>CM046428.1:48312139-48836563 GCA_025506505.1 Flaveria sonorensis
CTCTCTCATTGCTCGTTGAAAAAAATTTCCCGTCTAAATTCATATATTATTTTAGTCAACTCTTTTATTTTAAGAAACAAAATAATTATTTATTTTAGTTTTTATATATTGATGTTTGAATTTAAATTTTTAATTATTATCAACTAAATTATTTAATTATATTATTTTGAATTATACATACTTTGATAGCAAAATAATATTTTATTAAAAAAGGTTAAAAAGAAAGAAAACACTTATAGATATATTAATATATTTTGGGTTAATGGAATTTTGAGATAGTCAGTTTTTAATTTTACACAAATCAACTGTGTGTTATATTTACACAGGTAAACTATATGTTGTATTATCTAAAGAAGTATTCAAAAGTTTATTAATTATAAGGGCAGCTTTTCATTTTTCATTGTTATATTTCGTAACTTAATCATAAAAAGCATTTATACATTTATAAGTTATATCGTTTTCATATTTACAACTCGTGTAATATATGAGTTTCTAGCGCAGTTATACATATACTAAGTCTTGCTATAATCACTAGTATAGTATAGCTATTAAAAATAGATTAGATTGTTGTTGATATAAAAATAAAAAAATGAAAAAACAAGAGAACAAACTCTAATTATGCTTCCTGTTCCTGTCCTTATATGTAGAAAATGACACCACAAAAACCTCTTTTATTACCATACACTCGATTATACCCATCCTTTTTAATCACCCACCCACCACACTCCATATATAAAATGCTTGCACCCATCATCTATCCATACACCACATGAATGTTCAACCTAAAGACCCTCTTCTCCAACCCATGCACTCTTTGGGTCCTAGCCATGGCTTACCACCCAATCTTGTTTGTAATACTCATGGCTACTCCGGCTAATCACGATGACTATGTTAAGCAACAGACAAGAAGTTTTTGATGATAATATTGGCGGTACCCCTCCTGAGCTTATTCTTCTTGCATTTTTTGTTTATATTTTCTAACTTCATAAAGGTTGTTCGAGTTTTCTTGACCTTGCAAGCCCGTGATTGTCTTCGGTGCGGTTCAAGATACTCTTTATATTCAACTCGGATGTAGAGTGATGTCCTACATACTGCTACTATCCCTCTTGAGCTACATATATATTTAATCTCTAATGTTTATATGACCTTGTAGACTTATTTTTATTTCTTGAATTGCAAATCTTACTATAGTTTTATTTTTTATTTTTTTTCATGTAATGATTTCTTCATGGTTTTGGTTGTATATTAATGTTCCTAAAAGGGAAATCACTTTGCATCAACCATGTAAATGCTATCATTTCAGCTTTTGTATTCATATGTAACTTTTATAGCATGAAATTGAAAGAAGACAAATATTGATGTATAGCTTTTATTGCATGAAAATAGAAATGATAGTTTTGTATCTTCAAATACCAAATGAATAATTAAAAATAAAAAGAGTATGTATTTAATTATTTAATGGGTTTTAATCAAATTCATTATAAGAAGATAAAGAAACATTGAGGACCAACATCTAGCAATAACAAAAAAAGATCAGAGTAACAAGAATACAAATTAAGGTTAGTTACACAAAAATATAAAATACTTGACCCTTTTGTCGTTCTATATCTTACTAAACATTTTATTATTGTACGTGTGATATCTTTTCGTGCAAGCTTAGGTAAAATAATTGCATTAAATAAACACACTTTCACTATTTTATTATTTAATGTGTGGTATCTTGGTAATATGGAATTCTTAAAATCAAAACACCAAAATAATAAATTAGTAATACTTTGACATAATGGAAGCACTTAATACATTGGGTTACAAGTATTTAATGCTGATGGTAATTGGTAAATGGTTATTTTGTCAAACCATGTCTTTTTTTATATATAAATCCAAAGTTGCACATTAACTTAACCCATCAAGTTTTTGATTTGCCACTTTTAAATTCTTAAATTTTTGTAAACAAAACTTTAATAAATGTCACTTTAACAACCCCCCCCCCCCCCCCCCCCCCCCCCCCCGATTTTTCAAGATTCGGGCTTACCCGTCTTATATTTTTACTTAAAAAAAATCTAATTTCTTATGTTATTATTTTTATGTATGTGTCGGTGTAAATTCAAGTTCGCCTATGTTATGATGTAAATTTTGTCGAAAACGAGTTGTGTCAAATATAAACGTTGCATGATAATTTTGATGTAAGCTTTGAGTTGTCCTACGTTTGACGTAAATTTTGTTTGAAAACGAGTTATGTCAAATATAATATGTTTTCGTTCACCAATATAAATTAAGTAACTCTATGTCTCGACGTAAATTAAATTCAGTAACGAGTCGAGACAATAGTAGTCTATATATTATCACGTTGCGTATGGCGCCGCTGCAACACACAGGTATAATTACTAGTTTGGTAATAAATATAAAAAATACATATTCAATGTTATATATTTTAGTCTAATTAGAATAACTAACGACCAATGTAATCATAATATCCATCAAACAAGTCAGGAGGTGCGTAGTGCACGCTTCTTTGAGTTTATTATGTTCTTTGATACCGAAAACCTCCTTAGGGGCGAAGCCCCTAAATAATGGGGGTTCCAAGTGGGCAACGCCCCCTTGGCGGGGGTCCGGGGCAGTACCCCTGGTAGTGGGGTCCAAGGGGCGGCAGCCCCTGGCAGGATTCAAATAAAAATAGCTCCATTAAAATGCATTTAAAATTGATATTTTAGAATTTCACATGCGAAATTCGAGTGGAAAAATGCGTGATTTTAATCATTGTTAATTTGAAAAAATAACTACCAAATGACAGTTTTCACCCCTCCCTGATATTGAATTGTTTTCAAGAATTTTGGTCAATTTCTCAAATTCTTCTAATTATGGTTCACAAAAATCACACAAGAATACATACTAGTTATTGATCTCGTTTGAGTTATATCCGATTTATTTATTTGGGTGAACCGTCGAATAATTTCGATCTGATAGTGTTTTTCACAATTATCAGATTATTAAAGTTTGATTTCAAGTTTTTTACATTCAAAAGGGTGAATAATTAATTATTTTTGTATCAACTCACCTTTGCCGTATTTTGTGTAGTGCCATCAAAACTAGGACTACTAACGAGTAACGAGAGATATGATGGAGGGTTTAACGACCGTGTTAGATTATGTTTAATATTCTTAAAACCGTAGTAGATTTGAATTGGTCTTCTTAATGGATCATTGGTTGAACCATATTAAAAAATTGGGTGATAATTGAGTAAACTCGAAATACAAAAAGCGTTTTGGAAATACAATAACAATTCCAAATATTTAAAAGGATAAAATGCAATTTTATATTTATTAAATTTATAAATAACTATACGCATGAAGTGTACGGGTAAGTAGGAAAGCATACGTTTAAGTAGCTAAATGTAATTCAGGGAAACCACCTTGCGAGATGAGGTCAAGTGACATCATTCTTTTTGCGGTTTCAAGTATAACGCATGATACGTGAATTTCGATTGGCATCAGTATTTTTCCACGATTGACACCATTGTTTTTAAAAAAATACTGTTATGACCTCTATTGCCTGTTGATTTATATTAAATTAAATAAGGTTTTTCTAAATTAAAAATAAATTAATAAGTTGTATAAAAATCAAAATAAATATTATGTTACTTGTATAGATTATAAAATACTAGAATTAAAAACCTAAAACCTAGTCAATTCTCATATTCTATTATATATTATGCATTTATTAATTAAAGAGCGTAAGATAAAGCATAACTTGTATTTAAAGATGGATTTGCATAACTAGATGAGTGATAAGTATGTGAACGATGCTTTGCATTAGCTATGTTGAAAAATTACAAGATGTGGTGGAGCGGTTTTGAAACATATAAACTGGGTAACATCTATTAAAGATATTTTCTTATATTTTAATAATACTATATTTTTATTGTGTTTTTATATCTAATGACAAAGTCTTTTTATTTTGTGACCCCTGACCGACCCAAACCTTGACTGATCCAGATATATTATGTCTTAGTTGTTAGAATATAAAAATAAAAGAATACCGAAACTATAGGAAAACATTTTCTATTTCACCACTGATGTAGTGTAAGATCTAATTTATTTTATTTTAATTCACGTGTAAAACAAATTAATTGCTAGAACATGTGGTTATTTGTGAATCTTTTCAATCTCATGCTAATCTGTTCTAGTCCTGTTGTCCAATAACTCAATCTCAACCCACATCGGCCCCTTACTGACTTCTTGAAGCTGCTTCTATAAAATGATCCCAAGCCCAATTTTCCAGAATTTGACCCAAGAATATTTAAACGGGTACCAGTTCAACCCGGTTTCAAGAATAAATTCAAGAAAAGCCTGCATATGCATGACCGAACCACCGATGACTCCGGCTTCATCTTTGACCCGAATGGTTTGGTCCGGCCTTGAAAATATTAGTTATGTTACTAACAAAACTGAGAGAGGTGGAGTGAGATTCTTTCGTTGTTGGTTAGAGGTGTAAAGATTTGAGTCGAGCTAGATTTTGTTTAAGATGAATCTTGATTCGTTTGACTTACGAAGGCTCGAGGGTGTAGTTTTTCAAGCTCGCCATATAATACAACTTTAGTATGTAAATATATGGTTAATAGGTTGAGAAAATTATATAAACTACATTATTCATATGTAAAACTTGAGCTCATTTATTAAATCAGTTTCACATAAGCTCAGATGAATTTGAGTTTTTAACGAGTCGATCCAAATAGCTCACAAGTTGTTTGATTTGTTTAACCCCCTTAATTTAATTTTGGTTTATACAAAGTAACATTAACTTATGATTAAAGGTGGTGGAAGCACCGACACCATACACACCACACTACATCATATACCCATCAGCCATAATTTCTCACGTCGTGAGGTTATGGCGTGGAAGCCTCCACCGCCTTAATGCCTTCACCACCCCCACAAAACATCACAACAAATGATAGTTCTACTAAATGTCACATCAGTAAACTATTTTTTAGTTTTACTTAAAATCACATCACATGCTATTCCACCCATTTAATGCCTACCACACCACACCATCTTATATTTATTTTATCTCTTAAAAATAATATCTGTAAATAAAATTAATATTATAAAATAAAAAACAACATAAATAATATATATATATATATATATATATATATATATATAATATTTCTAACGCTTTAAAATACCATACATTATTCATAATATATATATTATCTCTTAAAAATAATATTTGTAAATAAAATTAATGTTATGTATTTTAAAGCGTTAGAAATAACTTTAGAATATATATATATTCCTAACGTTTTAAAATACCATAACATCATTCAGTCAACAACATCTATAATGACATCTCCACACCATAATATTTTCTCAATTTCAAATCTGGCTCAAAACCGAAAAACTCATCGGTCATTCAAGCTTTGAACTCAACAAAACAAACTTGACCATAGATTTGTGTGTTCCATCAATCATCATACCCGAAAACATACCTAGTTTTTTCTACTCATCAGCATCTTGATTTCTCTATCACCTTCAACTTTAATCATACTGTGTGTTTTTAATCCAATTTCAGCTTTAATCATATTGTGTGTTTATTTGTAGTTAGTTATTTATTGTTTTATTAATCCATCTTAAGTTCTTATCTTGATGGTATATTTAAGGACTCTTATCAACGTAATTATCTTTTTACCCTTAGTTTTTGTTTCTAACTAGAAATATGTGAATGCAAAATGCATGTCACTTTTATTTTATTTATTTCTTTGGTTGAATGGTTGGTGTATCTAATTGCATTATAACCAACGTTGAAAGTTGGACTTGAGATTCTTACACTAAAGAGAGTATGGTAATTAAGAAAGAGAGTTGGTGTAATCAATTTCTTACTTACCATACTCGTAATTTATTACTTACCATACTGGCAAATGATTGAAGATATTTTTTCTTTTAATTGATGTGGTAAATGATAATTCTTTATGTACATTAGGATTTGTCCAATAAAAGTACGAATTGAGAAACTTTAATTGAATGAAGGTGATTCCTTGTAAGCTATTTGTTAATTTGGCTCATTATTATAAACATAACCCAAACCAACATGTGCTCATTCTAAATTCAAATCAAAAGTATGAACAGGTTGTTCGTACCAAATTTTAACTTCATTTTAAGGATCTAAAATGTTAAGCAGATTATAGTTTATAACACAAATCCTTTATTATAGTTTTATAACACAAAAATTATAGATTAATAAAAAAAAATGATTCAGTTTATTCATAATAAACTAATTAACAATTAATTTATATAAGTAGAAAATTTAGTATTACAAATATTTCATAAAAAACATTTTCCCAACACTTATTTTTGTCCTATTATATACAAACTTATTTGTACGTGTCGGTGAAGTATTCTTTATTTTTTTATAACTATGGTAAAAGTTAAATAAGTTTCTTTTTGAACCTTAACTCAAACGTGGGCTTGGTTCAATGGTTTGGTGTCAATAATTTTACTCGACTGATTTGTGTTCAGACCGATGGGATCGACACGGACGATCCAACTGGTCCAACCAGAAATCGGAGGTGTGCCCGAACCGGTTCGCATCAATTCGTTTTGGAGGGGTTCGACCTGTCGGTTCGTCTCGAATCGGCTGTCGGACCGGGAACCGAACCCGGGTCGAACCGGATTTTGATTATTTTTTTTTAATTTTAATGGGTAAAAAACTAGATCTTGAATAATAAATTAGTGAGTTAGACATACGATTATTGTTAAGTTTTATATATTATTAAAAACACCACATAAATTACATATATTGAATTATATACATATAATTATGACGTCATCCGGTTCTAATCCAGTCCGACCACCGGACTAGTAAGGCGTCCGGTTCGACATCCTATATAAACACATATGAGTCTCTTTTTTTTTTGCTGCCCCCTAAACCATGTTTAAGAACAGACAAATGTTTATTTCATATTTGTTGATTTGAGAACCGATCCATTGCATTTCCACTTAATCTTCGCCGGAAAACCCTCACCCACCGGTGGGGTTTTGACCGTTGAGCGAAAGTCGTGGTCGTTCTTGGTTGGCGGTGCTTTATTATCTCCGATTGTGAAGGTGTTGTTGGTGTTTTGTCCCGATCTTGGTTGGCGGCGGTGGTGGTGCTAAATCAACGGGGATTGTCACCTCTGATATCCGATTGGGTTGCTAGTCGCTCGGTGGCGGTCTCGGTTTCTGCTATCACAATGCCGACTTGCTTTGTATGTCGGCTGACGTGGTGGTTTCTTGGTTCCCATCGCCACCCGATCTGAACATCCATGGACTTTCTTGGTGACAAAGGTAGGATCTGGTTACCGCAAGCGATGTCACCTTGCTGACCGTCGCCGGCGACTGACTTAGGCCGGTTTTCCCCTGGTGTCGCTGATGTAAACGGTAGCGTGGTGCTTGTGGGGTTGTTATTTCTATCTGGAAGCCCCTAGGTTTTCGAAGGGTATGCGATGGTGTTCCTGTCGATAGCGGCGACAGTCGCCCACTAGGGTTTCCTGATCTGGTGGTCCATCAGGCCACAATGCCGCTACCTGTTGTTGTTTTCTAGCGGGTGCATATCCTGGCTTGCCGATTTTGTTTTATATGGGCATCTCTACCCCTTACCATTGTCACCAGCGGTGGCTCGCCACGCCCGTGAGGTTAATGGTGGGGCGGTGACGTTACTGATGGTGATCAAGTCGATTTGACTAGTGTTAATGATGATGAGGTTTGTGTCATCTGAGACTATTTCTTGTTAGGTATATTTGATGTCGATGACAACAGGATGTTGCTCATCCGAAAGTAACTATGTTTGGTATGTTGTTTCGGTGTTTTTTTTTTTTTTTTTTTTTTTTTTTTGCAGTCGTGGCTATGATTGGAATGCAATACCCGTGTTGGTTGCAATGGCTTGGCGGTTATTTACGGTACGCAGCCACAACCAAACGATGGTTCTGAGCCCAATTCTGGTTGTTTCATAACCGTTGAGATTGACTTCTTGTATAACATGGTGATAGGCGATGACGATAAACGAATTGCCTTTGACATTGTTGTTTTGGAGTGGTAAACGGTTAGTTTGCAGCTACAACAAACTTGTATTTCTGATCCTTTTATCGAGTTATGTAAGTGTCGATTCAACCCCGCCGCGAACCGAGGGAGGGGGACCAATTGTTTTTATTTTTCTTATATTTTTTCCCGTGAGAATATTTCCCCCTTTTCTTTTATAATATTAACTTCATTGAAATTACATTTCTAACTATTAGGCCGCACACGTATAATAATTAAGTTCACATACAAACCGCAAGGTGCCATTAATCACATTAATGTTATCTGCTGCTCCGCCGCAACGTGCATCTTTCGTTAAATTATTATGTCACAACATCGACGCATAGATTGTTTTTATATGTATATGTATATGCGTGTTAATGTTCATTACGTAACACGTGTAATGAATTTCGCAAACGCGACGCAACACGAGATCACGCAGCAACGCGCGACAACCTTGCTCGTTAATTATTAAATTACTAAAAACCCTATCACATGTGGAATACCATTCCTGGATTTCAGGGACACTTTCGTCAATTACTAGTCGACAATATATCAACATTTACGTGCAAACCAAACTTTACTTGCTTGCAATTCAAATTTATGATCAAAGATCCAATTTTTAAAAACTTCGAACAAATTTTCAAGAAAATTTATGATCAAAGATTCATCACATTGATCAATCATTCATAATTTCATCTTCCCTATGATCATCATCTTCCAACAGAAGATAGTTTTAATCATCAACAAGAACAGAGTTTCGTAATACCCAGGTGTTGATTGAATGTTTTGAACTTAATTTATCGATTTTGATGATAGAAATTTGGTATGCGGGATAATATTCGTGTTCAGAGAAACATTGGGGGCTCTAATTCTTCAAGGAATCCTTCTGGTTGTAAGATTGAAGGTACCCATATGATTATTTTCGGTTCTGATTCAATTTCGCCATTAATTTGTAAACGATTATGCCCAATATGATACAATATATTCGTTATATGCTCCAATTGTTGTTTGATTGCTTGAATTTCATTGGGTGTATATGAAGCACAGGTACCAAGAACAAGAAAGAAAAACGAATTCGATAGTGTAAAATTTTTAGTGATACATTTTCATCTTTCACACATAGCCGTTTATATAAGAGAGTTAGTTACTCTCTTAACAACAATTCAAACTTATAAGAACTATTTACACATTTAGTCCTACACAAACTTAGAATTACAAATGAAACTCAAACTATTAACCAACAAACTCCCCCCTAATTCCAAGTTTCACGCCAAATCTTCCACTCCAAGCAGGAATCTAAGTTCAGCAAATTTTACTCTCGGCAATGGCTTTGTTAACACATCTGCCCTTTGTAAATCTTCACTAACAAACTCAACTTGAATCTGATTCCTTTCTATGCATTCCCTTATAAAATGAAACCTCGTGTGAATATGTTTTGACCTTCCATGGAAAACTGGTTTTTTCATCAATGCAATAGCTGACTTGTTATCAACCAGAAGCACTAAATTACCTTGACTACAACCAGTTAATTCTTCAAGCAAACCACTTAACCACACTGATTGGCATGCTGCTGAGGTAGCAGCTATAAACTCTGCCTCACAACTTGAGAGTGCCACCGTTTGCTGTTTTTTAGAATGCCAAGACATAATTGAGTCATTAAAATAGAAAACATTCCCAGATGTGCTCCTCCCATCATCTGTGTCAGTTGAGTGATTGCTATCACTATAGCCCAACAACTTTCCTCCTTCCACTTTCCTATACTTTATGCCATAGTTCACCGTCCCTTTCACATATCTAATAAGATGCTTAATTGCCTTCAAATTAGCTTCTTTCGGATCTTGCATGAATCTACTTATGTAACCCACAGCAAACGTTATATTTGGCATTGTCTGAGTAAGATACCTTAATAAACCAATCAATCTCCTGAACAAAGTTGGATCTACATCTTCTCCCCCTTCTGTCTTTGATAACTTCAGCCCCGGTTCCATAAGTATCTTTACTTCATTGCAATCTTCTAACCCAACCATTCTAATAAATTTTGATCCATAACCAACCTGCTTGAGTTTTATTGCCCCTTCAACTTGTTCTACCTCAATTCCCAGGTAGTAGCACAACAATCCCAGGTCAGTCATCTCAAACTTTGACTGCATCTGTTATTTGAACTTATTAACATCATCTTGATTGTTGCCTCTTACCAGTAAATCATCAACATACACTCCAATTATTAATCTTGAATTTCCTTCATGCTTCATATAAACAGCCTGTTCATGTTGTCACCTTTTAAACCCAAGCTCTAGTAACACATCATTCAACTTCAAATTCCATGTCCTGGGAGCTTGCCTCAGCCTATACAAGGCCTTTGAAAGTTTATACACCATGTGCTCAGACCCCTTCTTCTCATATCCATCTTGTTGTTTGACATACACATTTTCTTTCAGATCACCATATAGAAATGCAGCTTTAACATCTAGGTGATGAACCTTCCAACCCCACTTTGCTAATAAAGCAAGTATCAGCCTAATGGTTTCAATCCTTACTACAGGTGCAAAAGCTTCCCCAAAATCAACTCCTAACTGCTGAACATAGCCTTTTGCCCCCAATCTAGCTTTATGCTTAGTCACATTTCCCACTGCATCCTTCTTCAACTTAAACAGCCACTTCAATCCAATTGGGTTGCAAATCGATGGAGGTTTAATTAAGAACCAAGTCTTGTTCCTCTCTATTGCTTTATTCTCCTCATTCATTACAATCTTCCACTTTTTACTTTTAGCTGCTTCATGATATGAGGTAGGCACACCATCATCAATTAGAAGTAGCTCTACAGCCTCTTCCTCTTCTAATCTCTTGCTGTTATACTTGACTCTCCCATCAAGTACATAGTCATTCAACCTGGTGGGTAAAATAGTTATTCTTGATGACCTTCTCAGCTCACTTGCCTGATCATCAGACTGATCATGTATTCCAATTTCCTCCTTTCTATTGAAACCACCAACCATTCCTTCCAAAGGTACACCAACCATTCCTTGAACTATAAACTCTTCCGAAGGTACACCAACCATTCATTCCGAAGGTTTCCCATTTTCTTCCGAAGCTTTCCCATTTTCTTCCGAAGCTTTACCAATTTCTTCCGAAGCTTTCAAATTTTCTTCCGAAGCTTTTTCAATTTCTTCCGAAGCTTTCAAATTTTCTTTCGAAGCTTTTTCAATTTCTTCCGAATGCTTCCAATTCCACTTTCTCCTTTCTTCAAAGATCACATCTTTGCTTACCACTATTTTGTTCTTTTTCACATCCAACATCCTATGAGCCTTTGAACCCTCTTCAACACCCAAGTAGACCATTAGGGTACTCATATCTTTGAGCTTTCTAAGGGCATTGCTCATCACTTTTACATGACCCACACAACCAAAGATTCTTAGGCGCTGAAGTTCTGGCTTTCTCTCTTTGAGAGCCTCATATGGATTCCTATCCTCTAGTGCCTTGGTCTGCACTCGATTAAGGATATACACTGCATGCCTAACACCCTCAGCCCACAGGTGTTATGGTACTCCCATACCTTTCATCATGCTTCTTGTCATGTTTAAGATGGATCTATTTCTCCTTTCTACTATGCCATTCTGTTGAAGCGAGTAGGGGGCTGTTAGTTGCCTACAGATCCCACTTGCTTCATAGTATTGGCTAAATTCTTGTGAGGTGAATTCTCCCCCTCTGTCCGACCTCAGAGTTTTTATCTTTGCATTAAACTCATTTTCCACCTTATTCTTGAAAATTTTAAAAGTCCCTAATGCATGATCTTTTGTTTTCAACATATAGACCCACATAAACCGTGTACAATCATCTACTAACAACATGAAGTACCGATTTCTAGTAGGGGAAACTGGGGTTATTAGACCACACAAATCCATAGACACTAACTGTAAAGGCATCTTGTATTTATAGGTTGAGTTAACAGGAAAAGGTTGCCTAGAGTGCTTACCAGCAAGGCATGCTTCACAAATCTGTGAGGGGTGGTCTATAACTGGGACTCCCTTCACCATTTGCTTTCTTGTCATTTGCTTTAGTGAATCAAAGTTCACATGCCCAAGCCTGCCATGCCATAGCCATGGTAAGCTCTCCATCTCAGCCTGAAAACACATGGGTGAGCCAATATTTAGCTTGGCTCTGTAGAGTCGATTAGGTGATCTTTCCATCTTTAGGAGCACCTTTCCATTGTTTTCAAGTAACCACAAATTCTACTTTTCCATCTTGACCGAACATCCTCCTTCTGTGACCTGACCAAGACTCAGGATGTTGTTCTTAAGATGGGGAATGTAGTACACATCAGTCAGCAATCTTTGCTCACCATTCTTTCTTGGCAAAATCACTGATCCCCTCCCTTTAATGTTGACAAAAGAGTTGTCCCCAAATCTTACTCTTCCACCCACATTCATGTCTAACTTTGAGAAGACTGACTGGTTTCCTGACATATGGTTAGAGGCTCCATTGTCTAGGTACCAGTACTCACTCGAGGTCGACTCATTCGAAGTTACATCATACCCGCTGGGTTGCACCATGTGTTCATTCAAGAACACCATTTCTTTTGTACCTTCTTCAAGAATGTGCATCAATAGAGCAGGCTCTTCTACTTCGGTTTGGATGAGATTTGCCTACGTTTCTCGCGACTTCGAATTTGGACATTCGGATGCATAGTGACCAAGTTTCTCACACTTGAAGCACTTTATCTTGGATTTGTCCTTCTTTGGCCTCTGTGCTTTCGATTCTCTAGTCTTTGATGCTGACTTGACTTTTTCAATGGAGTTGTAGTACTGGCCACTATCTTTGCCATCTTTGCCACGACCCCATTTCTTGGATTCTCATCTAATTCCTTTCTTCTACTCTGCCAGTCAGAGTAAGTCATCAACAACTGATCTTCCTTCACGATCGGTTACTTGGTTTTCATACCAGTTCTTTCTTCGAAAGCCTTTAGCCTCCCGATTGCTTCTTGAAGTAAGAGGGTCTCAAGATCCACAAATTGTTCAATCGAGGAAACAATTTGTATAAATCTCTTAGGAACTGCATCCAAGAACCTTCGGACCAGTGCTGATTCTGCAAAGGGCTCCCTCAACTCCGTCGCCCTTAAAGCAAGTGCACAAAGTCTCCCTGCTAATTCATCTATGCTTTATCCCTCTTTCATCTTCAAATTTTGAAACTCATTCTTTAGAGTCTGTATTCTTGCTTTCTTGACCCTGTCAGCACCAATAAACCTGATTTTCAACGATTTCCAGATGTCCTTCGCCGTGATCAAGTTGGCCACCTGAAGTACCATCTCTTCCGGCATGGCTTGAAGTAGGTATGCTATGGCTGTACTATCCTTCTTTGCATCCACCCGAGCTCCTTTTGCTGGCTCTATTACCTCCCATAAGCCATGTACATTGAAAATTGCTTTCAATTTCACTGACTAGATCGTCCAATTTCCACAACAAATGAAAAGACAAAATAGATCGGGTTTTCAAAATGTGTGCTTCCTCAAAAATTTAATGACTGTTCCTGTCACTTTACTTTTGGTGCAGAATGTTTAGGGTTTAGGGTTTAGGGTTTAGGGTTTAGGGTTTAGGGTTTAGGGTTTAGGGTTTAGGGTTTAGGGTTTAGGGTTTAGGGTTTAGGGTTTAGGGTTTAGGGTTTAGGGTTTAGGGTTTAGGGTATAGGGTCAAAATTAAAATTCAAACAAGATTATAAAAACTATTAATATAATGTGGCTTCTTACGTAAATGTTTCGGAATCGAGTATCAGGATCCAGTCCTTCTGATCAAGGTACTCCGAGCGATCTTAACCTTCGCTCTGATACCAATTGAAGCACAGTTACCAAGAACAAGAAAGAAAAACGAATTCGATAGTGTAAAATTTTAAGTGATACATTTTCATCTTTCACACATAGTTGTTTATATAAGAGAGTTAGTTACTCTCTTAACTATTTAGTCCCTACACAAACTTGGAATTACAAATGAAACTCAAACTATTAACTAATAGTATACTGTTATGTATGTGTAATGTTGCTCTGTTTTACTTTGATTGAGCAGTTATGATCATAATCTATTAATTTGCTTAGACATTTCAAAGAGTTGGAGAACCAGATTGTGTTGTAAGTTTCTTTCTATTGTTAGACATTTATTGTTACAACTATCCCTTGGGTCGGTCCAGATGCACCGGTTTGGGTGAGACCGAGGCTGAAGCCTTGGGGATAACCCCATGACGGTTAAGTGAGTATCATGTAGATGGTGGCCTAAAATGGTGTACTCAATTTTTTTTACCGGTTTTATAGTGTTTAAATCTTTGAAAGCTTAAAAAATATACCTTTTGTCGGGTTGGGTCATCGAAAATTCAATGTCAAGAAAAAAATATTTAGGTGATTATGTAAACTATATCTCAATTCAGCTCATGTTAAAAGTATAAAACCACTTCATAATAGTCATGTTATTATTTGAATTAGAGTTCTTGAAGTTAGGCTAATTATTTGTTTTGTTGGTTGATTGATATCCGTTAGCTCATATAGCAAATATGTTTATGATTCTTGATTATTGAATATTTCTGTTTGTACCTTTAGCTTAATGATTATCAAATTGTTTGAAATTCTTAATTATTAACATTTCTTGATTTTTCTTATTTGTTAAGGTTTTATTTACTTCTTTTAATATCATGAAATCCAATTCCTACATTTTATTATCATCATAAATAGTATAAGATATTCTTAAATTGTATATTGCTTTAGAAACAACAAAGCATCTATATAACATTTATCACACGTTTGTACGTAAAAAGTATATTTATAAAACTACAATATAATTATGAGAATGACTTACTAGACTTAATAAATATATAGAAAATATGCAAGGTGCATGTCACACCCTCAAATTTCACGTGCGGGGTTTTACCGCGAGGCGTGTGAACAAACCAGGATCTAAGTCATTAGTTACTCAGAACGACACTACGGGAAACATTTATAAACAACCCAGAGTATAGAAACTTTAAAACTATGCGAAAGCGTTTTGTAAATAAGCCAAACCCAGAGTAATGAAATGTAAAATGCACAAACACGCGCCAAACCATTATTTAAAACAAAATGTATATCAAATCCCAAATGCAAAACAATGTTTATTCCAATGCATGCTGACCCGTGAGTGCTACTAGGCGCTGTTGCTAACCTCGACCTGAGAATAGCATACTAAAAGAGTCAACACAACGATTGGTGAGTTCAAGAGTTTACATTTAACATGAATAGGAATAGTTGTAAAACATAAGAAGTGTAATGAAATAGATAGCTAGTCTATATTCATAAGTAATAACCATAGCGATTTCGCGATCGAAGCTGACTGTGTTTCGTTTGTTTGCGTCCCGTCACGACATACCAGGTCGTGACAATGTTTGTGTTAGGATAATATTGCACCCGTTTGACCTCGAGTCGCACGGGTAGGGCTTATCAGACCCAGTAGTACTACCCAAAATTTCCCGCTAATTACCATTATTAACGATTCGAAAGTGTGAGGGCTTTCAAGGTATAACACACTATGTTACACTATACACAACTTATAATAATAAAGTGTTAGTAAAGAGTATGCTATCTCCCCCAAAAAGAGAGTGTTTAAAAGTGGGACATGAACTCACCTCGTGTGCCAACAAATAGAATAATGCAAAGCTACGGTGAATGAAAAGACAACCCATCAAAGGATACCTAGAACACGAGAGTACATAAGTACGTGTAACCAAAAAGCTTAACAACCCCAAGTGTTCAATAAACACGTTGACCCAAGGGTTTGGAAAACAAAGACTTATTTGACCTAGTTGACCCGTTTGACCCGTTGGTGACATGTTAATAGAAATCTTGTTTGATCAAGTATAACAACTCATGATTATTATACAAGTTATTCACGTATGCCACGTCATCAATCTTAGGTTCTATCAAGATCATCATACGAACATAGATTATCATACAACATATACGAATCTCAACCAATCAATCATGCTTAATACAATTATAATTACATCACAAGTAATAAATCATACATGGAGTCTAATCATGCACTACATGCCATGTGAAGCCACTCAGGACTTCACATCCTAAACCCTGCCAATCCTAATAAGTAGGGGCCTCAGATTCGCACGCGTGTATGACGATCATTATCACATTTCCCAACAAGATTCATACCAACTAACATACACAACAATGATCTATTATAATCCCAATCATGATTCCATAATCTCCTAACATATTCCATCATCATGTAGTATTCCATAAGAACCTAAATTTCCCAAGTAGTGCATCAAGCATCCATACAACTCAATAAACACAATCTACCATATTAGACATCATCAATAAGCATTCTAACATGATCCTAACATCATGAACATGCCCAATTCATAATATCAAATGATCTAGATGAATAAAGTTTTTCTTTCGAGAAAGTAACACCCAAAATCCATCTAACACTCAATTCATTCATAAATTCATCAACTTTATATCTAATCAAGTTCATAACAATCATCTAAACATTATAAACATCATCAATTCATCATAATTCCCAAAACTCATACATAAAAGTTTCTACTTATAGCAAGGTATGAACAACGAATCAAATCCATGAATTTCTTGCATAATTCACATAAACTAACATCAATGCAATACAATTAACATCAAAACATCATCAAACAACATCAATTTCGGCATTCATCATGTTAATTGAATTAGGGTTTGATCATTGATGGAAATCATGAAAATTAGTTGAGAAACTCACCTTAAACGTGATATGGATCAACAATTCCACTTGGTACTACTTGGAATTGATCAAAATCGATTGTGTTGAGATGCTTGAAGGCTGAAATCGCAAGGGGAGGGGGTTGGGAGAGGTGTTTCGGCTGATTAGGGGGATTTGGGGGGATTAGGGTTTGTTTGGTGGTTTAAATATGGTAAGGATTTCTCTAATTTCCCCCTATTGTCTTATAAATTATAAAGTAGTATTTTTTTATACTTTTAAATAATTTTAGTCACATAATACATGAATTATTATCAACTAACAATAATCATATAATCCAACTTGTAAACACCACACATGAATCATAAATCACACGTAGTCACGTTATAATACGAAAACTGTAAATAACACTTAACATTCATGAATCACATAACCACATGTTAATAATCAACATTATTAATTAAGTTATTATTAGTTTGCCAATATTAGTTATTGTTAAGTCATCAACGTTGAACGACAAGTAGTGTGTGCTCACGACACGTGTATGCAAGACCTAACGAAACTAACGGAGTTTGGTAACGGAAAATTACCAGATGTCATAGTGCATATTCGAATAAGCTAGTTTTACTTATGTTGGTGTATGTAAGAACTATAGCAAAGGCCTAAGAGGGTAGACTGTAGAGCCGTAGAGGTTGGAACTTATAATGGGCTGATCAAGGTGGGATCATTTGGGCCTAGCCCAATAGACCAAACATGTTGGCTCACAGCCTAGATACAAGTGGTGAGTAGGTGTAGGTCTATATGAGTTGGGCTTTTCTGCGTTTCTCATAAATTTTGAATCTTGTTTCAGTATTTTTAAAAAATGGGTACTTGCAAATACGGGTCAACGTGCAAAGACAATCATCCAAAGGATCGAAATGGTGTCGAACCCGTCATCTTGAACACACTCGGGCTACCTATGCGACAAGTACCATCTTCTTTGACTAAAATGCTGATGTTGATTAGTTGGAAATTTGTTTTTCTAAATGTTGAACCACATATGCTACTACCTTAGGAACAAAAGTCATGTTCTCATTATTTACGAACCGGTTCTTGTAAATTTGGAGTTGCATGCAAGTTCCATCATCCACAACCAATGCTAGATGAACCGAAGCCATCGGTTTCTAAGCCTCTACCATATGAACCGGCCGGTGTCCTTCTACAAGTTGGCGCTACACTTCCATGGTCATACTCGAGTGCGCAAACATAATTGCCAGTTATTTTTCCTACCTCCAGTCCTGTCCAAGGGTGAGGCCCTTACATTGTAAGCAACTATTTACTACATAATATAGTAGCGCCAGAAGCTTTAAGATCTTTATAGCACAAGTGAGTTTTACAATATGGTTTGTTGGTGTTACTATCTTTAGGGATACATATGCCCAATACTCTCGACCAACAGTTTGACTTCCATTGACCGTGTTTATCCATTAACACCGAGTTTTCATCTACCTGGCGAATCAAAATGTCGCCACTTCATGAACACTGGAACCTGTAAGTACGGGTTAGATTGCAGGTACCATCACCCTAGGGAAAACACGGTTCAATCGGGTGCTTGTTCCTCGGGCCCGTTTGGGCTTCCATTAAGACCCGTAAGTTAAAATCCATTTCAAGAACAGGCCTTATGAATAGTGATTGTGAAGTGACTCTTTGGCATGTTGAAAATGCAGGTACAACCTATATGTTTGTATTATAGTCTATATGGAATTTGCAAATATGGGTCGGATTGTAATTAAGATCACCCTTTTGGGGTATATTCTTACAGTTATATCACTGGATTGATAGTCAACCAAAGAATGATCCATTGTTGCTCTCATATGGGGGATGAATTCGTCTAAGTCATCTCCTTCAAAATCTTTGAAGAATCCTAGCTTGAAAAGCGAGCCGATTAGCAATAAGACTGCGTGTGTCGATGATTCTTCTAATGAACGTGTCTGTTCATTTGATTCGTGTTCACATACTCAACCTGATTGAAGTTAGTACACTTTGTGACCATCGTTTATTTTTTTTTCTTTAATTTTGCCTAAATGATCCATGCAACAAACTAACACTCTTTTTGCTGGGTTGTTTTTTATTGTAATAGGGGAAAAATTGTTGTTTTCATTATTGTTGTTTTGCTTCTCTGGGTGATTTTACACAATTGAACACGATCAATGGACGAATCAATCGTGGATCAATTGTACCTAGGCAAATCAAACAAGTCAAACTTCGATTCTATTGCTAAGTCAATAATGAACATATACACATTGGGTCTACAAGAGACATCAGAATAAGGGTAAATGTTATGTGTTTAATTTGATCTTAAGTTAAAAAATAAAAAAACAAGGAAAACTTTATTTTATATAACTTACAAGCACAATTTTTATAAACTAAAACAAAGTTCAAAAATAGTTTAAGGTTCATTAAAAATCGATTTAATGACAATAGTTTTAAGAATACAAAATCACAAGACAATTAAACCAAATTGAAAGCATATGAGAGAAATTATATTAATTATTAAAAATCAAAACGGTTAGCACTAAATCATAATGTACAACTCTTTTATGCATCCTTGCGTTAGCATATTACAACTTTCAGTTTAAACCTTGAGAACCTTTAATTTAAAACTCATCAAGTTTAACTATTGACACACTTTATACAATTGTAACTTGTACCTTCTATTTGTTTTCTTTTTGACCCACATATCATTTTTTATATGTCATTAGCTTTAAATTTTAATGTTTTATTTTTTGATATACCGTTACGACTTGCTTAATTTATCTAAGTTTTAGTGTAAAATTTCATTCAAAACAGAGTTGTGCATTATAAACTACAACTTATCGAACTACAAACGTATAAACTCATATATTTTATAGTTCTGTTTTTTTTTTCTTCTTACCACTTTTTTAATATGATATTTTATAGAATTCAAATTTGTATGTGCTTATTTTCATTAACTTTTTTTACGATGCCACATGCTTATTTTTATCAACTCTCCAACGTGAAATATTTAACAGATTCGTTGGGTATGCAATGGTTGCATTTTTTATAACGCTTCGAATATTATCAACGACGGCCACGTTTTGTTTTTCTTTATTTTAAGTTATATATGGTATCAATACACCTTCAATGCATCGGTTCGCGGTGATGTTTTCACGTTAGTTTACTTCACTGTTATACGCTCCTGACTCAACGCTTATTTCGTTTTTTTATATTTATACATGTTATTAACGTCCTCTTCAACGTGACGCGAGCCCCTCCTCGGGCGGATTCCACCTTTTGCTCCTCAGCCTACGGGGTATTAGAACGTTACTTTTTTTCATGATTTTGCATCTTTACCGCAACACTGGGTCTTAATACTAGTTACGATTAATAAAGAAGTTTGATAAACACGCGCCACATCACTTCTTCCACTACTACACCTAAGTCGAGGCAATATGCACCCCAACACAGTGACGGAGCTTGAACATTCCCGTAGGGGAGCGGGGGCGAAATTAATTTTTTTAGGGGGGGCGAACTCAATCTTTATATAAAAATTTACACTACCGGACTAAAATTTAAAACTACCGACGAAAAAAAGAAAGGAACGCCCCCCCCCCCCCCCCCCCGGACCTCCGCTATCCTCCGCCAATGCCCCAACACACGCTACATCACTCCTTTCACCACACTCTTCCACCTCACCCCTTGTTTCCTTCTTTGTATTCTTCATAGAACGGTGAAACTTTACCGTGCTCAGTTCAATTGCACCCCGTTATGGAGGGGGAGGCGGTGTTACCGCACCCCCTTTCATTCCATGTCATCAACACCACAGGTAGCGGTGAAGCCACCGAAGATGGTCTATAACACATACATAATAGTTAAAGATTAAGTCATTTGAATTTTGCTCACGAGGGATTCCATTTGTTTAACAACCATAGTCATAAAACTTAGCCCATCAACATGCAAACTACATATGTAAAAGAGCATGCAATTTTTTTAAATATACATTTTAAAATAAAATTCATAGAATTGAAGTAAATGCATGGACAAGTATAGAAGTTATGGGTGCACCAACTCAACTCATAATGCTTTACTCCATTATAAGAATCATCAATGGGCTTCTGCCCTCATGTAGGTCACCCCTTATTCAACATTCATAAGCTAAAAATAATAAGTCTTATAATTCATAGATATACGAACTTATATTGCTAGTTTTTATATACTTAAGAAACAGACTTACAATGCAAAATTGCAAATATGTGTTTGTTAATGGAACTTTGTTTTCTCACATGCATACTTCAAATGTTTGATCAACATTGCTAAAGATGATAAATATTTTCACTATATGTTAAAAGAAAATGGGCAACCAAGATGATAGTGATATTTTGTGGTGCAAAATGCACCGTTTAACCGAAGATATACAAAACATGTCATGTGTAACGAAATAGCTGTCTTCGTGGTTCTAAAATGATTGTGGCAGATGATAAATTTTTGTTTCAACTCTTTTTATAAAAAGAAATTATAGATAAGTTCCTTTCTCGGGTATATTTTTTATACGTTACAAACAAGCTTAAACATCTATAACGTTGATGTACATGATCACATTTCACGTGCCTGCTTTATTTTAGTGAATCAGAATATTCTCCTCTAAACTCACCTGCTTTTTATAGTTTTTCTTCATCGAGCACATAAATTTTTGTTAGAGTTCAAGAAACCCTTAAATATATTTAGGTAGTTCACTACTATATATGTAAAACCTTGTCTAGTTTGATGACTATAGTATATAAATATAATAACTTTACGTATTTATGATTTTATTCTTTTTTAATGTGGCAGATTCTTATTCTTATTTTTTTAAAGAGGACTTGTAAGAACAGATATCATATGTTCATAACGTATGTGAAAATATAAGTGTTAGGCAATAAAGAATAGGCCCGGCAAGAACTTTTTTTTTTCTTCAATAGATTATATATTTACCAACCATTCTGCTTTAAAAAAACTAAAATAAATAATATTTTTTTAGCATTATATATAATTTTTTTCAAACCCATGTTTAATTGATCTTATAACTTCTTATAAAGTAATGATATATCTATCTATACTAATAAAAAAAAAGCTTTTTGAGAAACACATGGTGTGATTCTAGAGCATCTAAATCTAATTTTCCTTGCTTCTCTCTTATTAAATAACTAAATTAACTACTAATTAATGATATTATTTAATATTTTTTCATATTAAAATATTTTTTAATAAATTAAGGAATAGGTCTTTCTATAAATGCAATTTCTAAAGAAACAATTTTATTATAAAATAAGAAATTTTATAAAACATCAAACTTTTTAAAAAATACAAAATGTAATAAATTCCAAGTTTAAAAAAAAAAAATTGTGAAACGAAATAATTAAAATTTAAAGTAATGATAAGAAAAAATTTTAAATGATTTTTAAAAAACAATTGATTTTGAAACAAAGTTTTTAAAAAATAATTTTTTTAAAAGAAACAAAAATATTATAAACAAAAATTTTAAAAATGATATCGTCATTTTATCACTTAAATTCTTACTCATACGTAATTTAATCCTATTTTATCTCAAAATATCATTTTATTATTCTTAATATTAAATAGTAACTATTTAATATTTTTATTTATTTAATCTGTGTAATAAACTAGATACTAATCTAGTACTTTTAATAAAGAGTAAACTGTCATTTTCGTTCATGTGGTTTAGTAACTTTTATCACTTTTATCCAAAATCTTATTTTCTTACATTCGACTCCCTAACGTTTCCAATACTTGCCATTTCAGTCCATTCTCGTTAAATCTTGTTTGACTGTTAAGTTCTATTAACTCAAGGGTATTAATGTCTTTTTTTAGATGTTTTACTTTCTGAACCTCATTTTTTATTTTATATGTTAGTAAGCAGGAACCACACTACCACCAGTCGACATTCATAACCAATCTACCACCACTAGACCACCCACCACTATACCGCCGCCATTATTACATCCCTCTTCACCACTAGTGATGTTTAGTTGCAATCCCAAAACCCTTTTGGTGTTGATTTGGCCACCTATGGAGTTGGGTTAATACCACACGGTTCTTTGAAGAGAAAGAAAGATATGAGAGGTTGAAGGAGGTGAGGTTTAGTCGGCGGTGTTGGTGTACTAACATAGTTCCGACTTCAAAGTGATGGTGGTGGTGCGATGCAAGAAAGTAGGGATGGAGTTATGATGGGTTTTTCTTAGTCATGAGCGAAGCTTGTGTTAGGCTAGAGAGAGATCGATCATGTGATGGCCGAAGGCAGTTCACTTCCTCGGTGAAACATGAACAGAGGCAGTGGTGATGGTTAGGTTGGATTCAACGAGTAGAAAAGAAAGTAATAAGTTAGCTTAAGGTGTGGATAGGCTGAGTTTCATTTGTATTTCTAATCTTTTTTTATTATTTTATTTTAATATAAAATATTGGAGGTGAAAATGATATGGGTAGTTTCGTCAATTTACAATATTTAACGGAACAAATGTAAAGTTGTTAGGGTAATGGACTGAAACGTCAATTATTGGAAACGTTAAGGAGTCAAATGCAAGAAAATAAGATTTTGGATGAAAATGGCGAAAGTAACTAAACCATGGGGACGAAAATGACAGTTTACTCTTTAACAAATCAATTTTAAACAAGTAATTAATATATTAATTGTTTAATACATTGCTTAATTATGATTTAACAACCGGTCGGAGTCTTAAAACTTTTCTAATAATTTAGTACACAAGTTTTAAGGGTGTCACTTATTTTTTTTAGGGTGATGCTATATATACTACTCTTTAAATTATTTTTACTTGTTATACTACACCCGTTAACATGTAAAAATAGTTATTTTTTTTGTTTTTGGGTTTTTTATTTATCACATCACTCACTATTATGTTTAACTAAAATTTTTAAGTTTTATCTATTTATTATTACTTTTAGTCTTTATATTCTTTGTCTTTTATTATTTTTATTTATAGTGGTAACGAGTGTTCAATACGTGAAAAACATAAAATAACCGAAAACTAAATCGGATCCATAACCATAAAACTCAAAACAAATGGTAAATTTGGATTTTTTTTGGTTAACAGTTACATAAAATCTTGCTTATTTGGTTCGATTATCTGTATAGACCGAACAATAAATGGTTTAACGTGTTTAATCGAATAAATCGATTTAAACGGTTTAATCGTTTGAATTAGGTTCGATTAGGTCTGTTTCCAATTCTGAAAGATATATTTTAGAAGTTTTTTTTACTCCAAAAATTGTTATATTAAAATTTTATAGATTTTTTGTATTTTTAAATGTGTTTTTATATCGCTATATAAAGTGTTTTTGAAGCTTATTTAATAAAAGAAAAAAAAAAGTAAACTAAAACTTTTTTTCAGAGTACAATATGACAACTTTTGAAATTATTTTTTTAAAAAGAGAAGTATGACAATTAATAGAGGTGAGTCTATATAGCCTAAGGGGCTGTTTGAAACGGCTGACCACGCCTCTGACCACTAACAACGCGTTTGATGTTCCTTAGCTGACGACTGACCCGGTCCCAAGCTGCTGACCGAGACCATAATATCCTCTTCACTGACCAAAACCCTCCACCCTCTCCTCTTCACATACCGGTCCCCTCTACCCTCTCCTCTTCACCGGGCGCCATCCCTCCCGCGCCCTCCTTCCGTCTCGCTCCTCCCTCCGCCGCACTCCTCCCTTAGCAGCCCTCCCTCCTGTTCAAGATATATTCTGATTTTAACTTTTGTTCTTGTTTTGGTTGTAATATTGTTTTTGTTTTGAAATTTTGCTATCTTGAAAGTGATTGTTTAACTTGTATTTTGTATGACATTTGAATTTTAAGCTATTATGTTCTTTTTAAAAATTTAGTTATTTTTATTGATTACACAACACCAGTTAAATGCAGACTCAATCAGAACTTCAGGGCAATATGATTATTTTTTTTATTTGGCAGAGTCAGTCAGATACTAAATCAAACAGTCAAGTTTCAGTCAAATGCAGACTCAGTCAAAACTTCTAACTGAATCAGTTTCTAACTCAATCAGATCTTACTAAATTAACGATAATCAAACAGCCCCTTATACTTTTTCATATCGCATATGTAACACATGTAAAAGTAGAAAAACTCAAAAAAGTGAACATAAAATTTGGTTTGGTTCACTGTGGGTATAGAGTGTAACTTTTGACTAAATTGTCGGCGGGAGACACATGGGGCCCACCGACTTCTTCCTTATTTAGAGGAGACCCAAACAAATCTTTCCAAAATCTCACCACTGCCACTTAATTCCCCCACCGACGGCCTTAATACAATTTTCCAACTTTAAAAACCCTCGTATTTTAGAGGGAACACTATACTATACATATAACGAAATGATTAAATAAAAAATTGTTTTTCATGTGTCCACTCTATGAAGTGCATATAATTATATAAACTATTTATCAGTTTTTTTTATTGGTAAATTGAAAGTGATGACAAAATCGTAAATAATAAAAAAAGATGGATGAAAGGGGTAAAGGGAAAAGTCTTATTTGTTAATGTTTTTCTTTAGAAATATAGTACATTATTTTTATTTGAAAGATTGCAACATAAAATTGACATTTTCTTTTATATTTAATCTAAGTATATTGATCATGTTATATTTTTATTAAAAAAATGTTAAAGAAAAGTTTAACTACGAAAACACATGCGTGATTATACCCTTAGGTTGTGGTATTTTCTCAACGTTTAACTTATCAATACATCATTTACACATTTATGTTTGCTTCGATATTGACACAGTGTGCCATTCTATGTGATTATAGTCATGAATATACGACTTTAACATAGATATACATACATGGTGCACTATTATAATACGTGATTAAACATAACACCACGACATAGAGTTATTATATATATATATATATATATATATATATATATATATATATATATATATATATATAGGGTGGTGTAATCATATATTATGTAGCTATAGAGACTCATATAGTTTCTCAAATTTCACATGTCACGTGTCTCAGGCTTTGTATGTTTCATACATAAAAACCATTTTTATACAGAAACCAACTACCTCTATATGGGTTCGAATCACTAAGAACTCATAAATATCTTTTGGACTATGAGGACTTCAACCAACAACCCATTTTTTATTTTTTATGTTTTATAAAGCAAATGACAAAAATGACTCTTTATGTATAGAATGACAAAAATGACTCTTTTATGTATAAAATCTTTCTAATCTAATAAAAGGGTAAATGAGTTGGCACATGTCAGTATCATATTTATTCTTATCAAATTTTTCACGCTTCTCTTTTCTATTAAATAACTACATTAATTACTAATAATATTATTTATTCATTTTTACATTATAATTAGTTTTTTAATAAATTAAAAAACGATCTTTTTATGAAGAGTTAAATGCGTTTACGTCCCTGAGTTTTCATAGAAATTACCATTTGAATCCAAAAGTTTAAAATGTTGTCATTTGCATCCAAAGATTTCACTAAAATTATCATTTGAATCCATTTGGTTAGACCTAACTAACACGGTTAACTTTTTCTGTTAAGTTTCCAACATAAAAGTTATTTTAATCAAAAAATTACAAAATAAAGAACCAACTCACGTGAGAGTTTTTATATGTTTAGCTTCTTTTGATAATTACAGTTATGATTTAACTATATAATAATCTTTTATTATTTTGTCTTGTTAATGTATTTTGCTTTAGTAATCGTGTTACTTTTGCCCATTTTATTAAACATAGATTTTTTTGTTTAAAGCTTAATTATGGTTATGATGATTAATGTTTTATGATTAATATACATGGGCGGTTATTGTCATGTTATTAATTGTTCTTATATTTTTATGATAATATGTCTTTTATGATGATTCAAATAATTTATATTATATGACTTGTTTGTTTATATATATATATATATATATATATATATATATATATATATATATATATATATATATATATATTTATATATTTGTTTTGTCTATTTTATAAAGTTATAAATAAATCACTTTTAGTTAGTTATACTTATATTTTATTTTATATAATAGGGTTGTTGGATTTTAATAATCCTAAATTTTATTTATTAGCCGAGATTAATCCCAACAAGGGAAATGTTTACAGACAAGCCCAACTTTGAGCTTATTTTCCTCCAAAGATTTCTTAGTATTGGATCGTTGGAGGAAAATAAACTTAAAGTTGGGGGGTGTCTGTAAATATTTTCTGAGTTATGATTAATCCTGACCAATAAATAAAAGTTAAGATTATTAAAAAATCTAATAACTATATATAATATGATGTTCAGAGATGTCTTTCTTGATTTAATAAAAGAAATACTAATCTATCATTTTTGGTAAATTCAAATCGCAATGGTGATTACCAAAGGAGACCGAACGCCTAAAACTTATCACGTAGAGCTGATTTTTTATTTTGTAATTGTTTTGACTAAAATATCTATAATTTAATAAACTTAATGGAAAAACTTAACGACGTTAATTAGGAGTAGTTAAGTGGATTCAAATGGTAATTTTTGTGAAACTTTTGGATGCAAATAGCAAAATTTAAACTTTTGGATTCAAATGGCAATTTATATGAGACCTCAGGGATGTAAAATGCATTTAACTCTTTTATTAATGTTATTTCTATAGAAATAGTTTTTATAAAAAGAATTTTTTTTTTAAAATAAACTATTTTTACATAATATTTTAAATTTGGTTTTTTTAAAGTAAAATTTTAATAAAAAAATAATTAAAATAGGAATTATAGTAAAGAAATTTTTAAAAATAAAATTTTAAACGTTTTTTTGAAAGAAAATGTTTACTTGATCTTAAAAAAATCAAAAAAAAAATAAAAAGTTCATATTATTGTTTTATTACTTATAGTTATTACTAATACGTAATTCCAATCATATCATGTCTTAGTATATCGTTTTATAATTAATAATTTTATTTAATTTAATTTTGTTTATTCAACCCGTGTAATACACGGGTTTACTAAAGCTAGTATATAAATATATGAACAAATTAGTTTACTAATTTAGAACATATACATGTGTAGGTAATTAATACAAATATATGAACAAATTAGTTAATTGATCTTTTATCTACGTAGTTAACATTATGTAATCATCACCCAGTAAAAAAAATATAATATTGATCATAAATTTAAAGGCCTAGATTTGTTGTGCATATTCTTGAAAATCAATAGTATTCCAAAAATAATCATCCTCGTTATATATGCGTAAACATAAATAGGGTTATTGTAAAAACTAGTTTTCTTTAGAAAATGGAGAAATGACTTTATACCTTAGACCATACGTTATCTTGAGTGAGATTTCACTCTTATTTACTATCATTCTAGCATCACATCAGCAAACTCTTCGTTCATTCACTTAAAGGGTGTAATAGTCTTGCTCACTCACCATTAATACAATTTCAAATTATAATTATAAAACAACTCTTAGGTTTGTGATGCTCACTAGCGTTAGCTCCCTCATGCACAAACCTCTTACTTACATTTGGCACAGTGTTCATTGACGCTCACACACTTCTTTCATGAGGTTAACATATAGCCTTAGATGAAATCAATAACAAATATTTAGACACCTCTTTCATGAGGTTAACATATAGCCTTAGATGAAGTCAATAACAAATATGTAGACGATATTATTTTCGTAGATTGTATTTGAATTTGAAAGAAAGTGTACATGCGTCGAATTATTAAAAAAAAATGTTTACACACATTAACTTTCTCTTCAATTTAACTAAAATAGCTTTCACCACAATTTTAACATGTAATATTTGTTATATAATTATTTTCTAAGCAAATTATGAGATTAAATGTATACTTTATAAATTATAAACTGTAAGTCTAAACCTTTAGAATAAATATGCACCTGAGATGTTTAAACTGTCTACAAGGGACGTATATATATATATACAATGCGTTTAATTGTTTTTGACAATGAGGTTACTAGAGGCTTTGAGACACAAGTTTTATATATCTATATATAATATTAAAATAGTAACTTAGGGGGACATTTAGCATATTTTTAGGCCTCCTAAGTTTATTTTTCTCACCTCTCTCTCCTCTTAAATAATTATCTAAATTAAGAAATATTAAATAATTTTAATTCTTTTTTAGAATTTTTTTTAATAAATTAAGAAAGATATCTTTTTATTAATGTTATTTTTAGAAAACAATTTGTATACAATTAATGTTTTTTTCTAAAACATCTAAATTTTTTTAAAATATAAAATATTTTAAAATTGATATTTTTAAAAAGTAAATTTTTTATAAACTAAAAATAATTAAAATTAGGTGTTATAATAAAAAAAATTTTAAAATAATATTTTTAGTACGGTTTGTTTTGAAAATAAATGTTTAACTTTTTTTGGAAAAAAATTTTAAAAAAAATATTAAAAATTTGATATCGTTATTTTATTACTAATAGTTAAATTACTTATATGTAATTTTAATCATATCTTATTTTAAATTTTTATACTTCATAAATTTTTATTATATTTAATATTTCATTTTCAACCTGTATAATACACGGGTTTACTAAAATTAATATTAAATAAATAATAATAACCAACTAATCAAGGATATTATGAACATTTATAGCCCGATCCAACCCGATTCAATACTATATCTTTATATTTGATTACATGGTCAAAATAATTCGAAATTAATCTAATTATTGCACATAACTTTTCAGTGTATATTATTCGAAACTTAATTTCGTAATACTATATCTAGCTCACGGTTTGACCTGTAAAAAAATTCATTTTAAGTCTAAAAGAAGACAGTTTTCTTTGATTGTATATTTCGCTATGACAATAAACAAAAGTTAAGGTCAATATCTGTCAAGTGTCGGTTTATACTTAAAAAAACCTATTTTTACGCATGATCAGCTTTATGTCATCTTACCACAAGTTAAGACTAAAGATGGATTGAAGCTCTTAGCTTTAGATAATGAGTGTAAGCCTACTAATGTTATTACAAATGTAGTTTATAAGAATGTTTTTTCCTCATTTGTGACCTTATAATCAAAAGTTGTTACATCTTATTTAATATGTAACAGGCTTGATTTTATTTTTATTATATGTTATTAATAACTAATTTTCCACACTTCGTGTAATACACGGGTAACTAAAGCTAGTATGTATATATGTATATATATGTGTAATACACGGATAACTAAATCTAGTATGTATATATGTATATATATGTGTGTGTGTGTGTGTATATATATATATATATATACCGATCAACGCGTTAAAACTTACACAATAGTGCTTCCAGCTTTACATATCACATCCATGAGTGTGTTTGAACGTCTAACATATAATTACATAGTGTCTAACTTTACATATATGTTACTATAATTCACTTTGAAAAGTGGTGCAACGTTTAAACAATCATTTATAATAAGTACAATTTAAACATTGTATGATGAGAAATATTTGAATTTACTTTGTTAATTATGTAGTGAACATTTTCATCGATGAATAATTTTTGTCAACTGTTATGGTGTCATTTATGTTATCAGCAACTTTTCATCTAAACATTTATTTTGTATTTACGAGTGGTGATTTCTACTAAAATTAACGATAACCAGGTGTTCTATCGTAAAGATTTTTGATTAAATGATCTCTATGATAGTGAAGGAAAATAAACAGAAGATATATGAGTAAGAATGTAAGTGAGATGGAGAAAAGTATGTCATTAGAGTGTAATCACGTCCACACATTTTTAGAAGATATATATTTAACTAGGTTACAATCTTGAGTAATACACAGACTAAATAAATTTACTGTTATATGGTTAATAATATAAAATTTTATACCTTAAATATTATGTATTATATGGATTAAATAAACCCATATATTACATATTTGAAAATTTAAAGTTAATATATTTGAAATTTTAATTATGGATAGTTATTAATTAATGAATAGCTATTATAGTATTCATGATTAAAAATAGAAAGAAGCGGGAAAACCAATTATTACATGGCCTAAAATAGTGACAAGTGTTCGGATTTATTTTTATTTATTACTATAAAGATAAATAGAAATACTTAAGAGAACTAATATTTAAAAGAAATAATAACCGATCATTAGCTTAAGCGGTTGAAGTGATGTAACCAAAACAATTAGAGTTGGAAAGGTCTTGTATTCGAGTATCTCTTGAATAAAAAATGATCTGGGCTGAGCTAGTGGTTTTTCCAGCTGTGAGTTTTCTTCAGACAGGTTGGAGGTACGAACCCGAATAAAAAACTAATAATTGGATCTGATTAATGTTACACGTATCCTGCGAAACAGATTGTACATTTACTGATAAATAATAATAATAAATGAAAGTTCATTCCTTAAATCATTCTGATTGATTGTTTAGTGACGAAAACAAGAATCCATAACTAACATCCCATGTTTAATTGGTGGAACAAGTCGTTATCAAGTAACGTCTTTTTCAACCCCAATAAATAACAATTAATCTAGCGACCACCATGCCACACTAGTGACACAACTAACGAGGTGCTATTGCTATATGTAATAGTTATGACTAAAAAGCAATATACAATTTGCTTATATTTTGTTAAAATTGTTTACTTAATTTATTGGGTTAGATACTATCTTTATGTTGGTGCCTTGGTGGGTGTTCAGAAGATTGGATAAAGCATCAATATTATTGTTCGAATTATATCTGGGTAACAAACTTAGAGAACAAATAAATAGATTTAACAAAAAGCCACATGATAATACCATTATTAATCCCTTATGTTTATATCTTGTAACATTTAAACTCTCGACAATATAATCTTGTAACGAACACACAAAAAAGTTTGTAAAGCTTTAACATAAACTTAACATAATCATCCGAACATACATGATATAAATATCATAAATATAATTACCACAAAATTAAGAAGGTTGGTAATCTTTATTATAATCTGAAGTTAAAAATAATCAAATTAGGGATGTTGACGGAGACATATGTTTGATTTTGCAATACTGATATTAAATATAATAAAATTGTATTATGAATGTCTTTTTTGTCTTATCTTTATTTTGTCCGTGAATTATATCATATCATCAATATTTAGTTTTTAAGATTTTATCTCTTATTCAATCCTTGTAGTACTGTAAACTAAAATTTTAGTATATATATAGTGCCCCGATCACTAACCTAGTTTGACTATATTCTTTTAAAGAAAAAAACATGTCATTTTAAGAACAACTTAGTTTTTTTTAAAATACGATGTAAACTTGGTATTCGAGATAATATAGAAACTTCTTAAATAACATGGAAATTTATTATGTGAGGAAATGGATTTTTTAAAATAAAGTATCAAATAGAAGGCGGTTATTCTTTAAAACCAAGTTATATTCAGAATAGTATTATCTGGTTTCTTTCAAACAATCGTGTTATATGAATAATTAGGTTAGATACCCGAATGTTACACGGGTTGAAATAAAAAAATTATATAATACATTATATATATATATATATATATATATATATATATATATATATAATCTAATATATGTTATAAACAACATAGTAATAAAATTATTATATATAACAAACATATTTAAGTTATAAACAATAGTATATTAAAAAAGATTTTATTATTCATAAATATCTATGAAACTATTTATTTACAAATTAAAAAATATTTTAATTTTAAAAATGATTAGCTACAAATTAAATTATATTTCAACAAAATTAAGTCTCATTAAAATATTTATAATTAAACCTTATTTATTTCTAGAAAGAATTTATGATTGATATGGTATTAAATTAGCATTTATTCAGAAAAAAAATTTAAATTCCAGATTTTTACTACAAATTATAAATTCATTATAGTGAATACATGTGAACAATCTTAGATGTAGCCTAAGTGAAGATGATGTGGACGTGTTAAAAAATGATAATGTGACTAATTATTATTTTGTTTTATTAGTATAGATAATAATGTTTTGTCTCTGATAATAACAAGGTCATATTATGAAGGGATCCAGTTGTGTAACGTGTTATATTACCTTTTTACTAGACTCCTCAAAAGTTATTCTAGTTGATTCTTCGAATTATATTTCCTTGTTCAACCGTATTAACAGTGTGCGTATAGTAGTGTATCATAACGTCACCACAAAGTCATCACCAATTCACAAAATCAACTTTTTCAAAGTTTATCGTTATAGCCACAAATCACAACATTATCATATACAAGTTTGAGATTTGATTCTCAAAAAATAAAAATATAAATTTGACCTCATTTGAAAAGTAGTACAAGCTAGGGGGCTACTTTTTCCCAGTCATTTAGTCATAGAACATCACTAAAGGAAAGTATGGTTCCTCCCCCGTTGGACCCTTTCACCTTTTTCAGAGAGTATATTTTAACCAACTTATCATTAAAATTCTTTTAGCCACTTAAAAGTTCATTAAAACATAAATTCTCTAGTCATTTAAGTGAAAAGTAGTTATTAGGTCTATTAATGAATGATGTTGTCTCATGGGTGAACAAAAAATGTAACTTCAAATGAATATACTCGTTTTGGTATCCATGAACATATTAAGAAAATGAATAAAATTATGGATGGGAGTCATGTTAACGGTGAGAATGGATTACCAGAACACGGTTCATATGTCTTGTGAAACAACTTCAACCCTAACTGTCACACCCTCTAAATCCGCGTGCGGGGTTTTACCGCGAGGCGCGTGACATACCAGGATCTCAGTCATTAGTTACCAAGAACGACTCTATATGATTAATAAACAAAACCAGAGTTAACGTTTAAAATACTGCGGAAACGTTTTTAAAACTAGAAAACTCAAAACAAGTAGTATGTAAAGAGAATGCGCAAAACATACGCGCCCCAAACACAAATGTTTAATAGGAAAATAAACCCAAATGTGTAAACAAACAATGTAGACAACTCAACGATGCTGGTGTGCGTGCTCCTAGGCAACTGGCAACCTTAACCTGAGAATAGCATACTAAACAAGTCAACACATGGTTGGTGAGTTCAAGAGTTTGCGTTAAAATATAAACCAATCAACAGTTTCCAGAGCATAAGTAGTGTATTGCAATAGATAGCTAGTCTATTAACATAAAAATATTAATCATAGTGATTTCGCGATCGAAGCTGACTGTGTTACGTTTGTTGCCTCCCGTCACGACTTACCGTGTCGTGACGAATATGTGTTAGGACAAAATTGCACCCGTTTGACCTCGAGTCGCACAGGTGGGGCTCGTCAGACCCAGTAGTACTACCCAAGATTTCCCCGCTATTCAATATTAACAATCCGAAAGTGTGAGGACTTTCCATGGTAAACAGCACTATATCAATATTATACACACTCATATATAAAAGCGTTTGTGATCAACAGTATGCTATCTCCCCCAAAAGAGATTATGTAAAATAAGTGGGGCAAGAACTCACCTGATGCGCGCAAGAATTAACCTAGAGCTTAACTTGAAAGAAAGAGGGAAAGACAACCTTCAAAGGTCACCTAGAACACAAGAGTACATAAGTACATGTACACAGAATCAACATGAAACCCTAAGTGTTCTACAAACCAAGAGACTCAAGGTTTAAGAAAGACAAGACACATTTGACCCAGTTGACCCGTTTGACCCGTTGGTGACATTATAGGTGATAACTCGTTAATACTAACACAACAGCATATCATACATGATCAACATACAACCCAACAATAGTCCTAACATACCCATATGACCCATTACCATGAATTCCCACAAACAGGCCAAATCAGATAACTATCCAACTAAACATCCTTACAACACAAACAACACATTTAGTTACCTTAGAAATCATCCATGAATACACTAGCATGATCCTAATATCCCAAACATGCTCAAATCATCCAATTCAAGGATTTGCACAAATAAAGTTTCCCTTTTGGGAAAGTTCATCCCAAATTCATCAAACTCACACTACATTCATGAATTCATCAATTATATACCAATTCAAGTCCATGACAACATCTAAACATGATCAACAACACTTAATCATCATGATTCATCAACATTCAACACCAAAAGTTACTATTTTTAGCAATGTATGAACTATAACACATCTTCTTGATTTTCAATTGTTCATATCATCAACCTAGCATCTAATCCTCATCACAAACACATCCATAACATTCATACATCATCCAATCATCAATTCATGCAAAATAAAGTTACTATTATTAGTAACCTATGAACAATGTATCAAAATCATAGCTTTCTTGCATAATCGACGTTAACTAGCATATATACAATCCAACTAACATAATAACACTAACCAACATCAACAAATCGATCCACAATTGCAAGTTTCGAATTAGGGTTTCGGCCCTAATGTAATTTCCATAAAAACTTGTAAAAATCCAACCTTTATTGCATACTTGACGTTAATTAACATGTAATCTATCTAACAAACACATTAACATCAACAATTAGGCATCAATCAATCACCAATTTGCAGTTTTCGCATGAAACATTCGGCCAACATGAAGACTCATCAAAAACATACAAAAATCTAACCTTTAAACGTGTAATGGCTTGCAATTGATGATTCCAACGTGTTCTATGCCTTGAAATCGACCAAAACCGAAGATGATTGTTTGTTCTTGGGCTGAATTCGAAGAGGAGAGGGAGAGAGGATGCAAGTCGCGGCCGATGGGTGGGATTAGGGTTGGAGATTTGATTTTTATTTTATTAAATAACCCATAATTACCCTTTTAACCCTTATAATTTGTATTTTATAAAAATTAAGCTTTTTGAATAGTTTTTGAATAGTTTTTAACTACTAAACACAATTATTATTAATCACAAATAACAATCATGCATAATTCCCATTTATCACAAAACACACGAAATAAATATGCACGTTTTCACGTTACGCGATAAAATTACAGTTAACATTCAAATCACATAAGCATAACTTAATAATCACATTGTTAACTTAATTATCATCAATTTAACATTACTGATTATTGTTAAGTCACCAACGTTCAACGACAACTAGTGTGTGCTCCCGACACGTGTATGCAAGACTTAACGGAACAAACGGAGTTTGGTAACGGAAAATTACCGGATGTCACACTAACTCAGATAGAATTAAGATCATGTAACTCAAACACAATTGTTAACCAATTATACAAAAGACTCGAACGAATAGACAATATGTAATATAAGTTGTAAACATGTTAAACAAGACATAAACGAGTTGACAAGTGTAATAATTAAACGAGTCAAATAAGTCGTAAGGAGTTGACATGTTGACCTGTTTAGTTAAACAACTTAAAGAGATGACATGTTTAATTAAACGTTAAATAGATTAACCCGAACAAAACTTGTTTAATTAAAGAGTTATTGGATTTTGATAATCCCAACTTTCATTATTAGCCGAGATTAATCCCAACCCAGAAAATATTTATAGACACTTCAAACTTTAAACTTATTATCCTCCTATGGTCCTTTACTAACTGAGAGTTAACACCATTAGTTTTTGATGACGTGGACTAATTATATAGCCAAAATACTAAGCAAAAAGTTAAAGTCAACCATTAGGTCCGTCAAATCTGAAACTTTTTGCATCTTGAAATCCGTCAATCTCCACATCCTGATCTGAACCACTTGACTTGTCGGAGGTAGATTTCAAGTGACGATAGATGGTAGACACCAAAAAACGGATTTGATAGAGGCTGGGCGGCGACAACGTTGAAAAATGACTTAAACTTGGCCCCATTTCATATAGAAAACTTAACAGGGGCTAAGACTCAGTTAGTAAGGGATCATTGAAAGAAAATAAACTTAAAATTAAAGGTATCTGTAAATATTTTTTAAGTTTGGGTTATTCTCGACTAGTAAATGAAAGTTGGGATTATTAAAATCCAATAATCTTTAACTAAATAAGTTGCATGGTCAACATCATAATACCTAATCATCTTCGTGTCATGCTCGGTCGTGGTAAGAGTTGGTATATCTAGATAAAACATCTAGATAAGAACCTTATGACATGTACAACAAGTGATAATTGAAATTGGATATCGTAAGTGTTTTTTTAGTATTTAAGTCATGTATCGAAACATATGCATGTCTTTGCCACAAGTTATGAGTGCCTATGTCTCATACAAACTACCCACCTGAGTTTCGTACATCATGAAGATAAAATCACAATAAAATCACTTGAAAGAGGACTAGCCATGTTAAAACTTTAAACATGTGATGGTTTGGTAACTTTTTAATGATGGTTTGGTAGTCTTTTAATGATGGTTTGGTATCCTTTTAATGATCATTAAAAGACTACCATTAAAAGGCTACCAAACCATCATGTGTTTAAAGTCTTAAGATGACTAGCGCTCTTAATGATTTATAGTCTCTTAATGATTAAGAGATAACCTTAAGTCTAAATGATTAAAAGATAACTATTAACGTGTTACCTCTTAGCCATTTAGATTTATGGTTATCTTTAAACTATTAAGATGTTATGAACCATCAAAAGGTAGCCGTTTAACGATTTTAAGAGCTCACCAAACAACCCCTAAATTGGTAATAAATAAGTTACAAGAAAGATTTTTCAAACATTTTAGATTTCTTCCAATAGGAACCGGTCACTAATAAACTGACAGGACTGGAAATTAACTACCTGTTTATGACACGATTAAACATGTTTAATAAAATATATTTTTTAATTTGTCATATTTTTAAAAATAATTAAAATCAGGAGGCTAAACTCCATTATTTCACAGTCTTGGTTCATAAAAACATATAAAAAAAATTATAGGCATAACATATAGATAGTTAAACAAGTATTTTGCATGTTTGATACGCGAGTTATGCGCATTATCTCTAATCTGTTAAACACAATGGACCTGCTTTACCAGCCTGACCTAACAATATGATACTAACAATGAGATTAAATAAATCACAATTTACGTTGAACAACTAGGAGATTACGATACAAATCAGTGAAAACGAAATTCAAACCTTAGACCTATATTAGAGGAGAATAATTACTATCGTATCACTTCTTTAAGATTTTCACAACCGGGACCAAACTTTAGGGACTTAAAATGTAAGTTACTCTTAAATTTATTAGAAAATCAAGCTCGTAAGATAACGTGTAACAGCAAGTTGGTGGGAAATAAATATGACGCAAATAGGCATTGGGCATTCTGAAAAAGGGACAGATATCTATTTCATTAGTATAAAAGGATCTAGTCACGACTGACTATATCATAATTTTAAACGTCAAAAGGGAAATAAAAACCACGATGACTTGTGGAATATTCCATGTCCACCGTTATGATTCATGGTCACAATAAATATTCTACTTTCAAAAATGAAATGTTGCATAAACCCTCAAGCTACTCGGAGCGCACCCTTCTAAAGAAAAAAAGCATAAAAAAAAATCAAACAAAAATAACAACTTTTCATACCAGTTCCCTGGGTATAAAGACATGTCGGTTGTTTGGCAAGGCTGTTTACTTGGGGGCACTCCTTTTTTTAGGATTAACGTGAAAATAAAATTGATTTTTTGAGTTTTTAAAAAACCAAGATTGATGTTTTGAGTTTTCAAAAAAATGATGACTGTATCTGATTTTTACATTTAAAAAACCACTTGTATTGGTTTTTTTGTGTTTGATTTTCATGTTTTGTTGTCTTTTTTGGTTAAAAAGTATTCTATGATCATTTTAACTTAAAACAGAATGATATATTTTGATATCAACATAGGTATCCTATTTTACACATGTGAAAAACAATTTTAAAGACCATAAATCATCAATAAAAAATGAGGTGCATCATAACTAATACTTAACCTCGGAACATAAACCCAAACTATCGTTGGACGAGGGCCTGCACTGTTGGCGACCAGGTTAAGCGGGTACAGCGCATCGGGTAATTCGGGTAAGGAAATCGGGTTCGTGAACCCTGTCTTCAACTCGTTGAAAATCAACATTTGAACGGCACCGTTGGAGGCACCTGAATTTTCGAATAAAGATTGTTTTTTTAATTTACTCTAAAAATTTAAATCATACTCCTAATATTTATGAATAAAAAAAATTATACACCTCTACCAACAACTGGTTTTGGAATTTTTCTCAAAGGGAGCTGCGGGATCAAGATACAAACCATAGCTTATGATATGATTAGGGCTGCAAACGAACTGAACGTTCAGCGAATAGTTAGTGAACCGTTCGGCGGGAAGTTCGTTTATGTTCGTTCATTTAGTAAATGAACAAACACGAACAAGAAAATTTCGTTCGTTTAGTTAAACGAACGAACATGAACACGAGCCGTGTTCGTTCATTTATGTTCGTGAACGTTCGATAATGTGTTCGGTTATGTTCGTTAATGTCCGTTCGTGAACATTAGACAATGTGTTCATTTATGTTCGTTAATGTGTTCGTTTATATTCTTAATATTTGTGTCAGTTATTTTTATGACTATTATATCAAGTATTTATTTATATTTATGTTAAGTACTTGTTTATTTTTGATTGATTTTGTGTAATGTTTGTGATATAAATGTAAATTTTATTCTAAAATAAATCTATAATCATTTGTATTCATTTGTGTTCATGAGTTTTTTTGTGTTCGTCATGTCCATGAACAGTTGTTTGTGTTCGTTTGCTTATGATTGTGTTCATTTGCGTTCGGTAAGTGTTCGTGAACAGTTCATGAACATTTCATTTTCTTAATGAACGAACACGAACAAAGAATCTCGTTCGGTAAGTGTTCGTGAACAGTTCATGAACAAGTATATTTCTTAACGAACGAACACGAACACGAACAAGGACTTGTTCGTGTTCGTTCGATTAGTTTGCAACCCTAGATATGATCTTGTGAAACATATTACTAGTCTTCCAAATTTGAGCATCTCGGATGAGTAGAAAATTTTAATATTTTATGTAGATTTTACTTTTAGTTATTATAAATATTGTTTATGTAATTTTTGTAGAATAATAATATAAACCAACATATTTTTTATTTTGTATGAAATATGTCTTTTAAGTCAATTTTGTTATGTGAAAATCACTAAACTTGTTTATGATACACAAGTTATGATCATTTTTAAAAATTCACAAGACCTCGTCAAATATTAGTCCCTATGGTTTGACGAAATCACGGTTTTATTCCAATAATTTATTTATCACACTACGGTCTAATAGTTTCAAGTTTTGTTTCAATTTTACCCAAATCATTAACACGGTTAGTGTTTTTTAGTTAAATAATATAAAAAAAACTTTTTTACCTCTGGTTGATTAAATACCCCTCCCCCCATCCCCATACCTCTCTCTTTCTCTCTCAGACACACACACTTGTCAGTTGTCTAGCAAGATTTCCGCACCACAGCTGCCTCCGATAACCATAACCACCAACCATCGCTCACCATCACCACCTAAAACCTGCCGGCCACCACCAAATCCGACCACACCACTCTTAACCCATCTCTCCCTCCCATTCTCTCCCATCCTATTCGACCACAACCACTACAATCACTCATCACTACCATCACTCATCACCACCATCTAAAACCATCGACCACCACTAAGGCCATTGAGTTTCTTCAATTGAACATCTCTGGTCTTTGTTCTTATTTATCAACCCATGGGAGGGGGTAGCGGCACCATAACCGATCTTAGGTAGGGTTTTATGGTGGTTGTTTTTGTAGCTTTTGAGACCACGTCGATGGTGATGATGAATGATGATGGGGGCGGATCTGGTGGTGGTGTTGCCAAAATTACGGTGGTGGAGGGGGGATCTGGTGGTAGAGAGAGAAAGAGGGGGTGGAGGCCGGAGTGGCGACATGAGGTGGCGGTCGGAGTGGCTTAGGGGGTATAGGTGGCGATGGTGGTCAGAGGTGGCCTAGGGGTGGAGGTGGCGGGCGGTGGTTTTTGATTTTTAGATTTGAGAGAGAAAGAGAAAGAGAGTAAAAAAGATGGGTTAGGGGTGGGAGGTCTTGAACCATGATGGTGGTGGACTTTAGGAACTATAATGATGGTGGTGGGTGGATGAGATATGGTTTAGATGTTAGATGATGATGATGGCCATCTGATAAAGATTTTTTTATTGGTTTATATTCAATCATAAAGGTAATATTGTAAATTACACTAACTTAACGGAAGTTTTTAACGGTGTTAGTGACTTGGATAAAATTGAAACAAAAATTGAAACTATTTGACCGTCAGTATAATAAATAAACTATTGGATTGAAACAGTAATTTTTATCAAACCTCAGGGTCGAAAATAGTAATTTACTCAAAAGTTTATTAATGTCAACATCCATAAATACTTATAACGTTGGTTCAAATCTTAAACATTTAAGAGCATTCACAGTGGATTTTCTATAAATATGTGAGTGTGTTTCCTATAACATAAAGAATGATTGTAAATGGTTGTGAGTAAATAAGAGAGAAAATTTAATGTTTATTTTATCATTTATATATTTAGGGAATTATTGTTCAGTTCCTATAAATATTTTAATATTTTTAAAAGTGGTACGAGTAAAAGAAAGGTAAAATGTAATGATAAATATATATAAATATATTATTTAATTGAAAATGTGAGAGAAAAAATAGTAAATTTTAATTTAATTATATGAATAGAAATATAAAATTCCTTGCGAATACTCTAAGTAGTGCAACGTTATTCGTTTGAGTATACTATAGATTATGTCATTAACTATAAAGGTAAATTATTTTTCTTTAAATCTGTACAAATGTTTCAAATAAATGACATAAGCCATAATTACTTAATTCACAACCTATTATTTACTATATAGTTAAAAATACAGTCTATGATTTACTCTACTTTTTTAGAAAACATTTACACGTACAGATATCAGTAAATTTGTTATTTCAAAACTAGAATAGAAGACTTTTTAGAGTAACATAAGCATGTATATCCTCTTGGTAAAATTATGTATTTTTCAATCAAAGTTTACGTGTTTAAATTGTACAGAGTGTAAATTTAATGAGAGTGTATGTGTTTGCAGTAATAAAATAAGTATTTGCTTCTTGGTTTTATATTGAATACTAGTTTTAGTCACCTGTGTATTACACTGGATGAGAAGAATAAATTATTAAATAACATAATAACATAAATAAAACCAAATGCGTTGTATATTAGATGAGACATAACAACTTCCGATCATAAGATCACAAATGAGCAAAACCTGATTGTAAATCGAGTAATAAAATAAGTATTTACTTCTTGGTTTTATATTGAATATGTATTTAATAAATACTTTAATAGTAACATTTTGAAAAGAAAAACCGGTAAAATCATTCAAAACCAGAATTTCAATCTTTTTAGCTTTAGGCCACTTTATAAAACGACCACCACTAGACAAAGACTCCATGATTCCCTCACACCCCTTCTCCTCCTTCACTCCTAAAATCTCTTTTAGGAGGGGAAGATTATCATAAAATATTATTCTCGATTTCAAAATTCACAATGAACATGAAGAAGAACAACACCCCTTTATCAATTCACCACCATTTCATCATCCTTCTATCCCTCTTCACCATCATTTCTCCCACACATTCACACAATTACTCCGATGCCCTCACCAAATCATTGATCTACTTCGAAGCCCAACGCTCCGGTCGGCTTCCGTACAACCAACGCGTCACTTGGCGCGACCATTCGGGCCTCACCGACGGGCTCGAACAAGGCGTAAGTCACCCGCATTACAACTTGTGCTCTACAACTTCGTTCCTTTAACCATTTTATAAATGAGTCAAACAACGAGGGAATGAAGCTATCTTTAATTCGGATGATCTGCAACGAGATCTTATATTTGAGTCGGTTGTTTATTTATCTTTATCTTTGGATTGTAAATGGGAATAGAAAAGTAAACAACATATCATGGGTGGGTTTAGTGAGTGGATGAAAAATCCACTTCTAAGTTAATTTGTAATGTTTTTTTTTTAATGTTTGGTTAGCTTTTCTGACCACCATCTTTACTTATATAATTTCCGCCATTTGAAAAAAAAAAAACTGTTTCATATTTTGTTGGTTTTTTTTTCCGGTGGGCAGGTGGATTTAGTCGGTGGTTATTACGACGCCGGAGATCATGTGAAGTTTGGTTTGCCGATGGCGTTCACCGTGACAATGCTGTCGTGGGGTGTTATTGAGTACGGTAAGTATGTCGCCGGTGCCGGAGAATTAGAGCATGCGATGGAGGCGATCAAGTGGGGGACTGATTATTTCATCAAAGCTCATACTAGTCCTAGTGTGTTATGGGCTGAGGTAACTTTGGATTTCTTGTTGGTAAATGGTGTGTTATTATCTTTTTAGTGATGAGGGTTAGAATTCTAAAACGTATAGGTTTGATGATGTTATGTAAGAGTGTTATTTCTTACATTACACGTATGTAACATGAAATTTGTGGGTTTGAGTTTAGTATAAACGGGTTTTGGTTAATTTTGGGTTGGACCTACAAACTTGTTTAGCTAATCGGGTTGTGTACGTGTTAGCTTGATAGGTCCGCAAGTTGATCCGTTTGACAGATTTATTTATTTTCTAAACATATTTTACATCATAAATTAAACTAATGTTCTATTAAAAAATTAAACCTTTAAAGTGACATATAAGATTTTATAATTAAAATATAACACGTTTTGTATTATAGCGTAACTTTTTTGTTACGAAATAATAATTAATTAAGCAAGTCATGTTAACTTGTGAATTTTTCCTGTGGTGTGACATGTTTTTCAAATTCGATTTCTTGTAAAATTCTTGTGTTCGTTTTGGTTGGACACAGAGGAGGACCTAGATACAAGCATCCTGTAATTTTTTAGGGGTAATTCAAAACTTAGTCTTTATGCAATCGCTTCATTTATGATTCTTATAAAGAAATTTTCTTGAATCCCCTACTGGTTGGACCCACACGTCCACCTGCTAACACGACCCCATATAGCATCTGTAATATTATGAATGGTGAATAGGTGTCGGTCAAGTGACCTTAAAGAAAACATAAGTGTGCAACTGTGCTGTTAGTGTGGGTACTGTACAAGTAGCTAATGCAGTAATCTCATGGGTGTTAATTAGTGGTAACTGATTAACGTGACAGGTGGGTGACGGATACACGGATCACTACTGCTGGCAACGACCGGAGGACATGACGACGTCAAGACAAGCATATAAGATAGACGAGAAGAATCCCGGGTCGGATCTTGCTGGAGAAACCGCAGCCGCTATGGCTGCAGCCTCTATTGTGTTCAGAAAAGCAAACCCACATTACTCACATTTGTTATTGCACCATGCTCAAGAGGTACTTTCAACTTTCAAATCTATGTTAACCGCATAAAATATTATTCATTTTTTTTTTTTAAATAATTCATGAAAAATATACAATTAACTTTTTTATAGTAAAGTACTACTTTGACCTTAATGCTCCCTTTAAATTATCATCTGAAGTTTACTAAAAATAAAGTAATAGATAATAAACTTTTTTTGAAAGAACAGAACTTTTTATTAGGTTAATACATTAGATAAGTAATTGCATTTTCAAGTTTTTATGTAAAATTCTTTCAACGGAATTTTATTTCAGTCCTAGACTTGTTTAACAGACTCATTTATACAAAGTTAAAATTTACTTGTTACCTTTATTTAAACGGACCAAAATATATGGAATGACTTTTAAATTTTTATAAATAGTGACACGGATACTTTTTTATTATATAAGATGGTACGAGTGTATCTTACCATTAAGAACATGACATTCACATCAATAAGAAAAAAAACATTGCCTCCATATATGTAATGAGTGTACTATAAGCTAACTTTATGGTTGATTTCATCGATCATCAATACATTGCAGTTTAAATATATTAAAAAAATAATATTATAAAAACTAGTTAAGAGATTTTATATAAAAAATACAAATATATTTAATTTTCATGATAAACACTAAATTAAAATAGATTTTTCATGCATGAAACATATTAATTTTTAATATCTATTGCTTATATTTTTAACGTGTATTGTTATTATTAATATAAATGAATAGGTAGATTACATTTATAATTCTATATCAACATTTTGAGTAGTAAATGTTGAATATGATTTTGTGTATTTTTGTAGTTATTCGAATTTGGGGATAAGTACAGAGGGAAATATGATGCAAGTATTGAAGTGGTAAAGAATTACTACACATCAGTGAGTGGGTATCAAGACGAACTGTTGTGGGCAGCGATATGGTTGTACAAAGCCACCGATGACCACCGTTACTTGAGTTATTTGATCGATAATGCCGCTTTGTTTGGTGGCGTTGGGTGGTCCATCACTGAATTCAGCTGGGATGTTAAATTTTCCGGCATTCAAGTCCTCGTATCTCAGGTACGCCTACATATCATCTCTAATTTCCACCCACTTACGTATGAAAACTTGTGACACCATTTTTCCTAATTTTAACTTAAAAGTCGGTGGAATTAGATGTTGTTAGAGGGTGTCTGGCGTCATTATCTCTCCCCTCCAAAAACCCCTCTTCTCTCGTGTGGGAGCCCTACCACACGTGTGGAAGTGGTCCTCCGGTCTCTTCCATCTCACTTTGCATACGTCTAACGGGGATCCGTAAAAGATGATCATACTATCTGGCACTTTCATTTCTTAATAAATTATCGACTAAATATTTAAAACAAATATAAAAATATTTATATTTGTCTATATGATTAATTTTAATAAAATCATAGCATTAAAACTAAATGTCTAAATGTGAAAACTCCTCAAACAATAAAAAAACATGTGACCGAAATAATCAGGTTTTACACTGGATTAGGTTAACTAGTCTATCATATTTAATAAATGGCACATGTTCAAATTGGATGTAGATAAATGGATTGACAACTCGGTTAAAAACAAAAAAACAAAATTCATAAGTATAACTCATCTATAACCCGTTTAACTCATTTATAACATGATAACATCCTATTAATGTATTTGACCTATTTAAATAAGCAGGTTATATGAGTCTTGTTCATAAATCATTGTTTTAAGCATATACGAGTTAGAGTTAACAAATATAAGTTATATTCTATTAATTTTAACCCTTTCATCTATCATGATTACAACTCATGAATAAAATGAAGGAATGCAACTCATTTATAGGGAGGGCAACAGTAGAAATGTGGGCTACTTGTTTTGAAGGTTCATGGCCCATGGGCACATGGGGCTCATGCTTTTGTCTTTGACAAATGTCAAAAAAATGTGCTATTCTTGCCTCACATCTTTATTCTCCTATCTACCATGCATTCTTTTAGATTTCCATACACTTTTTCATCATTATAAAATCTTTTCTCACCTAATTAAAAACTGCAAGTCTATAATATGTTTTAACAACACTTTCACTTTTTCTTTTTGAACGACAAATATACGACCCTGCTTTGGATGATAGGTGTTTTTAATCGAGCTCATCTATCCGTTTTATATAATATAGTTTCTTTATGTATCTTCTAATACAAAATGTTTTTTGGTGTCTTATTTAAGAAAACATACTTTCAAAAATGTAAATTTTAATATGTTATGGTTGATAAATGGTTCACTTTATAAACATACTTTGATTAAATTCTTACAAATAGGTGAACAAATATATATTATATAAAATAGAAGACTTATAAAATAACGTTTTATCTGCATGTCATTGACAGTATATGATGATTCTAGCATTGCTAGTAGTGTTGATGATCCAGACGTTGTTAATAGCGTGTTTTAATCCGAATGTGATCTTCTTCTTTTTTTTTAACGGAAAATGTATGACCCTGCTTTGGAGGATAAGTGTTATCTCAATCGGGCTCACCTATCCGTTTCCTAGCCGGGACGGCACTCCCAACCCCCTCAAGAGGAAACCCATTGCTGAGAAAACATAAAATTACGTGTTACTTGTCGTTAGAATAACGAATCAAAACGTATTTGAATCAAAACGCTTAGTTTTCCTAAATATTCACTGCCAATTTTCTTTATTTCCATGCTTTCTATGTGATTCTTATATTTTCTATTTCATCTATCATAAAGAACAAGTCACTCACCAACTAATAATTAAGTAACTTTGTTATGTTACATGTTAAATCAAGTATCGTACTTTTAGAAGCTATAATGTGCCTACAAAAAGCTTAACATCTCATTATAGTTGAATGACAGTGGTCAAAGCTCAATTTTATAAAGCTACTTATTACAAGTGAGGTGAACAAAAGTAAGATGAGTTTGACTTCGATCTACAAATTATGTTTAGCTAAGAATAGGATACTATTTAGATATGAGTGTTGGTTCATAAATTAAAATTGTTGGTACTCTAAAAAGGATGAAACCCTACATCGAGTTAAATCGATGGGTTTGATGGTTCACCATGCCGTTTTCAAAAATTGCCCCGTCAGAAAAGAAAAAAGATGAAAATCATTGACATTTTGTCCGTTATACTTTAGCTTTTACGGTTTATTTAAAACCTGCTGATTTATTTATGTCATGCTTGTTAGTTCATAGCCGAATGAGAAAAACAGCCGAATCAATTGGTTTTGAAATAACTGACCAAAGCTATATAATAATTCTATTGAAGTGAGAGTGGACCCTTTTACAGACAAACCCATATGGTGTATAGTCTATAGGTGGAATGATTAGGGATGTTAAAAATCGGATAACCGGATTTTCGGATATCCGAATTTCGGATATCCGAAATTTTCGGATAGTAGATATCACTATCCGAATCCGTATCCAAAATTTCGGATATTCGAATTTCGGATATCCGAAATTTCGGATACGGATTCGGATAATTAAACGGATATCCGATTTTCAGTGAACCAAAAAAAATTATCAAAATCATTTCAATTCAGATTACAATCCATGAGTACTCAAATGCTTAAACAGTCCATTGTTTGCAAAACTCCAGAAGGTATAAACTTAATTTTCCTACTAAATACTAAATTAATTAAAAGTGAATCCACAAAACGAATGGTTATCTTATAAATGAGTATAAATAAACATCAAATGGTTATCCTAAAAGTGAATCCATAAAACGAATAAAAACAACAAACTTATAAGATTGTTTTAAATTAATTATCTGAAGATTATTTTTAAGTATTCTCAAAAGTTAAACATCACATATGAGGTTTCAAATAATCTTTGAAATAAAATACCCATGAAGAATCTAAACTGTAATCAAACCATAAGCAAATTAATGAAAACAAAGCCACCGAGCCTGTGAAATAATCGACTAACCTTTGTTGACGAAGGTCGTTTAGGGTAGAACCAACACACAACAGTTGTCGAATGGCTATTAGAGTAGCACCAAGCCACCGAGCCACCGAGCCTGAACGAAGGACGATTACTCGATTAGGGATGAACCGACTCACTTTGAATGAGTCTATGAGAGTAGAATCGCATACGACATACCCGATTACTCGAAGAGTCGACGTCGACGATGAACTCTTGAAGGAGAGCTGGAGTCGAAGGAGAGGTGGAGCCCGGATGGTGGAGGCGGACGTTTTGAGATTTAGAATGACAAAGATTAGGGTTATTGTGGTTGTGAATGAAATATTGAAATGTGGTTTTATATATAATTAAAAATTAAAGAAATATATTTAATATTTTGGATATCCGAATTATCCAAAAATTTCCAATATTACTATCCGAATCCGAATCCGAATTTCGGATATCCGAAATTTCGGATACTTCGGATTCGGAATTTCGGATATCCGAAATTTCGGATACTTCGGATTCGGAATTTCGAATAAATCGGATTTGGTTTTGGATTCGGATCTTTTTGCACACCCCTAGGAATGATCACTTTCTTCTTGTTTTACTCCATGATTGGTGTGTGATTTTCATGTTGCAATGGGAGACATTTTTTAAACAAATATTTATTTTTTTGTTTCAAGGTTTTTTTTTTAGTTCAAATTTGTTTAAATTGTTAGCGTTGTTATTTGTATATGTTTCGATAAATGAATCGTGTCATTTTATGCAGTTGCTTACCGATGAAAAACATACGCAGCACAAAAGCATCCTAGAACAATACCAAGCAAAAGCTGAGTACTACATTTGTTCATGTCTAAACAAAAACAACGGTACCAAGAACAATGTCCGATTTACCCCTGGCGGGCTCATATACATTAGACAATGGAACAACATGCAATACGTTTCTTCGGGGACATTTTTGACAATGGTGTACTCGGATTTACTCTATAAATCCAATAGAAAGCTCAAATGTAATGGAGGAGAAGTAACCCCTCAAGAGCTCCTTCAATTTTCAAAATCTCAAGTGGATTATATTTTGGGCTCTAACCCAATGAACATGAGTTATCTAGTGGGCTTTGGCCCAAGTTTTCCTAGAAGGGTTCATCATAGAGGTGCATCGATTGTGTCCTATAGAGAGAACAAAGGGTTCATTGGGTGCACTCAAGGTTACGACAGTTGGTACGGGTCTAAAAACCCGAACCCAAATATTGTGGTTGGGGCGTTGGTGGGTGGACCCAACCACAATGATGAGTTTTTTGATAAACGAGGAAATTACATGCAAACAGAAGCGTGTACATATAACACGGCACCACTTGTTGGGATTTTTGCAAGACTAAATTATTTAGAGAATGCGATTTTACATGCATCTTTTTAAGCAAAAGCGTATACGATAAAGTGTGTATAGTGTTTTTAATCGTATATTAGTGGCTTGAGGTTTAATAGTGAGGCCTAAACTTATGTTTACTGCATACAAAAATTGTATGTATTAAGTTTTTTTATATTACAAATGTTGTTTTAACATTCCTGGTAGCAATCATTCCATGTGAGTGTGGTTTTTTAATGATATTATTTAAAGTAAATTACTATTTGCATGTTTGATGTTTGTATATTTTAATTACTTGAATCTTTGATGTTTTAAAACCTTATTTTGCTTTCTAACTTTTATTTTTGTAACTATTTGAGTCCATATATCTAATGGACGTTAACTTTTTCCAAAATGACTAAAGCACCTTCGGGAATCAAATGGTTAAAATACTTTTATTTTACTTTTGTTATTAATGTATGTGTGTGTATATTAAATATTATTTAAAAAACGTTTGCTAATATACGTTTTGTATTTTCGTGTAGTATTTATTTTAATAAACTTTTATTTAATAATTGGGTTGCAGATAATGATTAAAATAATTGTTTTCATATATTCTTTTAGTATTTATTTTTGATAATTAATTTATTTCGTTATTATTTAATACTACATATGTTAGATATAAAAATAAATACGTATTTTCAAAAACCATTCTTTTATTATAAATCTTGTTCAAACTCGTTTGCTTATTAAACTTCCTTTCTTTTTAAAACTTCCTTTTATTAAATGATTTTTTTAAATAATTTGTTTTTTTAAAATTATTTGTCTTTTTAGTTCATTCATTTTTTAAATCGTTCTTTATGTGAATTCTATTTAAGATAGTTCGTTTTTTAAATCGTTGGATTATTAAAGTTTAAAACACTATTTAAAAAAAGAATTCAGAAATGAATGGCTTAAAAAGACGAATGATTTTTAGGAAACAAACTATCTAAAAATTAATCAAATAAAAAAAAAGTTTAATAAGTGAACGGTTTTAGAAAAATACGCTTATAAAATATGAATGCTTGAAAATACGTATTTATTTGTATATTAAAAACATATAGTATTAAATAATTATCATAAAAAATGTTTTTTATAATAATAAATATTATACGAATATATAACAACGATTATTTTATCAATTAATTTGCAAACGTTTTTAATAGATAAATTTAATATACATACATACACACACAAACACACTAATAGTTAAAGTAAAAATAAGAGTATTTTAACCATTTAAGTTCTGATGGTACTTTAGTCATTTTAATAAAAGTTAATAGAAAAGTTAACTACTGTTAATTATCATGACTCAAATAGTTATATAAATGAAAAGTCAGGGGGCAAAAGGAGGTTTTAAAACAACAAAAATTCAAGTAGTTAAAATATACAAACGTCAAGTATACAAATAGTATTTACTATATTATTTAAAAGCAACCGGTTACAATATGTTATACACTTATACAATAGCTTGTTACTTTATATCATCAATAAAATAATTTCATGCTGTTCAAAAAAATAAAATAGATGAGCCTAAGCTTCAATATCATTTTTAGGTATTGACACAGCGGACCCAAGACAGTGCACAAACAAATCAAACAGAAATTAAATATAAAAGACACAAGAATTTCATTTTGTTTGGTAAGTATGACCTACGTTCACAGTTTGCAACTAAGTTTTTCTTAATACGCTTAGTGCTAAGATTACAATACATGATATGAATTATATATAGAGATTAATTAGGGTTTACAACTTAATGAACACAAAACAAAACATGGGTCGACGCCTAAAAGCCTTCACAAAACCTAACAGTGATGACGATATCCATAGGTATGGTGGCTGTACATAGTGATGGTAGGCGGTGCTAGCCTATTGCCCTATTGGGGCCCTTCCAAGTTTACAAGTTTTATAAGAGGAAGACAATTTTGATAGAATTTTATAAGTCGAATAGATCAATTAAACTCCTTCAACAAACAGTTACTCAAATCAGTTGAATGAATCATAATTGTGATATGTATACGTTAATTTCAACGCAAAACTCAACCACATGTCACAACTAGAAATAATCTTCCCATCTATAATCTTTTCTATCACCATCGACAACTAACTTTCTTTGGTTTGATCAATCAATATAAAAACAACTAGAAACTAAAACATCTATTTACACCGGTAATTGGGTATGAAGCCACGTGTTCATCTCTTAGTGTTCACTACTCTCCAAGGGAATAACTTAAGAGGCCCAAAGCTCAATTAATAATTAATCTTTTGGTTTAAAATTACGTATATAACCTGCATAATCATCGTTTTCTTATACTTTGACCCATAACTATCACTGATAAGATAATTGAAGCAAATAAATTTAAACAAAATCGTTTTATCACACAATTACGGATTCTTACCTACCCATAGTAGAGAGAAATATTTGTATGAAGAAAGAATCACATAATTGGTTTCGGTATACGACTCCAAAAACACATATTCATAAGTTTATTAAATGTATACAACTCAAAGAATATAACCAAGGATGGTGATATATAAGGAGACATAAGTATCAAACAAAGCCTCGGTTAACATCAATTAAATACTGACCGTTATTCTGTAACACTCGGGACCTAAGGTAACACGTAACCAAATAACTTAGGGATTAACGTAAAATAATTTAAATCAAAACAAGAGAGTAGAATTGACATATGAAAGCACATTTGAGATGATCTAGATATTGGATCCAAAATTGGAATGTACCAGGGTCCAACAATGTACAGCTTTCATTAACATTATCATCATAAGTTGCAAGTACAGATAAGACAACATCAATCAATCCTAATCCAATCACTTAACGAACTTTAAAAAAAAATCATCTTTTTCTTCGGATAATATATTAATATCCATGTCAGCAAACCGCTAAAACAGGTGCATATAGAACTATCTTCGTACCATAAATACCCGAGAGAAATGAACACGCAACGAACACATTTCAAGACGCTTTAAAAAGACTTATTGTAAAAGGACCTGTTTATCATATATCATTCTTTTCCCCTGCCTTCTTTAACTTTTGTCCTACAAAATTGCTCTATATTAAAGATCTTTCATCTATCGACACACACAGAAACGCAAGCGCGTGCACACACACGAAATGGTACTTCAACTTATCAAGCTTTTGTATACGATCATCATCATATTACACAATCATACATGTTCTGATTCTAGACCTTTTCTAAACAGGTTTTAGCTATTTCAAAAACTGACAAAGATAATGCAGTTGATTTCAGGGGAAATCCTGTTGACAACTCGAAAACAGGAGGCTGGCTTGCAGCCGGGCTCATCTTAGGTAGTTATAAAAGTTTGTTCAGTTTGTACAGAAGTTCATACTGATGTATGTACCTTTGTAGGAACCGAGCTCTCAGAAAGGATATGTGTGATGGGGATATCGATGAATTTGGTGACTTATTTGGTTGGAGATTTGCATCTTTCATCATCAGAATCTGCAAACACGGTGACAAATTTCATGGGAGCTCTCAACATATTAGCTTTGTTTGGAGGATTCTTGGCAGATGCTAAACTTGGTCGTTATCTTACCATTGCTATCTTTGGATCTATATGTACAGTGGTAAGTATCACGGTTTGCAACAACTTTTTAGAAACAATTTTAGGTTGTTAACTATAAGAATCACATAAATACATATCCGGATTGTTTTAACTATGATACATAAAACGTTATATAACATGTCATGTATAACCGCCACATCAATGATAAAACTATGCCAGCAACACTAAAATATAAAATAAAACTTGAAGTAATCTAAGTTTTTAATTATGAAATAGGGTGTAACACTACTGACAGTAGCAACAACAATCCCAAGCATGAAACCGCCACATTGTGACAACCCGAGAAAACAGCAATGCATAGAAGCAAGCGGAAGTCAACTCGCGATGCTTTATGTGGCACTTTACACCATAGCATTAGGTGGTGGGGGTATAAAGTCAAACGTTTCAGGTTTCGGGTCAGACCAATTCGACCTTTCTAACCCTAAGGAGGAAAAGGCAATGGTCTACTTTTTCAATCGGTTTTATTTTTGTATTAGCCTCGGGTCTCTTTTTGCAGTGACCGCTTTAGTTTATGTACAAGACAATGTGGGTAGAGGATGGGGGTATGGGATATCAGCTGGGACTATGATTATTGCAGTCATTGTGTTGATTTGTGGGACCACTATGTATCGGTTTAAGAAACCGCAAGGGAGCCCGTTAACAGTTTTATGGAGAGTTGTGTTTTTGGCTGTAAGGAACAGGAATCACCCATACGCTGCAAACCCTAGCTTTTTGAATGAGTATAGCAACTCAAAAGTTCCACACACAACTAAATTCAGGTATTTAGAAATTCTTTTCCTAATAAGTCTTCACACGCACGCACAGTTCTATATAAGAAGGATCACGTTTAAGCAGATATTAAGTTTAAAAATAGGGTGTTTCAGGTGGTCGGGTTATGTAACGGGTTAAAACTGGTAAAGTTTTAATGCATCGTGAAACAGGTTGGGTCGGGCCACAAACACATCTTTTTTTTATAGAATTTTGTTAATAACTAATGCGTTCATCGTTATTTCAAAGCCATATTATGATAATAATAATCTAACTTATGTAAGTAAAACATTTTCTACACAATTGGTGAACCAGGCCTCTTGATAAAGCAGCTATACTATATGATTATGAAAATTCAGATGAAAACCAAAATAATCCGTGGATAGTTTCAACCGTAACGGAAGTTGAAGAAGTCAAAATGGTCATAAATCTAATCCCAATATGGTCAACATGTATACTTTTCTGGACAGTCTACTCACAAATGAACACATTCACTATCGAGCAAGCTACACTCATGAAACGGAAAGTTGCAGGCTTTAGCATACCCGCAGGCTCGTTTTCAGTTTTCCTGTTTATATCAATTCTCTTATTTACATCTCTTAATGAACGGGTCATTGTTCGTTTAGCCCGAAAGATAACCAAGGATCCAAAAGGGCTCAGAAGTTTACAAAGAATTGGAATTGGGCTTGTTCTATCTGTTATAGGAATGGTTGCTTCTGCTGTTGTTGAGAAAAAAAGGCGAGAAATGCACCAAAAGGAAATGAAAGAAATTTCGGCTTTTTGGTTAGTCCCACAGTTTTTCTTGGTGGGTGCGGGTGAAGCTTTTGCATATGTGGGCCAACTTGAATTTTTTATTAGAGAAGCACCCGAAAGGATGAAGTCGATGAGCACAGGCCTATTTTTAAGTAGTTTAGCTATGGGTTACTTTATGAGTAGTGCTTTAGTTTCTTTGACTGACATGACAACAGATGGAAGTTGGTTAAGAAATAATTTAAATAAGGGTAAGTTGGAGAACTTCTATTGGCTGCTTGCGATTCTGGGAGTTATAAATTTTTTGGCTTTTCTGTTTTTGGCATCTAGACACCAGTATAAAGTGCAGAATTATAATGGAGGTAGTAATGGTGAAGATGAAGATATTGAAAACTTGAAAATGTTGAATATTGAAATGGTTGATGATATTGAGGTTAAGAAGGCAGCCATTGATGGGAAGGAAGAAGCTTAGTGAATGTAATTATAAAGGTGAATTTTATATTTTGGTGTTAGATATTTAATGTTTTTTTTTCAAGTTGTTTGTATGCGTAAAATATTTTATGTAATTTTTTAATGTTTTCTTAGGTTTATATGTACTTAACTGCTTATATTTATTTGAATTATTTATCAGAGTAAAGAATCTTCTGTGCATAGATGGACTTGTCCAACATGTACATATGAAAGTACTTTAAGGTCTTTCAGAATATTATTTAAAAAAAAAAAAAAGGAAACTGCAGCATCTGTGATCCTGGTTTTTATTTTAAAAGACTCTGTGGTTCATAAGTTTTTTAAGGATTAGTTTTTTAGATGTAAAGATATTAAAATGGCTGTTCAAAAAGGAAAGATATGATAACTGGATCAATTTGCTGTGTTCTAGAAATTAATGTATGAAATTTCTAAGTTGTGACTATGAATTTGTGCTAATCTTGATATTCAGATATCAGCCCAACTACCCCAAATAGTTGTAACTCAAGAAGATTTCAAATGCAGTTGTGATGTATATAGTGAGTCCATATTCACTCAATTGCACCAGTTATATTGGCCCAAAACAGCGACTGTTTTAAACAATCAAAAAGTTAAAACTTGGTGACCACAAAAATGGGTATGAGATAACTTTCTTAGGTTAGGCAAGGTATTAATAGCAAACTAGCTCATGTGTTTTTAAGTTTTGTGTTTACAAATCCCAACAGAAAAAAAAAGGTGTTTTTCTCCATATTATGATTTATGCATACCTCAACTAAACTGGATAAGCTGCAAACCATGTCAACAACAGAACTCTGAAAAGAACCTGAACTGCCCTTGCCACATCAGCTCTAAGTAAACCTTCAATACCCAAAAAAAAACCTACATTGATTAACAAAAAAAAGAGGTAAATGTCGATCGCATGACAAAATGAACACTTGAAAATTTGAATCAATCAACTCCAACAACTGCTGTCATGTAAGTTTTCCACGTGCTTTTAAACACTCAATTATGCACAATCTCATCCCATATGGCACTCACATAGTATTGAGAATAAAACTTCAAACCCATTTTTAGTAAAAGTAGAGTAATGCACCACTTTGACGATAGAGTAAAGATTATCCTCATCCCACCCTCCCAAGACCCTAGTCCCCTACTCGTTGAGTGGATTCATTGGGTATGTTTGTTTGTTAGTTAAAGTAACAGAACACCTTATTCCATTAACAAACGCATGGTAGGAAATCAAAGAGGGTGCATGCAGTTTGTGATTGTTGATTTGTAATTGATACTAGCAAGATAATGCTTCACATTCTAGATTATCATGTTAAGGAAACAATTGCAACATGTATATTTCATCAATACAACTAAATGAGAAAAGAAATCAATGCATGTATTATGTTGTAAAGATAAAAAAATTTCATGTAAAGTTGGAAAAACAAAAAGACATTTCCTAGATTGTTATGAGAATAGGTTAACAATAATTACTAACTGCAATATAAATGGACGATCCCTTACATAGAATATTAGGCAGCCTGTTGAGATGAATCACTTGCAGATGCAGGAAGATGGCTCACAACCAAAGGTGGACGTATAGCACGATGTTTTGCTTCCTTTTCTTTGCGTGCCTTAAACATTTCTTCAGTCTCGATAACAACCAATCTTTTAACCTAAGTAAGAAATTAGAAGTTAGATGAATAACCTTAATCTACTACCACCAAAACAAAAAACCCTAATACAAATGTAGATTCTGAGAACCTGTTGAAGCATTCCTCTAACAGTAGGAGTATTCCATCTCATGACAGTCCGGTTGCACTTTCCTAAACGCAATGCTTCTAAAGTTCGCCTGTGAAGTCTCCTCGTTCCTGGAATTCCCCTAACCAAAGTTATGTATAGATTGGGACTCCATGCTATCGGGACACATGCTTTGTAAGCTTTGAAAGCACTCATCTTTATGTCTTCTCAGCACCTTAAATCACATAGGAAAAGCTTAATCAATAATATATTCATTCTCTGCATCACGCTTAATGTCATTGATTGCAATCTTAATCATGTAGCAGTCAACTGAGTGTTAATACAAAAATTGCTTGTAATAATGTTCTAAAGTGCAACTGCCTATGTTCCACTATTAGAGTTTGATTGCTACTTATATAAATTAAAAGAAAGATTTTAAAATTTAACACTTAATAGAATCATTGGGCCAATTGATGACATAACACCCCGTTTTCTAATATGATATTCAAGGGAAAATTACATTTCATTTCATGACTCTGCAGTAAGAAAACGCAATGTAATATGTAACCTAACGAAATGAAGTCTACAAAGTATTACTTAAAAAAATCTAATCAATAAAAGTTTTGGTCATGATGAACCAAACTGGTACAAAAATAAAGCGAAAATACGTCCTCTGCTACTTCGAGGCTTCAAAATTCAATGAGTTGAACAAGAAAACACCAGGGTGCAACAATCCAAGGTTGAACACCAGCTTATGTTTCTTCTAACACAAGAAACATTTATATAATGCATTCGTTGTCGAATCGTTTCTTCCACAATGCCCAACTTTCCTTCATGCAAACATATATTTCCCCAAAACAATCTATAATTAAAAGAGGAACCTAAGCTATTTAGGTTTGACTCGGTAAAAATCAGAATCCATAACGCTTGAAAACTACAAATCTCAAGTTTCCAATAATAAACTCAAATGCAACACTATTTTATCTAAACTGGCAATACTTAGCAGAATCAGATCATTCTCTGTTCAACCAGATGTACATCAGTTTCAGAAACTGATATCCATATCACATCTGAAGCACTTTCCTATCTACTAATATATCCATTTAACCACATAAAAAATCCGTACCTACTGCATACTAACAGCACAAATTTACTACTAAAGTTAAAGAAGGTTAATCCAGTAGCACAATTTCTTCCGTAGCAAACTCATGATTTGTGACAGTTTATAAAAAAAAATTAAAATTTGTTACAAACATAATATTGCTATCTCGATGACCATTTGAACCTCATTGATTAGACTTTTAACATAAGAAATATGAACCCTAGAAGAATGATATTCAGTGAAGAAACATGAAAACTCACCTTGCGAGATCAGTAAAATCGGAAGATGGGTTTGATGGCTGTGAAAGATGATTCAGCGGCGATGTGGAAGAAATTAGGGCTCCGTCTTTTTTTTTTTTTTTTTTTTTTTTTTTTTTTTTTTTTTTTTTTTTTTTTTAAGTTGCATGAATTGTTGGTGTTAATTTTAAAAAACTTTTAACTAATAGTATTTATTTTATTTTTTAGAGTGATTTTTATCACATTCTAACACGTCATTTTTTTTCAAAACGTTAACTTCGTCAATTTAAAATAGAGATTACACAAATGGTCTACGTGGTAAGTTCGTTTTTCAAGTTTGGTTCCTAACTATCATTTAGTACAAGTTAGCCTAATACAGTATTCACAGCCCGTTCCTCATATATATTTGAGTGAGTGTTCTATATTATGGGGGATGATTGTAATTGATTGTGAGTGAAAAAGGTAGAATTATGTTTAAAATTATGGATCTTGTTATTAAATTTTGATAAGTACACTAAACGTTCTTTATTTGAAAATTTATCACGCTTTATGTCTTTTCTACTAACTAAAGTTAAATTTTTCTATTTTTTTGTGTGAATAGACCATTTTGCCCTTACCACTTAAAGGACGAAATCTGCAATTTTCATTAATGTTTTAATTTTTCCATTTTGTTTTTATTTTATTTATTTTATCTTTTTTAATCACTTTTTATTTTATAAACTTATATGAAATATTTTACTTAATTATTTTAATCTTTTTTATAAAATATACTTTTATCTATAGGTTTTTAATTTATTATATTTTTTGTTTTTAAAAATTAGTTATCTACCTTTCTAATCGTACAAGAACAGATTGGAGAGCTCAAAATATATTTTTTTATGTTATAAAATTTAAACTAATAATCGATTTTGTTTGACCGTTGTTTTTTTTATTACCTTTTTTGTATAAGAATTTTCAACTATATTAAACAGTTTGGCTTATGGTTTATATTAGAAACTATTACAGACGATATGATTTTGGTATGTGACTTTTTTTATTTTACTTGGTTATAATTATTTTAAGTTAAGCTATACCTATAATTAAGCTTTGATTAATACATGAAGTATTTAAGTGTTTTTACTGTAAAAGGTTCAATAAGCTTAATCGTAAAACCAAAGTAAACCAAAACCCTTTGTAATTGTTTGGTTCGGTTTTGTTTTAATTTTAAGTGGTTTGGTTTTGATTTACATTAATAAAAAAACATTATTAATAGTTAAAATAAGCCCTAAATAAAAGTGTATTATATTAAAGAAAATTTGAATGATTTGTTTATTTAAAAACTCTTAGTAGTTGTTTAGAAACCTTTTAGTATATTTTATTTTAAATTAAAGTTACGAGTTATCACACAATATTTGTATTTAAAATCAAACCATTTGATTGAATACGAAAAATTAAAAATTCATATCATAAATCAAAATATTATTTTCTCCAACTGGTTTCAAATATAAACTCTAAACCAAATAGTTTGAAACAATTAAAAAATCTTGTATTAAAAAAGTTAAAAATTGAGTTGTCTAATTTATATTAGTTTATTATAAAGGTAATGAACAAAGTGAATAAACAAAATTACATTTGTTAAAAAATAAAAATCTATAAATAAAATTACATTTATAAAAAATAAAACTAAATTATTACTAATATTTATGATGATTTTTTAAACAAAAGTGGCTAAGAATATATAAAAAGTAAAGAAAGAAAATTAAAAAAACATGAAGAAAGAAAATAAAAGATTAATAATAACACATTTCGTCATTTTAATGGTTAAGGGCAAAATGATCATTTAAAAAAATAGGTTTATTAAAATAAAAGCTACTAGAAAAAAGAAAAAAAAGTTAAAGAAAAGTAAAGTAAATAACATAAAAACAAAAAGGAAAAAAATAAAAGTTTAGTGAAAATTACAAATTTCGTCCTTTAAGGAGTAAGAGTAAAATGGTCTTTTACAAAAAACTAACTGAAAAAGTTAACTTTTTTTAGTAGAAAGGACATAAATCATAATAAGTTTTCAAATAAACGACGTTCAATGTACTTATCAAAGTTAAAAGACAAGATCCATAATTTTAGATATACTTAAGGACAAAATTTATAATTTACTCTATTTTTTAGAGTGTTTATGAGTGTATGAAAAAAAATATAATGATAAATGTATGAAAAAATATTACTTAATTGAAAAGAAGAGAGAAAAAATAGTAATATTTAATATAATTATAAGGATGGAGCTGAGAGATGGATTGTGAATGCTCTTAAGCATGTCAATTTATAAAAAATTTGTCCTCAATATGAATGGATGTTAACTTCTCTGTTATAACATATAAGATGGCCAAAATACCTCTTATATTATAGATTAAAATAACTAATTAATCTCTCTTTTATCTCCTTCGTGTTTCGCAGTCTTCAAACCACCATCCCACAATCTTCAAACCACCTCCTACACTCCCTTTTCCATAAATTCATCATTAGCATCATCGCCTCTGCCACTACCGTTGACCACCTCCAACAAGCATAAGCATGTAAGTTGACAAAATTACTTTTTTAAATACAAAACTAAAACCCCCAATTACATAACCCTAATCATGTGAAATTATCAAGACTTCTACTATTGTGCTTCACCAACCTTAATTAAAAGAAAAGGTTGTAATTGGCATCAGAGCTTCACCAACCATGGACATGCTCCTTCCTCACCAATGATGTCGACAATATCATGATTTACTTGATGATAAAAGGTTCGAAGATAAAAATATGAAAGATCTGATTTATCTTTCATGAATAGAACAGTAATATGTAAATGAAATTTTAACAACAATACGTAAATCTACATTAGGATTTTGTTTTCACATGTATAAGAGGAAATTGTAAAAATAATCCCTGTGATTTAACTATATTGCAAGTTTCATCCCTAGATTTAGAAATTGCAAATTTAATTCAAACATTTGGGAGTTGGTTTTTCATCTGTTAGTGTTAGTTAGTTTTTAATGGTTTAGGGACTAAATCTACAATATGATCAAACCATATAGACTAATTGTGCAATTTTCTAAAAAAATAAAAAAATGAATAAAATCAAAATCAAATTTAAGAAATTCAAATAAACGTTACTAATAAAATATAATAATCATTAAAAGAATAAAGTAAAGATTAAAAAATCAGAATCAAGTTAAAAAATTAAACAAATTTAAAACATTAAAAATAAAACTTTTTAAAACGGGCATTATGCCTTGTATGCGGTTTTACAATGTTATTAACACTTGCCTTCCATCAAATAAAGAAAAAAAATAGGATCGATCAGACCCCAATCGGTAAATGATCAACTTACCACCCTTCTTTTCGAAGGTATTATGATTTATCATTTGATTGTTAATAAAATTTAGATGTAAACATTTATTATTTCGTCTGTTATTATCATTATATTTTTAAACGTTTATAATTTAGTAAACCATTGCATTTCTATTTCTTTATTGTTGAATAAGTGGTGATTCACTATTTCTACTTGCTGAAACTATGTAGTGGGCTAATGGGTCAACTGCTAGTTGATTTGTTAGTTCATTATAATTGTGATAAGTTCTCAGATTTCTAAATGTTAAAGGTGTAAAGTTATCATGTTACTTACTAAGTACAAGGGGTGTTATTATCAACTTAGAAAGTTAATTTGTTAGAAGTTAGTTGACTCAATTGAGTCTTAAGAGAGTTCAGATCTTTGTATGTGTAATCTTCTCCATTTTTCATTTCAAGTTACACAAATCCTTGAGTTCAAGTTTCTTTGATATTTGAATCCTTTGTTTTTTTCATCTCAATTAGATAACAATTGGTATCAGAGCTACGGCTCGATTAACAAAGGGATTTCTCTGATCTAGTTTGATCAAGATTGAAGGATGGTGAACACAGCTAAGTTCGCATTGAGAAATTCGACGGCAAAAATGATTTCAGTCTCTGGAGATTGAAGATGAAGGCATTATTGGTTCATCAGGGTGTCGTTTACGCGTTGAAGGGAGAAACCGGTTTACCGACGACAATGTCCGAAAAAGAAAAGAAAGAAGTGATGGAGAAGGCGCACAGTGCTATCATCTTGAGTCTTGGTGATAGGGTTCTTAGAGAAGTCTCCAAAGAGACAACAGCTGCCGGGGTATGGACGAAATTGGAAGGGCTGTACTGTTAGAAACGGTCTGCCCAAGACACATATTGAATTGATGTGGCTAGTACGTTATGATCCAAGTCGGGACATACCCAATAACAAGTTAGACAAACACCTACAATATTTATTTTATGATATGATCATATAAATAAATATTAGCACTTAGAGTATTTAGAAATCGGGTTTTCTAAATATTTACACTTGTGTTGTAAATAAATTATATGGATAATTTATTTTAGAGAGAGTATTCTATATTGTTATTCAAATGGTTGAACAACAATATAGTCTTTTGGCCGCATTTCTTAATTACGCATCCGCATTTACTTATGCGGATGTGCTTTTGAGGAAATATGGATGAAGGTTCCTCATCCGCATTAACTAATGCGGATGAAGGTTCCTCATCCGCATTTACTAATGCGGATGTGCATTTGTGGAAATGCTGAAGGAAACTGATCGTCCGCATTTACTAATGCGGATGAGCATTTGAGGAAATGCTGATAAAACTACTCATCCGCATTTACAAATGCGGATGTACATTTGGGAAATTCGGATGGAATTTCTTCATCCGCATTTACAAATATGATAGGAGGTTATTCATCCGCATTTACTAATGCGGGTGAATGTTTGAGAAATGCGGATGGGACAAGGGGCTGGGCCCCGCCCACTTTTCTTTCTCTTCTCGTCTGAAATTTCAGTTTCATAGGACATGCAATATATGATTGCAATCAACCACTTTCTCTGATAACTTACAAGATACTCAAAAGTGCACATCTCGGGTTTCTGGTTTTTCTCGATCGGTCGAAAACATAACTAAGAACCGAAGTTCATTCAAGTGTAAAAATCCTAGCAACCGGGTGTTTGTTGGAGGCTTGAGGGTAGACTTGCTTGAGGCGTCCTTCTTTGGAAGTTGCTATTCATCAATTATCTTCCTCAAACCCATACGAGAGGTAGTCTTCTAAACATCCTATGGTTGTTTGTAAGCATGTTTTTCATATAACGATCCATTACGGGTTTTAACAGATATATAAAATGGTTTATATATATTAACTGTAACAAGTTTTAATCATTATTCTGCTACGTTTTTCATTTTATATGGATAAAATGACTCTGATAAATTTGTTCAAAATCCATCAATAGTATCAGAGCCGGTTATATGGATACATGTTTCATCTGGACTGAAATCTCGGTTTCTTGCTACAGACCGAGAGTTTTGGTCAAATGTTTCCCCTGAATTTTTCAAGATTCTACTTTACATACATACAGTAATCTTGAAAAATTTAATTATTTGGATGATTTAGTTGTTTGGATAAGAATCATGATATTCGGTTTGTTTATACTTTAACCAAAAATCAGTGGTTCAAGGGGAAGCTATCGGGTTTTTGCTTACATATTTGGATATGTATTTTGATGTTCATAACCTAGCCGAGACCTTGTGTTTGGATGTGTTGTGATTTATATTTGATTATTCAAAAGGGTTGTAATAATTAAATGTATTTGTTCTTTCTTTTGGGCATGTAATTTATTTATTTTTTTATTTGGTATGTAAAATAAATAGGTTAGTTGCATTTTACTTTTACTAGAAAAATGTATTTAGGATATATTTTGTAAAAGTAAATGCAACAAGGTTGTTTTTTGTTGGGCCAATTTAGAGCCCAAAGGGCTTTATAGCTCTTAATGGGATTTAAGCCCAATAACCGAAAACATATTTTGAAGGCCCAAAGGATTTTGGTGCAGAAATTTAAGCCCATTTGGAAGCCCAAATCGAATGGAAGAATCACAACACAAAGTGGACGCTTGAAGCATTTGGATGCGGGGTCAAGTGGGAGTTCACCGACATAAGTGTTGTGTAATTTTTCCCTTAGGAAAGACCTAATTAACTCACTTGTTTCGGTCAACAAGTGATATTAAATTAGTTGGCTATGGTTATGAACTTGTTGTTGTATGTGATACTTGTGTGGTTGATTTAATTTTATTGTTTATGTGATATTTGGATATGCACTGTTAAACAATTTAATATCAACAACAAGCTTTAAACGGTTCTTTTGAAAAATTAACATGGGTAATAAAATGGTTTTATTAAAGGTTAATGTTTTCGCAATAAAATTGGGTTTTATTAAAAGAGCCTTGAAAATTGGTTTCACTAATGTACCACGCTTTTGAATGCATGCAAATGTAAGGTACAAAATATTTTTAAAACTAGAATTAATGGAAACAAAATCCCTTCTAAACAAGTTTAACACCATCCTTTTATACACACTCAAATCTTGGGAACTCTTTGTGGGATAAAGGTCACCTAATCACATTTAGGAAACTTGTGTGTTTGAGGTGGGGTTAACATATTTGTGGGATAAAGGTCACCTAACCACTTGTATGTGTAAACTCACACGTGTGTGTAAGTAGGACGACTTGAGTTGGAAACCATGTGAATAAGGTCACCGAAGCATGGCGTACAATGGTGTTGATGGGATTAAACATGCCAAGTAAACATAAAGATGTTTAACCGATCCCATAAAACTAGAAGTTGCAAAGGGTTGCAATTGTCAAATGTTGACTACTTGTTAATTTAAATAATGAGATAAATGTCACCTAATCAATATTTAAATGTAACGTTGGATTCTAGGTTTTAATTATTAATTGTCTGTGAGACATGAAAAGGTATTAATAAATAAAATTTTATTTTTGTAAATACTAAAATTGAACTTTGTTAATATTGTAGAAATGGCCGCAAACAACAACGCTACATCCCGGACTGTTCATAACCTGTCACTAAGAACTATCTTGGAAAAGGATCTTCTCAACCACAATAATTTCATGAATTGGTTTCGAAACTTGAGAATTGTTCTCAAGCAAGAAAAGAAATCATATGTGTTGGACGATCCTATTCCCGATGAACCCAACATTGATGATGATGATGCCTACAATGATTGGGTTAAGTACCCTGAGGATTCAGTGCAAGTTTCTTGCCTTATGTTAGGAACCATGATTCCCGAGCTTCAAAAGGATTTTGAACATCATGGGGCATACGACATGATTACCCATTTGAAGGAAATGTTCCTTCAACAAGCGAGGGTAGAGCACTTCGAAACGGTTCGAGTGCTTCATGCCTGTCGAATGGAAGAAACCCAATCGGTGTCATCTTATGTGATAGAGATGAAAAGCCACATTGATCGACTCGAAAGGCTGAACCGTCCCGTCTCAAAAGTGTTGGCCACGGATTTGATCCTCAATGGTCTAACCAAGAAGTTTGAGATGTTTATCATGAATTATAACATGAATGGATGGGACAAGAGCATTGGGAAACTTCATGCAATGCTCAAAACAGCCAAAGCAAGGATGGTTAAAAGGGTTTTACCGGTTCTCACGATCAATGAGGGTGGCAACAAGAAAAGGCATCACCCCGAACCCAAGGAAAATGTTGCCAAAGGCATGGGATACGTCAAAGGGAAGGGTAAGGGAAAAGCTAAAGCGGGACCACCAAAACAAAAGCTTAAGAAGCCAAAGGTTATAGAGAACGATCCATGCTTTGAGTCTGGTGAGATAGGACATTGGAAGAGGAATTGTCCAACCTATCTCAAAGAGTTAAGAAACAAGAGGGATGCTGGGCTGACCTCAGGTGCAACTTTCATGATCCATATTAAACTTAATGTTATTTCTTCAAACACATGGGTATTGGATACCGGATGTGGAACTCATATTTGTAATCTGTTGCAGGGGTTCAAAAGAAATAAACATTTTAAGAAGGGAGATACTAGTCTCTACATGGGCAATGGAGAAAAAGTTGATGTCGAAGCCTAGGGAGACTATATCTTGAAGCTTCCAAGTGGTTTGAAAGTTATTTTGAGGAATATTTTGTATGCTCCTAGTTTGACTAGGACTATAATTTATGTTTCCCTTCTAAAATAATATGGTTATGTGTTAAAGTTTGTAAACAATGGTATTTGTGTTTTTATGGATGATATACTTTATTTTAAGGCTATGCCTTCTTATGGTATTTATGAAGTGGTTTATGATTACACATCCTTTAATAACTCATTATACCAGTCAAGCACCAAGAAACTTAAAATGGGTTTAAGTAAATCATATCTTTGGCATTGTCGTCTTGGTCACATATACAAGAATCGCATTCAAACACTTTAAAAGAATGGTCTTTTGGAAGCAAATGAAGAGGGTTCATTTGATAAATGTGAATCTTGTTTACAAGGAAAGATGACCAAGGATCCCTTTAGTGGCACTAACAAAATCGCAAAAGATTTATTAGGAATCATACATTTGGATGTATGTGGTCCTTTTAAAGTAATGACAAGGAATGATGAAAGATACTTCATTACCTTCATCGACGATTATAGTCGTTATGGTTATATGTACTTGTTAAGACACAAAGATGAAGCTTTTCAAATGTTAAAAATCTTCAAAAATGAAGTAGAAAATCAACTCAACAAAACAATCAAAGTTCTTCGTTCGGATAGAGGAGGTGAATACCTTAGTGATGCCTTTCAAGATCATCTCAGGAGTTGTGGGATTGTCTCACAACTTGCTCCACCCGGAACACCACAACATAATGGTGTGTCTGAAAGGAGAAACCAAACCCTATTGGATATGATTCGATCTATGATGGCTAGAAGCACACTGCCTCTATCATTTTGGGGTTTTGCATTGCTTTCCGCGGATCGTATTCTGAATATGGCCCCAACCAAGAAAGTGTATAAGACACCTTTTGAAATATGGCATAGAAGAGTTCCATCGTTATCATATTTAAAAGTATGGGGTTGTGAAGCTTATGTTAAGCAGAACACCCTAAACAAGTTAGAAAGCCGATCCACTAAGTGTATCTTTGTAGGATATCCCAAAGACTCCATGGGATATTACTTCTATAATCCAATAGAGCAAAAGGTATTTATTGCTCAAAAGGCTGAGTTCTTGGAAACTAAGTTCCTTATGGAAGGAACTACTAACAGAATCGTGGAACTTGATGAGGATCGAGAACCACAAGCCGATACATGTTTGGTTGATATTAGCAATAAACAAGAGGTTGTTGATAATGATCAAGTGGTTGATCAATACACACAAAATGTTCGTAGATCTGGTAGAACTAGCTATCCACCCAAAAGATATGGATTTTTCATGAATAGATGCTATGTAGTTGACTCGGATGAACCAACTACGTACCATGATGCAATGTCCAATTCCGATTATGACAAGTGTCTTGAAGCCATGAACGTAGAGATGCAATCCATGTATGACAACCAAGTATGGAAATTGGTTGTGCCACCGCTTAACTCCAAACCGGTTAGATGTAAGTGGGTTTTTAAGAAGAAAACCGATATGCATGGAAACTTGGATACTTATAAAGCAAGACTTGTAGCAAAAGGTTTCACTCAAACTCAAGGGGTTGATTATAATGAAACCTTTTCGCCTGTGGCAATGCTAAAGTCAATTAGGATATTATTTGCCATAGCCGTATATTATGACTATGAGATTTAGCAAATGGATGTCAAAATTGCCTTCCTCAATGGACATTTCGAAGAGAATATCTATATGGTTCAGCCCGATGGTTTTGTCGATCCATAACATCCTAATAAAGTATGCAAGTTAAAGAAATCAATCTATGGATCGAAACAAGCATCGAGAAGTTGGAATCAACATTTTGATGAAGAGATCAAGAAATTTGGATTCATCAAGAACGCTGATGAAGCTTGTATGTATAAGAAGGCTAGTGGGAGCATCATCACATTCTTAGTATTGTATGTTGATGATATACTACTGTTTGGAAATGACATTCCAACCATGGAAGGTGTTAAAACCTGGCTTGGAAGTTGTTTTTCCATCAAAGATCTTGGTGAAGCTTCCTACATTTTGGGAATAAAGATCTATAGGGATAGACCAAGGCGTTTGATAGGTTTAAACCAAAGTGCATACATTGATAAAATATTGAAAAGGTTCAAGATAGAGAACTCTAAAAAAGGTCTGGTACCTATTCAAAAAGGGACAATATTGAGTGCATCTCAATGTCCAAGCTCAAAGGATGAGTAAGAAAGGATGAAGGAAGTCCCATACGCATCTGCTATAGGATCCATCATGTATGCAATGATATTCACTAGACCGGACTTCTCCTACGCTTTAAGCATGACGAGTAGATATCAGCATAATCCAGGAAATAGCCATTGGATGGCTGTTAAGAGTATATTGAAATACCTTAGGATGACTAAGGATATGTTTCTAATATACGGATTTGGTGAAGAGGAACTCGTTGTAAAGGGTTACACGGATGCGAGTTTCTAAACTAATCGAGATGATTCTCGATCACAATCGGGGTATGTCTTCATTATGAATGGAGGGGCAGTGTCCTGGAAGAGTTCAAAGCAGGATGTGGTAGCATTGTCCACTACAGAATCGGAAAACATTGCAGCTTCATTGGCAGCACAAGAAGCTGCATGGTTAAAGAAATTCATTGCCGATCTAGGGGTAGTCTCTACCATTCAAGATCCCCTAGAGATATTTTGTGATAACAAGGGTTCGATTGCTCAAATCAAGGAACCTCGTGCACATCAAAAGACAAGGCACTTTGAGCGAAGATTCAACTACATAAGGGATGAAGTTGAAAAAGGAAAGATATGTATTTGCAAAGTTCACACCGATCAAAATATTGCGGATCCACTCACGAAGCTCCTTGAAAGGCTAAAGCATGAGAGTCATACTTGTACCTTAGGACTTCGATATTATAGTGATTGGATTTGATCTATTTAGTATTTAAACAACAAAACAATTGATATTTGACTCATATATATAATTATGATACTATGAGTTATGTTCCATTTTAGCATGTTTAGATCTATGAATATATTTATTATTCTAAATGTTCGTAGTCGGTCATATTTGTAGGAACAAATATGCAGGTAAGACTATTATGAACTTGGATTGATGGATATTCATAAGGTATGAATATAGAGCAGAAGGTTGCTACCAAAGTTCATAGATATTTGTGGAATACAAATATTGGACTAACCTGCTCTCAAATGTTATTGCATGGAATTATGTAATTGATCATAAGTAAATTTGAGTAAAGGCGAATATCATAGTATCCTCTGACCTGAGATACATATTGGGTTTTGATATTCACCAAATATTATACTTTGACCTAGTTTTTCGTTGTTCTAAAATATGTACAGTACACAAGGCTAGTTATAGGTGTGATACAAGGTGATTGTGAGAAACGTATGTAGTCAAGATGGGATTTGTTCCTTTTATTCGTTGAGAGTAAGATGTCTAAGGCCTAATAAAGTTAAATCAACAGGGAATGATCATTCTGTGTCTCTGGATTTAACATGACATCTGTAACAAAAGGATAAATGATAGATTCACCTAAATCATTTTCAAGTAAGGGACTTGAAGAAGATGATGTTATTGAATGGCATTTCATCATGCGTATTAGGGGTAGTAAACCATTGTTAGGCGGTATTTGCTACTTGCATCAATCCTCTATGTATCTTGTGCAAGTGGGAGATTGTTGGAAATGGTCTGCCCAAGACAAATATTGAATTGATGTGGCTAGTATGTTATGATCCAAGTCGGGTCATACCCAATAACAAGATAGACAAACACCTACAATATTTATTTTATGAAATGATCATATAAACAAATATTAATACCTAGAGTATTTAGAAATCGGATTTTCTAAATATTTGCACTTGTGTTATTCAAATGGTTGAACAACAATTATAGTCTTTTGTCCGCATTTCTTAATTACTCATCCGCATTTACTAATACGGATGTGCTTTTGAGGAATGCGGATGAAGGTTCCTGATCCGCATTTACTAATGCGGATGTGAATTTGTGGAAATACTAAAGGAACTGATCGTCCGTATTTACTAATGCGGATGAGCATTTGAGGAAATGCTGATGAAACTATTCATCCGCATTTACAAATGCGGATGTACATTTGGGAAATGCAAATGGAATTTCTTCATCCGTATTTACAAATGCGGTAGGAGGTTATTTATCCGTATTTACTAATGCGGGTGAATGTTTGAGAAATGAGGATGGGACAAGGGACTGGGCCCCGCCCTCTTTTCTCTCTCTTGTCGTCTGAAATTTCAGTTTCATAGGACATGCAATATATGATTGCAATCAACCACTCTCTCTGATAACTTACAAGACACTCAAAAGTGCACATCTCGGGTTTCTGGTTTTTCTCGATCGGTCGAAAACATAACTAAGAACCGAAGTTCGTTCAAGTGTAAAAGTCCTAGCAACCGGGTGTTTGTTGGAGGCTTGAGGGTAGACTTGCTTGAGTCATCCTTCTTTGGAAGATGCTATTCATCGATTATCTTCCTCAAACCCATACGAGAGTGAGTCTTCTAAACACCCTATGGTTGTTTGTAAGCATGTTTTTCATATAACGATCCATTACGGGTTTTAACAAATATATAATATGGTTTATATATATTAACTGTAACAAGTTTTAATCTTTATTCCACTGTGTTTTTCATTTTATATTGATAAAATGACTCTGATAAATTTGTTCAAAACACATCAATGGTATCAGAGCCGGTTATATGGATACATGCTTCATCTGGACTGAAATCTCTGTTTCTTGCTGTTAATTCACCAACAGACCGAGAGTTTTGGTCAAATGTTTCCCCTGAATTTTTCAAGATTCTACCTTACATGCATATTGTAATCTTGAAAAATTTAATCATTTGGATGATTTAGTTGTTTGGACAAGAATCATGATATTCGGTTTATTTATACTTTAATCGAAAATCAGTGGTTTAAGGGAAAGCTCTCGGGTTTTTGCTTACATATTTGGATATGTATTTTGATGTTCATAACCTAGCCAAGACCTTGAGTTTGGATGTGTTGTGATATGTATTTGATTATTTAAAAGGATTGTAATAATTAAATGTATATGTTCTTACTTTTGGGTATGTAATTTATTTATTTTTTATTTGTATGTAAAGTAAATAGGTTAGTTGCATTTTACTTTTACTAGAAAAATGTATTTAGGATATATTTAGTAAAAGTAGGTGCAATAAGGTTGTTTTTGGTTTGGGCCAATTTCGAGCCCAAAGGGCTTTATAGCTGTTAATGGGATTTAAGCACAATAACCGAAAACATATTTTGAAGGCCCAAAGGAGTTTGGTGCAGAAATTTAAGCCCATTTGGAAGCCTAAATAAAATGGAAGAATCACAGCACAAAGTGGACGCTTGAAGCATTTGGATGCGGGATCAAGTGAGAGGTCACCGACACAAGTGTTAGTGTCATTTTTTCCTTAGGAAAGACCTAATTAACTCACTTGTTTCGGTCAACAAGTGATGTTAAATTAGTTGGATATGGTTATGAACTTGTTGTTGTATGTGATGCTTGTGTGGTTGATTTAATTTTATTATTTATGAGATATTTGGATATGCACTGTTAAATAATTTAATATCAACAACAAGCTTTAAACGGTTCTTTTGGAAACATTAACATGGGTAGTAAAATGGTTTTATTAAAGGTTAATGTTTTCGTAATGAAATTGGGTTTTATTAAAAGAGCCTTGAAAATTGGTTTCACTAATGTACCACGCGTTTGAATGCATGCAAATGTAAGGTACAAAATGCTTTCAAAACTAGAATTAAGAAGAGCTAGCTGAAGGCTATGAGAGTGATGATGTTCTAATGGTGACCAATTCAGATTCTAAACAAGTATGGATACTTGACTCTGGCTGTTCATATCACATGTCTCCACATAAGGAATTTTTTTAAAGAATTGAAGCTGCAAGATTATGGTGTAGTCCAGCTAGGTGCTGATAGATCTTGTACCATAAAAGGAATGGGTGTTATATTCCTCAAGCTAGAGAATGGCACTACCGTTGACTTACATGAAGTCAGTTACATCCCTAAATTGAAAAGAAACTTGATATCTCTTGGCACATTTGAAAGAAAGGGTTATCATGTGAGTTTGAGGGATGGGAAAGCTAAGGTTGTCAAGGGATTACTGGTGGTTTTGACAGGAACAAGAAGGGATAACAACACCTACTCTCTTGATGGTCAAGCTATGATTGAGTCGGATTCTGTTGCTGATATAATTAAGGGTAAAAATGCCTTGTTGTGGCATAAGAGACTGGCATATGTGAGCCATCAAGGCTTAGTTGAATTAAGGAAACAAGGTGTGATTGACAGTCTTACTTATTATGACTTTGGTTCTTGTGAGCATTATATAATGGTAAAGGCTAAAAGAGTCAAGTTCTCTAAGGGTACTCACAAGACCAAAGGAATTCTTGACTATGTTTATGCGGATTTATGGGGACCTACCAAGAACTTGTCTTTAGGTGGAGCTTCCTACTTCTTATCCTTAAAACATAAGAGCATGAGGCTTTTGGGAAATTCAAGGAGTGGAAAGTCTTAGTAGAGAATCAAACAGACAAGAAAGTAAAGAAGCTAAGAACTGATAATGGCCTAGAGTTCTGCAGTAGAGAATTTTATAATTTCTGTAAATCATGTGGAATTAATAGGCATTTAACAGTCCCTGGGTACTCCACAGCAGAATGGGCTGGTTGAACGTATGAACAGAACCTTATTGGAGATGATAAGGTGTCTACTGATTGATTCAGGCCTACCAAAGAGTTTCTGGGGAGAATCTCTAAAGACTGAAGTCTATTCAGTAAACAGGACTCCCTCATCAGCTATTGGAATGGTAGTGCCTATGGAAAAATGGTCAGGAGTTGTTACTAACTATGATAATCTAAAAGTATTTGGTTGTTTAGCTTATTCACATGTTAATCAAGGCAAGCTAGAGCCAAGGGCACTAAAGTGCATAATGATTGGATTTCCTGATGATGTTAAAGGGTATAGATTGTGGACGTTAGATGGTGGAAGTCCTGAGGTTATTATTAGTAGGAGTGTTACATTTGATGAGCAAGTCATGCATAAGTATGTGATGTCTAATCCTACTGCAAAAAGGGACCTAGGAAAGGGTGTTCAAATTGAGGTGGATTGTACTGATGATCAGACTCAAAGTGTTTAAAGTAGAAGTGATCAAGCAGAGTGCTCTCAGAGACCCCAAGCTAAGCCAAGTACTGTTGTTAACAGGCCCAGAAGACAAATTATGCAGCCAGTCAGGTATAAGGATGATCTTTCAGCTTATGTATTCAATGTAGCTGAGGAGGAGAGCTCATATAAGCCTATGTCTTATCAAGATGTAATGTTATCACCTGATAAAGACAAGTGGCTAGAAGCTATGAATTACAAAAATAACACATGGGTTCTGGTAGATAAGCCTGATGATCAGAAACTAGTGGATTGCAAATGCCTATTCAAGATTAAAGAGGGAATTCTAGGTGATGGTCCAAGGTATAAGGCAAGCCGGTGGCGAAGGGATTCACTCAAAGAGCAGGGATAGATTACAATGAGGTGTTCTCACCTGTTGTTAAACATACTTTAATAAGGGTTGTACTAGCTATGACAGCTACATATGACATGGAGTTGTGTTGGTCCAGATGATCGTTTGAACGTATTTTTGATGAAGATTTAACACAAGAATCCACAAGATATCACTATATCTAATAGCTTGTGGATCAAGTAATGATAAAAAATGAACACAAATCAAACATAACCCATTTGCAAAAGAATTTGCAAGGATAAAGAAGAATAATGCTCAAGGATGACAAATATAAGCTCCTAGCAATACATAATCGATTAATTGACTCAAATTAGTAGTATCATTAAAGTTCCAAGAGTCACAAAATGAGCAACAAGAAAACATATTTATATAGGACCCAGTTTCGCACACTATGGCATGTGAAACTACCGGGCGAAACTGCAGTTTCGCATACAGTTTCGCATGCAGTTTCGCATGCCACATAATACAAAACAAGACAAATCTAAACTAGATCCTATTACAATAATATCTAAGCTATAATAAACTATGACTAAAAAATAACAAACAGAAAGGTGAATACCACCCTATACTTGATCATCAATACTCCCCCTAGGGGGGTATTCGCCTGCCGGGTCTTCAAGATCAGCTCCAGCCTTTGACTGCTCCATCATTCTAGCCAAATCTCTTACTTCTGCCTCTAGATCCTCATGTTCCTGCACGCTCTTTTCGAGCTGCTCAATCTCCAATCTCATACCTCGAGCTTTGTTTGCTACCCTCTCAAACAAGTTGGCCTCAGTCTTAGTCTCTTCTCCTACCCTAACCTTAATATGATTCTTACACAGCGCCTTCAGATCATCATCACTGAATGAGAATACCTTTATAGGATCAATAAACTTTATTTCATCTCCACCCTTCACCCTCACTACTGCTTCACCTGTCTTGTTATCATAAAACCACTACTCGAACTTCTGTAGTCTAGAAGGTTGTTGATCTGGTATCCTTACCCTGTTGACGGTCTTAGCAGGCTTTAACTTCAGTACAATCTTTCCTTTACCCGTCACCCATTCCAAATCCTTCTTTGACTTGCTCCTCTCAGGCTTCATGAATCCAAAAGCTACAAAGTTGTCTTGAATTCCCTGACGAATCTCATGCTCTAACATCGTGGCACGTTTGCTCAAACCCGAATCCAGGAGGGGGATCTCTACCAGTCTTCTCAGATCCCACTTAGGAAGGGTTTTAAACGCCTTCCTTTTGTGCAAGTATGAGATCCCACCCCCACGCCTCTTGATCATGAACATTTCCAACTAATAATCTAAAGGAAATACTAAAGGAAACTGATCGTCCGTATTTACTAATGCGGATGAGCATTTGAGGAAATGCTGATGAAACTATTCATCCACATTTACAAATGCGGATGTACATTTGGGAAATGCAGATGGAATTTCTTCATCCGTATTTACAAATGCGGTAGGAGGTTATTTATCCGTATTTACTAATGCGGGTGAATGTTTGAGAAATGAGGATGGGACAAGGGACTGGGCCCCGCCCTCTTTTCTCTCTCTTGTCGTCTGAAATTTCAGTTTCATAGGATATGCAATATATGATTGCAATCAACCACTCTCTCTGATAACTTACAAGACACTCAAACGTGCACATCTCGGGTTTCTGGTTTTTCTCGATCGGTCGAAAACATAACTAAGAACCGAAGTTCGTTCAAGTGTAAAAATCCTAGCAACCGGGTGTTTGTTGGAGGCTTGAGGGTAGACTTGCTTGAGTCATCCTTCTTTGGAAGCTGCTATTCATCGATTATCTTCCTCAAACCCATACGAGAGTGAGTCTTCTAAACACCCTATGGTTGTTTGTAAGCATGTTTTTTCATATAACGATCCATTACGGGTTTTAACAAATATATAATATGGTTTATATATATTAACTGTAACAAGTTTTAATCTTTATTCCACTGTGTTTTTCATTTTATATTGATAAAATGACTCTGATAAATTTGTTCAAAACACATCAATGGTATCAGAGCCGGTTATATGGATACATGCTTCATCTGGACTGAAATCTCTGTTTCTTGCTGTTAATTCACCAACAGACCGAGAGTTTTGGTCAAATGTTTCCCCTGAATTTTTCAAGATTCTACCTTACATGCATATTGTAATCTTGAAAAATTTAATCATTTGGATGATTTAGTTGTTTGGACAAGAATCATGATATTCGGTTTATTTATACTTTAATCGAAAATCAGTGGTTTAAGGGAAAGCTCTCGGGTTTTTGCTTACATATTTAGATATGTATTTTGATGTTTATAACCTAGCCAAGACCTTGAGTTTGGATGTGTTGTGATTTGTATTTGATTATTTAAAAGGATTGTAATAATTAAATGTATATGTTCTTACTTTTGGGTATGTAATTTATTTATTTTTCATTTGTATGTAAAGTAAATAGGTTAGTTGCATTTTACTTTTACTAGAAAAATGTATTTAGGATATATTTTGTAAAAGTAGGTGCAATAAGGTTGTTTTTGGTTTGGGCCAATTTCGAGCCCAAAGGGCTTTATAGCTGTTAATGGGATTTAAGCACAATAACCGAAAACATATTTTGAAGGCCCAAAGGAGTTTGGTGCAGAAATTTAAGCCCATTTGGAAGCCTAAATAAAATGGAAGAATCACAGCACAAAGTGGACGCTTGAAGCATTTGGATGCGGGATCAAGTGAGAGGTCACCGACACAAGTGTTAGTGTCATTTTTTCCTTAGGAAAGACCTAATTAACTCACTTGTTTCGGTCAACAAGTGATGTTAAATTAGTTGGATATGGTTATGAACTTGTTGTTGTATGTGATGCTTGTGTGGTTGATTTAATTTTATTATTTATGAGATATTTGGATATGCACTGTTAAATAATTTAATATCAACAACAAGCTTTAAACGGTTCTTTTGGAAACATTAACATGGGTAGTAAAATGGTTTTATTAAAGGTTAATGTTTTCGTAATAAAATTGGGTTTTATTAAAAGAGCCTTGAAAATTGGTTTCACTAATGTACCACGCGTTTGAATGCATGCAAATGTAAGGTACAAAATGCTTTCAAAACTAGAATTAAGAAGAGCTAGCTGAAGGCTATGAGAGTGATGATGTTCTAATGGTGACCAATTCAGATTCTAAACAAGTATGGATACTTGACTCTGGCTGTGCATATCACATGTCTCCACATAAGGAATTTTTTTAAAGAATTGAAGCTGCAAGATTATGGTGTAGTCCAGCTAGGTGCTGATAGATCTTGTACCATAAAAGGAATGGGTGTTATATCCCTCAAGCTAGAGAATGGCACTACCGTTGACTTACATGAAGTCAGTTAAATCCCTGAATTGAAAAGAAACTTGATATCTCTTGGCACATTTGAAAGAAAGGGTTATCATGTGAGTTTGAGGGATGGGAAAGCTAAGGTTGTCAAGGGATTACTGGTGGTTTTGACAGGAACAAGAAGGGATAACAACACCTACTCTCTTGATGGTCAAGCTATGATTGAGTCGGATTCTGTTGCTGATATAATTAAGGGTAAAAATGCCTTGTTGTGGCATAAGAGACTGGCACATGTGAGCCATCAAGGCTTAGTTGAATTAAGGAAACAAGGTGTGATTGACAGTCTTACTTATTATGACTTTGGTTCTTGTGAGCATTATATAATGGTAAAGGCTAAAGGAGTCAAGTTCTCTAAGGGTACTCACAAGACCAAAGGAATTCTTGACTATGTTTATGCGGATTTATGGGGACCTACCAAGAACTTGTCTTTAGGTGGAGCTTCCTACTTCTTATCCTTAAAACATAAGAGCATGAGGCTTTTGGGAAATTCAAGGAGTGGAAAGTCTTAGTAGAGAATCAAACAGACAAGAAAGTAAAGAAGCTAAGAACTGATAATGGCCTAGAGTTCTGCAGTAGAGAATTTTATAATTTCTGTAAATCATGTGGAATTGATAGGCATTTAACAGTCCCTGGGTACTCCACAGCAGAATGGGCTGGTTGAACGTATGAACAGAACCTTATTGGAGATGATAAGGTGTCTACTGATTGATTCAGGCCTACCAAAGAGTTTCTGGGGAGAATCTCTAAAGACTGAAGTCTATTCAGTAAACAGGACTCCCTCATCAGCTATTGGAATGGTAGTGCCTATGGAAAAATGGTCAGGAGTTGTTACTAACTATGATAATCTAAAAGTATTTGGTTGTTTAGCTTATTCACATGTTAATCAAGGCAAGCTAGAGCCAAGGGCACTAAAGTGCATAATGATTGGATTTCCTGATGATGTTAAAGGGTATAGATTGTGGACGTTAGATGGTGGAAGTCCTAAGGTTATTATTAGTAGGAGTGTTACATTTGATGAGCAAGTCATGCATAAGGATGTGATGTCTAATCCTACTGCAAAAAGGGACCTAGGAAAGGGTGTTCAAATTGAGGTGGATTGTACTGATGATCAGACTCAAAGTGTTTAAAGTAGAAGTGATCAAGCAGAGTGCTCTCAGGGACCCCAAGCTAAGCCAAGTACTGTTATTAACAGGCCCAGAAGACAAATTATGCAGCCAGTCAGGTATAAGGATGATCTTTCAGCTTATGTATTCAATGTAGCTGAGGAGGAGAGCTCATATAAGCCTATGTCTTATCAAGATGTAATGTTATCACCTGATAAAGACAAGTGGCTAGAAGCTATGAATGATGAGATGAATTTGTTGTACAAAAATAACACATGGGTTCTGGTAGATAAGCCTGATGATCAGAAACTAGTGGATTGCAAATGGCTATTCAAGATTAAAGAGGGAATTCTAGGTGATGGTCCAAGGTATAAGGCAAGCCGGTGGCGAAGGGATTCACTCAAAGAGCAGGGATAGATTACAATGAGGTGTTCTCACCTGTTGTTAAACATACTTTAATAAGGGTTGTACTAGCTATGACAGCTACATATGAAATGGAGTTGTGTTGGTCCAGATTATCGTTTGAACGTATTTTTGATGAAGATTTAACACAAGAATCCACAAGATATCACTATATCTAATAGCTTGTGGATCAAGTAATGATAAAAAATGAACACAAATCAAACATAACCCATTTGCAAAAGGATTTGCAAGGATAAAGAAGAATAATGCTCAAGGATGACAAATATAAGCTCCTAGCAATACATAATCGATCAATTGACTCAAATTAGTAGTATCATTAAAGTTCCAAGAGTCACAAAATGAGCAACAAGAAAACATATTTATATAGGACCCAGTTTCGCACACTATGGCATGTGAAACTACCGGGCGAAACTGCAGTTTCGCATACAGTTTCTCATGCAGTTTCGCATGCCACATAATACAAAACAAGACAAATCTAAACTAGATCCTATTACAATAATATCTAAGCTATAATAAACTATGACTAAAAAATAACAAACAGAAAGGTGAATACCACCCTATACTTGATCATCAATACTCCCCCTAGGGGGGTATTCGCCTGCTGGGTCTTCAAGATCAGCTCCAGCCTTTGACTGCTCCATCATTCTAACCAAATCTCTTACTTCTGCCTCTAGATCCTCATGTTCCTGCACGCTCTTTTCGAGCTGCTCAATCTCCAATCTCATACCTCGAGCTTTGTTTGCTACCCTCTCAAACAAGTTGGCCTTAGTCTTAGTCTCTTCTCCTACCCTAACCTTAATATGATTCTTACACAGCACCTTCAGATCATCATCACTGAATGAGAATACCTTTATAGGATCAAAAAACTTTATTTCATCTCCACCCTTCACCCTCACTACTGCTTCACCTGTCTTGTTATCATAAAACCACTACTCGAACTTCTGTAGTCTAGAAGGTTGTTGATCTGGTATCCTCACCCTGTTGACGGTCTTAGCAGGCTTTAACTTCAGTACAATCTTTCCTTTACCCGTCACCCATTCCAAATCCTTCTTTGACTTGCTCCTCTCAGGCTTCATGAATCCAAAAGCTACAAAGTTGTCTTGAATTCCCTGACGAATCTCATGCTCTAACATCGTGGCACGTTTGCTCAAACCCGAATCCAGGAGGGGGATCTCTACCAGTCTTCTCAGATCCCACTTAGGAAGGGTTTTAAACGCCTTCCTTTTGTGCAAGTATGAGATCCCACCCCCACGCCTCTTGATCATGAACATTTCTAACTAATAATCTTCTTATTCATCTCCTTCCTCTCCGGTTCTTGAATGTTTTGGAAGAGTGGAGTTAGTTTCTCTAGCTCTTCCTCCTTAGAGAACCAGTCCTCTTTATCCATCTCAATTACATCACCTTCAGCTGAACCCCTCTAAGCCACGTAAGTCATTGGTGTCTCATCAACTACATAAAATTCAGGCTCAAAGTCATAGTCCACTAGCTGCTCTTCCACCTCTTCCCCCTCATCTACAAAGTTTAGCTCAACATTCCCCTTTTCACCTTCTTGTCTTTCCTCCCTTATCACCTTATTCCCGGTAAGATCAGTGTCCAAATCAAACCCGATATCAATAAATCTAGCCTCAAACACCTGATCAGCATTCTCTCCTTCAGCAACTCCTTCACCACTACCTGCACTAGCCTCAAATCTAACACCACTACCACCAGTTTTACCTCTACCAGCTTCAAATTCACCTATACCACTGCCACCAGCTCCCGATCCTCCTACACCACTACCACCCGCTCCTGATGCCTTATGTATGAATGGGAACTTAGATGTGTTGATCATTTCCCTGATCTGCTCAACACTTGGTACATCATCTGCACCAGCATTCCTCCTCAACTCACTCACCTCTTCCAACATCTCCTTATCAGGTCCTGTTGACTCAGTATCACTTTCTTCATTTCATCAATCTCTATATCCCTCAGCTTCTCCCTCTCCTCTGAGTTTATCAGCTTGTTCTTTATCATGCTCAACTCATTTGATAGGGATGTGTTGACATTCCTGATAACATCCTTATCAAGCTCTAATCTTGTATCCCTCCTAGGCCTTTCAAATTCTCTTGTAGACCCAGTCTTAGGGATAACTGGCTGCTTACTTTTGCTCCTCTTCTCTCGAGTGTGAGAGTCAACTCTATCATGGAAAAACTATTTCTTTACTCCCTTTTTCTTTCTCTTTTTCCTCAGCTCCTTCTCTATCTCATCCAACTGTTCTTCAAATGTCATATCTGTCTCTTTCGTGTACTTCTTTCTCTTCTTGATCTCCTCTACATTTTCTACAGTAGCGGCTGCTCTTCGTTCCTCCAGTGGGAACAAAGTCTTAATATAGTTCCATCTCTACTCAGTATACATGCTCTCCAGCAGATATGTGATCTTTCCCAAAAAATCATGCCTGGAGGCAGCACAATCAGCAAAATCCTTGGATTTATCAGAATCAGCTTCAGTTCATCTCCGAGCTTGGGTAAGTTTGGGTTTATTTAGGTAGTCTAGAATAATCTGAATGAATCTTGGATAAAGCAACCATTTATCCTTCTTCAATGCCATGATGTTCTACAATTAGTAGTCATGGATAATATGGGCTATGTTTGCCTTCTCACCTTTACAAAACATAATCATAGCTGTGGACCACCTCAGATTCAGTCCATCTGATCCTCCCTTCCTATGATCTAAACAGCTAATGAAGACATGAGCAATAAACCTCCACTCCTTCAAAAGAAATGTCTTCTTGATCTCTTTTCGCTTCTTGAAGTCAATTCCCTCATATCCAATATCCTTAAAAGCTCTAATAACCTCTGAATCAGTCTTCTCTACACTCTCTCCTATGTCATCCTCCGCTCGCAAGGCCTTAGCCACTGTCTCAGCTGATATCTTAAATAGTTATCCCTAAACTGACGCTCTAATGATCCTCTCCTTGGCGTCATAGTCAGTAGTTCTCCAGAACTCTCTGATCTGCTTCTTGTTTATAGTAGGGGAGTGAGAAATAGCATAGTGGATGGGTGATCTCTTCAGCCAATCTATAGCATCTCGATAACCTGCAGACTTTGGATCTCTGTCGTTCAAATACGCCACTATGTTTGATCTGGGATCAAATTTCAAGCTTCCCATATTGACTGCAGGTGAAACTAAGAGTTTGTTAGATCACAAAAAATTACTAAGCATTTGAAATTTTATAATTATAATTATTATTATTATTATTTAATATATATATTTTATTTTAAATTAGTTTCACAGATAATTACGCACCGAGAAACTATAGTTTCGCAGAAGGTACGAAACTATAGTTTCTCGGTGCGTAATTATCTGTGAAACTAATTTAAAATAAAATTATAGTTTCACACAGTTTAGGTGAAACTGTCTGTCGAAACTACACGAGAAGGACTACAGTTTCGCACCAGATCCTACGAAACTATAGTTTCGCATGGACTACGAAATTATAGAGTCGCAAGATCCGGTCGAAACTGTTCAATGCACACGGGCAGCATGACTAGATAGTTTCGCACGGATCAGTGAACTTTCATTCAGTTTCACAACATAACACCTTAGTTTCTATGACATCCGGTACTTTTCCGTTACCAAACTCCGTTAGTTCTGTTAGGTCTTGCATACACGTGTCATGAGCCCACACTAGTTGTCGTTGAACGTTGGTGACTTAATAATAATTAACAATGATAAATAGATAATAACATAACTAATAATGTGATTAATAAGTTGTGCTTATGTGCTTACGCGATTTAAATATTAAGTGTGAATTTTATCGCGTAACGTGGCAACGTGTTATATTTAATTCGTGTGTTTTGTGATTAATGAAAATTATGCATGATTATTATTATTAGTTTATTATGTTTGTATTTTGTAGTTAAAACTATTTAAAAAGTGTTTAAAAGATTAGTTTTTATAAAATATAAACAATAAGGGTTAAAAGGTAATTATTCTAAACATAATATTACCAAAAATCCAACCCTAATCCCCCTAACCCTTGTTCGGCCGCGTACACCCATCCACACACACACACCTTGCGAAATTCGACCAAGAAAAAGCTATAACCATCGATTTTGATTAAGTTCCAAGCAATACAACATGTTAGAAGCTTCAATTCTCACCCATTACGCGATTAAAGGTTAGATTTTTATGAGTTTTTCATGGTCAGCATTGTAGATGTCAGCATTGTTGGAACCCTTTGTTGGTTTTTGGTTATTAAAACAATTATGTACTTGTTTTGCACAACAGTGGGCATGTGTTTGCGCATTATTATACTGTGTTACATTATTTTTGGTTTTTCATGTTTACTAAACGCTTCCGCATCGTTTTAAAGTTAAACTCTGATTTTGGTTTGTTTGTTCATATAGAGTCGTTCTGAGTAACTAATGACTGAGATCCTGGTATGTCACATGCCTCGAGGTAAAACCCTGCACGTGGATTTTGAGGGTGTGACAGATGGTATCAGAGCCATTGGTTATAGGGAACTAGGTTGCATACACACACTAGACTATGACCGCACAGTTTGTTAGTTACTCGTCACTTACTTCCTTACTGTATACTCATTGGCATACGCATCACGTACTTCGCAGCATGGCATCATCATCCTGTGATTTGGGCAAGAGACCTGCACGGTCTGAATCACCTCCTTTCTCACCGGTACCTGATAGGGGATCGGATTGGCCCAGATACCCTTACCCAACTGAAGAAATTGACTGGGATCAACCATTCACGATACCTGAACTCGACCTTCCCCGAAACTGGGATTTCTACCCCACCTACATACGTCGTATGACTTACCAGGAGTGAGTACCACCTGTAGCTCCTACCCGACCCAGACGAGATCGTCGACATCTTCATCAGCACACACACTTCCTACCTTAGACATTCCACAAGAGCAAGCATTTGCTGCATTGGTGGCTACACTTGACACCGAGCGGCAGCGTATTAGAGGACTCACCGATGAAAATTCTGCCCTAAGATACGAGATGCGACATTTGCGGTTGCAAGTAGAGACTCTCGAGGAGCAACTTTCGAGGGCCATCAATGGCCAACATGCTATGGCAGACGGTGTGATAACGCTTACTGAGCGTGTGAACGTGCAAGATCAGCAGGACATAGTGGTAAATGACAATATTGCTGCCTTAGAGGCACAGTTGGTAGCGCTTCAGGTTGACGAAGCCCCTGCACCTGCAGAAGACCCTGAAGAAGAAGATCCGGAGGAAGAACCGGAAGAAGCACCTGAGGAAGCCCCAGAGGAAGAAGAACCGGAAAAAATGGAAGAAGACAGTGACGGATCTGACTTGTTGGACTGATTCTACTTTTACATGACTTGGACTATATAGTGTTTCTTTTATTTTGAAACCTATGTGGGAAAGGTTGTTTCCCACCCAACTGAAAAACTAAAATTTTGACATTGATGGAATATTTTGTGAATCATTTACAATTTATCTATCTTTGGTTATTATTTGGTTATAAACGTTGTGGTTGTGACAAATTTATTATTTCTTATTATTTACTGTACCTCAATGAGATTAATGTGTTGGATGTTACTCATTATTGTATTTGTGAATGTAAAGTTAAATATGGACGGACGCGGAAGAGGACGTGGACGCGAGCGTAACGTGGGACGCGGACGCGGCACGACTACAGTGAACATGACTCCTGCTAAGCTGGCTGCTTTGATAAATGAACGTGTACAGGCGGCAGTGGCTGCTGCCCAAATTGGACAGCCAGCAGGTAAATGATAAAAGTGTTTTAATAAATTATCCTAGCTGCTCGTCTAGGCTACTCAACTAATGTTTGGTTTGTCGAAACAGGATCCCCACCCTGTACCTACAAATCCTTTATGGATTGCAAGCCCTATACCTACAACAGGACTGAAGAAGCTGTGGAACTAGTATGATGGTTCGAGAAGACTGAATCCGTCTTCGCAAAATGTAACTGTCAGCCAGCTGATCAAGTGAAGTACGTGACTGGAACCCTTGAAGGCGCAGCCCTCTCCTGGTGGAATGCCCAGGTGCAAATGCTTGGTCAGGCAATGGCTAATGACCTACCCTGGGATGAATTCAAGGAGATTATGACAGAGGAGTATTGCCCCCGAAACGAGGTGCAGAAGCTAGAAATAGAATTTTGGAAACTCAAAATGCAAGGCTTCGAGATTGAAGCCTACACGACGTGATCTTATGAGTTGGCCACACTATGCCCGGGAATGGTTAATGAGATGCACAAAAGGATTGAGCATTACATACGTGGACTGGTGCCCGAGATCCAGAGTATGGTGACAGCCTCAAACCCTGCGACCATACAACAGACTATTCGGTTAGCCCACAGGCTGACTGATCAGGCAGTAGAGCAGGGAAGATTACCCAAGTAGGGCGCGGTGGCTAGCGTGCCCGATAATTAACGTAAGTGGGAGCTTATGAGCAACAAGAGTTCAACCTCTAACAACCAGCACCAGCCGCAACAGCTGCAACATGTACAACAACATCAACCTCACCAGCAACAAAGGAGGTTTGATAACAATCGAAATTTCAACCAGTCATCTTCTTCATCACAGGGACAAGGAGGGTATGTTGGGAAACATCCCAAATGTAATTGATGTAACTACCACCACACGGGCAGGTGTGACAATTTTAGGTGCCATCGTTGTGGCAAGGCTGGGCATGCAGCAAAGGATTGTCATGGTGAGCTGATCAGGAAACCTCAGCAATCTCAAGAGACACCAAAGGGATGTTTCGAATGTGGAAAGGAAGGACATTACAGAAGGAACTATCCCCAATTGAAGAAAAACAGGAATGGTGCTGGTAATGGTGGCAACAATAACAACAACACCATCAATGGAGAAAATAACGATGGCAACAACAGTGGAGCAAAAGGGAGAGCTTTCGTCATTGGCTCAGGTTAGGCTCTAAACGACCCTACAACTGTAACTGGTAAATTTTCGGTTAACGGTCATTTTGCTACCGTACTATTTGATACTGGAGCCGATAGAAGTTTCATCTCCACTAAGTTTAGTAGTCTTTTAAGTGATATGTCCTCAGCATTGGAATCTAATTACACCGTAGAGTTAGCTGACGGTAAGCGGATTCACGTAACGTATATCCTTAGAGATTGCAAGATAGAACTTGCTGGTCATACTTTTGCCATAGATCTCATGCCTGTTACACTAGGGAGTTTTGATGTAGTAGTAGGTATGGATTGGCTTTCTGACAAGCAGGCGGAAGTCATATGTCACGAGAAGATCATACGAATCCCTATTGGTGAGGAAATTCTTACGGTCAGAGGTGATAGAAGTGGAGCAGTGATGGGCATAATCTCATTCATGAAAGCACAAAAGTTGTTGCAGAAAGGTCGCTTAGCCATATTAGCACTCGTCACTGACAAACAACCAGAAGAAAAGAGGATAGAGGATATCCCTGTCGTTCATGACTTTCCTGAGGTGTTTCCAGAGGATCTGCCTGGATTACCACCTCATCGTCAATTCGAATTCCAAATTGATTTGACTCTAGGAGATGCTCCGATTGCAAGAGCACCTTATCGGTTAGCTCCGAACGAACTACAAGAATTATCTGCTCAATTACAAGAGCTGTTTGATAAAGGGTTTATCCGACTGAGCTCGTCGCCTTGGGGAGCACCAGTTCTGTTTGTTAAGAAGAAGGATGGTACATTTTGAATGTGCATTGACTATAGAGAATTGAACAAGGTTACGATCAAGAATAAATACCCACTACCTCGTATAGATGATTTGTTTGATCAACTTCAAGGACCAAGCTATTACTCTAAGATTGACTTGAGGTCTGGGTACCATCAACTGAGAGTTCGAGAGGAAGACATCTCGAAGACAGCTTTCTGTACACGTTATGGTCATTACGAGTTCTTGGTCATTCCATTTGGGTTAACAAATGCACCAGTAGTATTCATGGATTTCATGAATCGTGTGCACAAAGCCTATCTCGATTAGTTGTTATTGTGTTTATTGATGACATATTGATCTACTCAAAGACCAAGGAAGAACATGAAGAGCACCTACGTTTAATCTTGGAATTACTCAGGAAAGAACAACTGTACGCCAAGTTTTCTAAGTGTGATTTCTGGATACGTGAAGTGCAATTTTTGGGTCATATCATTAATGAGAAAGGGATACATGTCGATCCAGCAAAGATTGAGGTGATAAAGAATTGGTCAGTTCCCAAGATGCCTAGTGAGATACGACAATTTCTTGGACTGGCAGGATATTATCGACGGTTCATTGAAGGGTTTTCTAAGATCGCTCAACCTCTCACAGCCTTGACTCACAAGGGAACACCATACAAATGGGGTGATAGTCAAGAGTCTGCTTTCCAGTTACTAAAGCAGAAACTGTGTAGCGCACTGATATTGGCGTTACCGGAGGGAAGTGATGACTTCATAGTCTACTGCGATACTTCTGTTCAAGGACTTGGTTGTGTCTTGATGCAGTGAGATAAAGTGATAGCTTACGTCTCAAGACAACTGAAGGTTCATGAGAAGAACTATACCACCCATGACTTGGAGCTGGGTGCGGTAGTTTTTGCCTTAAAGATCTGGAGACATTACTTGTACGGTACCAAGTACGCTATTTACACCGATCACAAGAGTCTTCAGCACATCCTTGAGCAAAAGGAATTGAATATGAGGCAAAGACGCTAGGTAGAGTTATTGAACGACTATGATTGTGCTATCAAATACCATCCGGGAAAAGCTAATGTAGTTGCTGACGTGCTGAGTAGAAAAGAAACTACTAAGCCTCGATGCGTACGAGCTTTGCAACTTACGATTAGCACACAGTTACCTGAACAAATCCGAGAGGCTCAGGCCGAAGCTCTGAAGGTAGAAAATATTGGTTCTGAATCGTTACGGGGAATGGATAAACAGTTGGAAGTAAAGGCGAATGGAGTTTGTTATTTTATGGACAGACTCTGGATACCTTTGCATGGAAATCTGATAGATATGGTTATGAGTGAGGCACATAATTCTAAATACTCTATACATCCTGGATCCGATAAGATGTATCATGACCTGAAGGCGCACTACTGGTGGCCTAATATGAAAGCGAATGTAGCTACATATGTGAGTAAGTGCCTGACCTGCTCGAAGGTAAAAGTGGAATATCAGAAACCATCTGGACTATTACAACAACCTGAGATCCCAATGTGGAAGTGGGAGCAAATCTCAATGGATTTCATTACCAAACTACCATGGACTCCTACTGGTTGTGACACGATATGGGTTATCGTAGACCGATTAAGGAAGTCCGCTCATTTCTTGGCGATAAAGGAAACGAAAAAAATGGAGAAGTTAACGCGACTCTATCTGAAGGAAATAGTTTTGAGACATGGTGTACCAGTCTTAATTATTTCTGACAGCGATGCTCGTTTTACATCGCACTTCTGGCATTCATTGCAGAAATCCTTGGGTACGCGATTGGACATGAGTACTGCTTATCATCCGCAAACCGATGGTCAAAGTGAGCATACTATACAGACGTTGGAGGACATGCTACGTGCTTGTGTGATTGACTTCGGGAATAACTAGGAGGTTTACCTACCATTGGTGGAATTTTCTTACAACAATAGTTATCACACCAGCATAAAGGCAGTACCTTTTGAAGCTTTGTATGGGCGAAAATGTAGATCACCAGTTTGCTGGGCTGAAATTGGTGATAGTCAGCTAACGGGTCCCGAGTTAGTGCACGAGACCACTGAGAAGATTATACAAATAAGGAACTGTATGGCTGCAGCGCGCGACAAACAGAAAAGCTATGCAGATAAGCGACGGAAACCTCTAGAATTTTAGGTTGGTGGCAAAGTCTTATTGAAAGTCTCACCATAGAAAGGCATGATTCGGTTTCGTAAAAGAGGAAAGCTAAATCCAAGATACGTTGCACCATTTGAGGTATTGGAAAGAATAGGTCCGGTGGCCTATCGATTAGCCCTACCTGATTCACTGAGTGGAATCCATGATGTATTTCATGTCTCAAACTTGAAGAAGTACTTAACCGACGAAACAATGGTAGTACCACTTGAGGAAGTGCAAGTAGATGAACAATTACGCTTCATTGAGGAACCAGTCGAGGTGATGGATCGTGAGGTAAAGACACTTAAGCAAAGCAAGATACCCATAGTCAAAGTTCATTGGAACTCGAGACGTGGACCGAAATTCACGTGGGAACATGAGGACCAGATGAATCTTAAGTATCCTCAACTATTCGAAAAGACGATGCCAGCCGACGAAGGTATTGATTAAATTTCGGGATGAAATTTCTTTCAACATGGGGAGGATATGACAACTCACCCAAAACTCACTCGATTACTTTGTACCAATGCAGTAGACTAGTGATGGAACACACCATGTAACACAATTTTCGGGACGAAAATTCTTTCAACATGGGGATAATGTGACATCCGGTACTTTTCCGTTACCAAACTCCGTTAGTTCCGTTAGGACTTGCATACATGTGTCATGAGCACACACTAGTTGTCGTTGTACGTTGGTGACTTAATAATAATTAACAATGATAAACAGATAATAACTTAACTAATAATGTGATTATCAAGTTGTGCTTATGTGCTTACGCGATTTAAATATTAAGTGTGAATTTTATCGCGTAACGTGGCAACGTGTTATATTTAATTCGTGTGTTTTGTGATTAATGGAAATTATGCATGATTATTATTGTTAGTTTATTATGTTTGTATTTTGTAGTTAAAACTATTTAAAAAGTGTTTAAAAGATTAGTTTTTATAAAATATAAACAATAAGGGTTAAAAGGTAATTATTCTAAACATAATCTTACCAAAAATCCAACCCTAATCCCCCCTAACCCTTGTTTGGCTGCGAACACCCAACCACACACACACACCTTGTGAAATTCGACCAAGAACAAGCTATAACCATCGATTTTGATTAAGTTCCAAGCAATACAACACGTTAGAAGCTTCAATTCTCACTCATTACGCGATTAAAGGTTAGATTTTTATGAGTTTTTCATGGTTTTTGATGTTGGGCCGAAACCCTAGTCGAATGGGTGCTTGAATGTTGAATTCTTGATTGTTTGATGATTGTGTAATGTTATTTAGATTGTATTGATGATAGTTACGTGGATTGTGCAAGAAATTCATGGTTTGGATGCGTAGTTCATAGCTTACTATTAATAGTAACTTTATTGTATGAACTTGGAGATTTGATGATGAATTGATGATGTTATGATGATAATGATGTTGTATGAATGTTGGATAGTGATTGTTATGTAAGAAAATCCATGAATTGATCGTGTAGTTCATAATTTGCTAAAAGTAGAAACTTTTGGATATGAGATTGATGAATTAGGATCATTTGATGATGTTGAACATGTTTAAATGATAGTCATGAGCTTGAATAGGTATTGTGTTGGTGAATTCATGATTGGATTGAGTGGTAGATTGATTTTGGGATGTTACTTTCCCAAAAGGGAAACTTTATTCAAGAAGAAATCTAGATATGGTGATTTGAGCATGATTGTGATGTTAGGGTTGTAGTAGAATGATTATTGATGATGTTTTATGTGGTGGAATGTGTTACATTAGATATATGGATGCTTGGTTGGTCATGTGGGAATTTGGACTCTTAGTGGTGAAATATATATATTGATGGTTCACATAGGGAGATTATAGGATAATGTTGGAATTGTTATAAATCATTGTTGGGTATGTTGATTGGCATGAATCTTGTTGAATAATGTGATGATGATTGTCGTACACCCGTACGAATCTGAGGCCCCTACTTAGTAGGATTGGCAGGGTTTAGGGTGTGAAGTCGTGACACATGGCATGTTGTGCATGATTAGGCTTTATGTATGATGTAATTGTTGTGATGTAACTATAATGGTGTTAAATATGTTGACTGCTTGAGATTCGCATGAGTTGTATGATAATCTAAGTTGTATGATGATCTTGGTAGAACAAGTGATTGATAAAGTGATACATGTGAACAACTTGTATGATAATCAAGTATGATGTGTTGCTATGTTTGATTTTAAGGGATTTCAACAATAATGTCACCAACGGATCAAACGGGGTCAACTGGGTCAATGTGTCTTGTTTTTCCACAACCTTAAGTCCATGTGTTTATAGAGCACTTAGGACTAATGATGATTATGTGTACACGTACTCATGTACTTGCGTGTTCTAGGTAACCTCTGAAGGTTGTCTTTCCTCTCTCTTTCAAGTTAAGCTTTTATATCGTTCGTGTGCACCAGGTGAGTTCACGCCCCACTCTTTTATACACTCTTTTTTTGGGGGAAATAGCATACTCGTTACAAACGCTTTATTGATTATAAGTTGTGTATAGTGTAACATAGTGTGATATACCATGAAAGTCCTCACACTTTCGGATCGTTAATAATGGTAACTAGCGGGAAATTTTGGGTAGTACTGCTGGGTTTGACGAGCCCCACCTGTGCGACTCAAGGTCAAACAGGTGCAATATTGTCCTAACATAAAAATTGTCACGACCTGGTAAGTCGTGACGGGAGGCAACAAACGAAACACAGTCAGCTTCGATCGCGAAATCACTATGGTTATTACTTGTGAATTTAGACTAGCTATCTAATTCAATGCACTCTTATATTTTATACTGTTACAGTTATGTTTTACGCAAACTCTTGAACTCACCAACCATTGTGTTGACTCTTTTAGTATGCTATTCTCAGGTTGAAGTTACCATTGCCTAGGAGCACATTCACGGGTCAGCATTGTAGATGTCAGCATTGTTGGAACCCTTTGTTGTTTTTTGGTTATTAAAACAATTATGTACTTGTTTTGCACAATAGTGGGCGTGTGTTTGCGCATTATTATACTGTGTTACATTATTTTTGGTTTTTCATGTTTACTAAACGCTTACGCATCGTTTTAAAGTTAAACTCTGATTTTGGTTTGTTTGTTCATATAGAGTCGTTCCGAGTAACTAATGACTGAGATCCTGGTATGTCACACGCCTCGCGGTAAAACCCCGCACGCGGATTTTGAGGGTGTGATAGTTTCGCACAATGAATGTGCGAAACCCAAAAGTCACAGGTTTGATTTTTGTCCTAATACCAATCAAAGTCCATTCTACGGTTCAAAACAAGTTAATAATCAAAGTTTACCGGTTAGAATCGCAAGAACTCACTTCGACAATCGATTTTGAATTCACAGCAAACGAGTCGGTTCAAATTCTAAATTTTAGGGTTCTTTTGCAAATGGCAAAACAATGGACGAAAGTGATATTTATACAACATAGTTTCGCATAGGCCGAAACTATAGTTTCTCATGGATCAAGGTAAAACTTATGTCATGCGACACTACCAGTGAATCTATAGTTTCGCATGTAGAACCAGTCAGTGAAAGAGTAGCTTCGCATTGCGAAACAATAGTTTCGCATAGCGAAATAACAGTTTCGTAGGAGTCATTATTTTAAATGTAAAAATAAGACTTCTTTACCCACAAGATAGACTTAAAACAAGAAATAGAAGAGAAAAGCAAAGACAAAGATAAGGATATCAGACACGCTTTTGCAAGAAATCGTCTAGAGAATCAAGGATTGGCGAGATTGTCAATATCTTTTTCCATTTAAATCCATTCCGTATTCTTTTCAACAGAGACTTGTAACATATTTTATCATGTTTCGGGTTCACTTAAGAATGCTCAAGAAAACTTGGTTCCCATAGTCATTCGGCAAAGAACTCATCTCGTTATCATGATTTATTGAGTGTAATCATTGATTTTGCTTGAAATTTTCTGAGATGGAAAAAATACAGAAGATATGATGGATGATGCATATGACATCCATAGATATACATAATGATGGATGATGGGAAAATGATCAGAGCTCCAGGTCTATACTCATGTATAACAGAGAAGATAATCATTTTGAGCATGTTGATAAGAGCCTCATGTCTATACTCACGTATAATAGAGATGATCATCACTCCAGGTCAATACTTCAGCATAGCAGAGGAGTTGGATATTAAATTTATTCATGACATAAGGGTGAGGGAAATTTGGAAATGTAGGATCAAAACAGAAATCAGCCACTCTCAACTAAGTTTTTGACGAGACTTGTAACTTTGTGCAAGCCGAGATGGCATGGGAATGAGCCTTATTACTGAGTGTTGAATCTTAGTTAAGTTACACAATCACTGTCTAATTCGATTTAGGCCACTAGGCCTACCGACATATCCCAACACAATGCCTCTGACCTCCTTCAGACACTCTTCAAGCTTCCTGAATCCTACACCAAAGATAGAATAAGTCTATATACACAAAAACTTTAAAAGAGCCAATTTAAAAGTCAAAGTCTATTCTCCCCCAAAATTTCTATAAAGTGCAATTAAGGAAATTTCTTTTTTCAAACTAGAATACACTTTGGGGAAGTGTGGGTTTCGAAGCTCCTTAGCACATAAATCATTAAAGTTATTTGTATTATAAATTTTTTTTGATTGATTTAAGACTCACAAGATATTAAATATTTACAGATTATTGCAAGAATTTGCTCTTAGAAAGATATTAGCCCAAAATGTTGATCAATTCATAAAATCAAGGTTTATCAAAAGTTTTTGTGAAAAGATCGGCCTTTTGACTTTTGGTGTCAATAGGAAAACATCTATAAACCCTTTTCATGTGCATCTCGGATAGCATGAATTCTTCTTTCAATGTGCTTGGTGCGTGTATGATGAATTAGATTTTTGGCAATTCCAACAGCCGCTTCATTATCGCAGAATAGCGGTATGTGAAGAAAATTAATCCTAATCCATCATTTGATGTTGAATCCACAGCACTTGACAGCAGCAACTTGAAGCAGCAATATACTCATCCTCGCATGTGGACAGTGAAACTGTTGTCTACTTTTTGCTTTGCCATGAAACAAGACAATCCCTAAGATATTGACATCCACAGGTAACTAACTTTCTATCAAGCTTACAACCTCCATGATTGCTATCAGAGTACGCGTGAAGATCAAAGTTTCCTCCCTTTGGGTACCAAAGACCCAAATGGGGAGAGCCCTTCAAGTAGCGGAAGATACGTTTAACAACTTTCTCATGAGATTCTTTTGGATTGGCTTGATATCGAGCACAGTAACACACAGCAAATGTAATATCTGGATGACTCGCAGTGAGATACATTAGGGATCCGATCATTGAACGATAACGGTGAGCATCAATTGGCTTTCCATTGCTATAAGGGGTTAGGCAGGTTTGTGAAGAAAATAGAGTGAGCTCGGGAGAAGCATCATTCATGTTGTACTTCGATAGGATTTCCAGAATGCATTTCTTTTCATGAATGAGAATTCCATCTGGCTTTTGTCGAATTGTAATCCTAAGAAGAAGCACATCTCCCGCATCATGCTCATTTCAAAGCGCTCTTTCATCACTTTTTCAAACTCTCTACACGACTTTTCATTTGTTGATCCCAAGATGATGTCATTGACATATACTTTTACAATGAGTACATCTCCATTAACCTCCTTCTTGAACAAAGTCATGTCTATAGTTCCACGTGTGAAGCCTTTTTTGAGAAAATACTATGTTAGGGTTTCGTACCAGATTCTAGGAGCTTGATGTAATCCATACAAGGATTTACCCAACTTGTACACTTTCTCAGAAAAATCTGGATCTTCAAAACCTGGTGGTTGAAAAACATAGATCTCTTCGTCAATGGATCCATACAGGAATGCACACTTTACACCCATCTAAAAGACTTTGAAGTTTTTGTGAGCAGCATGAGCGAGAAAAATACGAATGGCTTCAATCCAGGGCACGGGGGCAAACACCTCAGTGTAGTCAATCACCTCCTCTTAAGCAAATCCTTAAACAACCAGTCTTGATTTGTTTCTAATCATAACCCAACGATCATTTGGTTTGTTCTTGATACCCACTTTGTACCAATCGGATACTTATTTGGAGGAGGATTAACTAGTTGCCACACCTTCAATATTTTGAACTGTTGAAGCTCTAATCGCATTGACTCCACCCAGCTTGGGTCTTGAAGTGCCATGGCCACATTTTTTGGAACAAATTGAGATAGAAAATAAGCAAAGAGACATTCATTGATTAGCCCAGATTGGCTTCGAGTCCTGACACCGTCAGATATGGATCCAATGACATAATCATATGGGTGATCTTTTAGGGTTTTGAAGTTAGTGTTTAGGGTTGAGGAATCGGATGAAGTGGGTTGTGGTGATGATGGTTGTGAGGTGGATGATGGTAAGGTGGATGGTTGATTAGAAAGAGGGTTTTGTGATAGTTGTGTTGGTGTTGAAAGGATTTGATGTTCAGGTTCAGGTTGAGGTGGGAGATCTGGTGGTGGTTGAGGTTGTGGTTCTGGTTGTGGTTGAGGTTGTGGTTGAGCGGGAATGAAGGGTTGACCACTTGATGAAGGAATGTCATCGTTAGGAAAGGATTGTAGATTGAATGAATTGAAAACGTTGTTTGAATCATAGAACCAATCCGGATCATAACCAACGTTGGAAACATTGGACTCTTGCCAATCAACATAAAAAGATTCTTGCACAATTCTTGTTCATTTGTTGTATACTCTATAAGCCTTTTGAGTTGAAGAATATCCGACAAAGTAACATTCATCAGACACTGCTCCAAACTTTGAATTTTGAGCTTGAGTATTCAACAACGTGCATGAGAAGCCAAAAGGATGAAAGAAGTCAATCAACGGTTTTCACTTGTTTAAGCTTGTATGATTTCTTGTGCTATTTACTTTTAGCACAAGACATGCATTTTTCACCTACAAAAAAATCCTTTTAAGGTAATCCTCTAACAAGATTATTTTTAACCAATTTGTTAATATTTTTAAAATTCACATGGCCTAAACGTCTATGCTAAAGAAAAGACTCAGAAGAGGAAGCTTTTGACAAGAGACAAGTCATGGTGGAGGTAGATTCTTTGGAGTTAATATCAAGCAGCTATGTGTCATTTTTTTTGGAGCTCGCATAATCACCAAATCATCTGGAACTGAAAATTCTGGCTTAAGAAACAAACATTCGTTAGACTTAAAAAGCACAGGAATATTCTTATCATAAATTTGTGACACGCTTAAAAGATTGAATGCTAATTCAGGCATGAAATTTACCTTCTCTAAGGTTAAAGAACCATTGGATACCTCACCTTGACATATCATTCTACCTCCTTTCTTATCACCCGCAAAAGCAACATATTCTCCGTTTATTATCTGATAATTGGTAAGAAGGTCCTTCAATCCGGTCATGTGCCTGGAGCATCCACTATCAACTTGCCAAGTGCTATTGATAGTCCTTCTCGAATGTTCCTGGCAAATGAATTAGAGAAAATCATTTAGACACGGGGACCCAAACCTTAACCGGTTTGGTTCTAGGAGAAGATGAATTTGTACAAAAGAAACTATTCACAAAATGTTTTATTCTATTTCCTAAAGAACGGTTATCTACATTCCTATTTACAACCTCTGGGCAATGCTTAACAACATGATCATCTTTTCCACAGTTGAAGCAACAAGATTCTAAACCTTTTCTTTTATCCTTTTGAATTGGAACATGACCATGATAATCTCTTCCTCACACTCAGACATAAGTGAATCACAATCACTGTAAGTGAAGTGCACTTCCTGTGATTTGTTTTCTAAGTCAAATGATCTATCATGATTTGTGGATTCTCTTATTCTTGAAATTTTACAATCATGTAAGGATGTTGTTTCACTTGGTGTCGAGATTCAAATAAGAGTGAAGGTAGGGATGGGAAGAGAGGTGAATTTTACAATCATGTGAGGATGTTGTTTCAGGCTAATGAACTTTCGTTCTAGGTTCGCAAAGGGATCACAACCACCAAATTCTGTAGTTTCGCACAAAGAACTGTAGTTTCGCACTATGAGTCTGAAAACCCTCTTTTTGCAAAAAATGACCCAAAAATCACCAAAACTCACTCAAATCACAACCAATTTGGAATCTGTTGATTCCATAAGTTTCCCTAGTTCACACCACACCTTCTTCAATCGATTTCCATGGATAACAAATGTAAAACAGCTCCAAAATGATTGAGAAGATGAATATGTCAAAACTAATCCGAAAACACATACAATCAAGAGCACAAAGGCTCTGATACCATATTGTTGGTCTAAATGATCGTTTGAACGTGCTTTTGATGAAAATTTAACACAAGAATCCACAAGATATCATTATATCTAATAGCTTGTGGACTAAGTAATGATAGAAAATGAACACAAATCAAACATAACCTATTTGCAAAAGGATTTGTAAGGATAAAGAAGAATAATGCTCAAAGATGACAAATATAAACTCCTAGCAATACACAATCGATCAATAGACTCAAATCAGTAATATCATTAAAGTTTCAAGAGTCACAAAATGAGCAACAAGCAAACATATTTATACAGGACCTAGTTTCGCATATAGTTTCGCATACTACGAAACTGTATGCACTATGGCATATGAAACTACCAGGCAAAACTGCAGTTTCACATGCAGTTTCGCATGCCACAGAATACAAAACAAGACAAATCTAAACTAGATCCTATTACAATAATATCTAAGCTATAATAAACTATGACTAAATAATAACAAACGGCAAGGTGAAAACCACTCTATACTTGATCATCAAGTTGGAACAGTTGGATGTCAAGACAGCCTTCCTACATGGTCATCTTGATGAGAAAATTTATATGAGACAACCACCTGGATTTGAAGTAAAGAGTAAAGCTAATCAAGTGTGTTTGCTTTAGAGGTCTCTTTATGGTTTGATGAAGTCTCCAAGGCAGTGGTACTTAAGATTTGATGGGTATATGGTTTCTCATGGATTTACTAGGGGTGAGTATGAGACTTGTGTCTACTTTAAAGAATATGCCAAAGGAGAGTTTGTGTATCTTCTATTACATGTTGATGATATGCTTATTGCCTGTAAAGATAAGGCTAAAGTAGATAGCACTAAACATCTACTAATGTCCGAATTTGACATGAAACAGTTAGGTGAAGCCAAGAAGATACTAGGCATGGAGATTACAAGAAACCAAGAATTGGGTCTGATCAAGTTATCTCAGAGGTCATACTTAATGAAAGTGTTGAATAACTTCTTTATGAATAATTGCAAGGGTGTGATTACACCTTTGGGCATGCACTTTAAGTTGTCTAGTCTTGATTCACCCAAGTCTGTTGAAGAAAAGGAATTAATGTTGAAAGTCCCTTATTCTAATACTGTTGGTAGTCTTATTTACTTGATGATTTGTACTCGCCCAGATATTGGGTATGCTGTGAGTGTTGTTAGTCGTTATCTCAGCAAGCCAGGCAAGCAGCATTGGGAATCGGTCAAATGGATCCTAGAGTGATACCCAGGAACTAGGATTAGTATTTGGTAATTACAGAAATCAAGTGTCAATGGTTGAAGGCTTTGTCAGATTTTACTAAGGATATAGACAAAGGAAGGTCAATCACTGGGTATGTGTTTAAGGTGTTGGGTGGCACAGTTAGTTGGAAAGCTAGCCTTTAGCATGTAGTGGCCTTATCCATGACTGAGGCAGAGTATATTGCTTTAACTGAGGCTGTTAAAGAATCTATCTGGTTGAAAGTTTTTTTGATAGAATTGGGTTTGAGTAATATTGATGATGTGGTACATTGTGATAATATGGGTGCTATACAGTTATCAAAGCATCAAGTCTTCCATGAGCTGTCAAAGCATATTAATGTTAGATTGCATTGGATTCGAGAAGTTTTGTGCTCTAAATCTGTGAAGGTTGAGTATGTGGATACTAGGGACAATGCAACTGATATGTTGACCAAAAGTCTCCCTGGTCCTAAGTTTATGCAGTGTTTAAGTACCTGCATATTTCTTAGGTTGCAGTGCTTTGTATCTGTGATTTACACATTGATCACCAAGGTGGAGATTGTTGAATAAGTGGTGATTCAACGTTTCTTCTTTGCTGAAACTATATAGTGGGCTAATGGGTCAACTGCTAGTTGATTTGTTAGTTCATTATATTTGTGATAAGTTGGCAGATTTCTAAATGTTGAAGGTGTAAAGTTGTCATGTTACTTACTAAGTACAAGGGGTGTTATTGTCAACTTAAAAAGTTAGTTTGTTAGAAGTTAGTTGACTCAATTGCGTCTTAAGAGAGTTCAGATCTTTGTATGTGTACTCTTCTCCATTTTTCATTTCAAGTTACACGAATCCTTGAGTTCAAGTTTCTTTGATCTTTGAATCCTATGTTGTTTTTCATATCAATTAGATAATATTTATGTTCTTGAGTTATCTATAACTTTATAAGAGACGACTATATTGAAGAGTTAGTAAACACTGATTCTACTATCTGGAATTGAAAAGGGTAATTACATCCATTGGGTTTAAAAGGTGTTAAAATAATCCATAAAAGGTATGTCGCATTGATGTGTTAGACGCATTACTACTCACGAGTCAAATCAAGTTAAGTCAGGGTTAGCTTTTGTTTGGGTTGATTTGTAAACAAGCTAATTTAAAGTAGTACATTTTAAAGATTTTGTAAGTGATATTCAAGATACGAGCTATTTAAACAATGTCAATTAGTGTAAAGTTTTAGGTTTAGAATGAGTGCCTCTACAATGTATATAGATAGTTTCACTACTATATTCTTCTTTAATTAATAATTAATGTGAGATAGAAGGCTTTTTCTAAATCATTTAAAGTTTAATGTGACAAATTATATATTTTAAAAAAAATGTTTAAAAAGTTTTCCTTTCCAACCCGTTACACGTAAATCTACAAGACTCATGAATGTTGTGTTAACAAGAGGATCATGTAAACACAAGACCCATCAATACTCTATTAACAATATGATCATGTACAACTCTTCTTCTATGAGGTGGCGATCTAGATGAAGAGAGTGATTGTTTAGAATAAGGGCTCTTGATTTTTTATTCCGTTTTAGGCTAAAAAAAGTAGTTGAGCCGTCTTGATATGAACTAAAAACTCATAAAAACCTTGCTAACAATAATATCATATAAACTTGCAAGACTCTTCGATACACTATTAACAACTAGGGTTGTAAACAATTCAAGTCGGCTTGTGAGCTACTTGGGGTTGACTCGTTAAAAACTTGAATCAAGTCGAGCTTAAACGAGCTCAAACCCATGCTATTATTCATCTAATAAAGAAGCTTGAGTCCGAACGTCACATACCATACCAAGCCCTTGCCTTAACCTAAATAAGCTTTTTATCTATGTAATTTATATTTTTTATTAAATATTTATTTATACAAATAATAACTACTTGAAGGAGTAGAAGTGATTGATGATTAGGTCTTTTTAGCATCTGCCCTTATGATTCAAACTACACGGTTGTTTTTTTTTTTTTTTTTAAGAAAGCTTGGATGGAGATGTTGAAGTTTTGCTTCATCCAAACAGGTTAAATGATAATGGAACAGTGGCCTTGAGTATTAATATTGTAGTTAAGATGCTAAGTATTTGGCTTATGTTTTTAGTTCAAGCGGGAGTGATTAGATCACTATCAAAGAAATGAGGATTGAAGACGGGAAGTAGGCTGGCAAAGCACCATAAGCTAGGTCAACAAAGGAAATTTGTTTGTTTATGATTTGTTGTTCCCCTATGTAAATAATTTTGACCTTTTTCAGTCAAACGCTACCGCTTACGCCAGGTCACCTTGTAAAGGAACCAATGTTTATTCTGGTGGTTGCTGGCCATCTTGATTCAAATGGTAAAGGTATGCCACTATCATCAATATATCAAGACCGGAAATTAGAGTTCTTTACATTTGATGGTTAACTTGTTTGCGCCACTTTTCTTAGAGTTACAAAGGTATGGTTGTATTCATTAAGACTTAAAAAGTAACGTTTTTTAATCTTAAAATATCTAATTGACCTGTATTTTGATATATATGAAAATTCACCCGTATACTAATATATTTTTTAATCTCTATTACAGGTTACAGTTCTTCAATACGTCTACACTCTGATCTTCTGACTATAATTTGTTTTTCCTAATTGCTCATGATTCACATGAATTTAATCAGTTGCATCTCTTAATAAAAACACACTCATTTATTAAACAATAACAAAAATTATAAACATATAGTATTTGTATTGCACTTTAGAAGCTGGACAAATATTGGCAATGAAATTGACGCTTACCCAAGTTGTTAATCTCCAAAAAGTTAACGATTTGGTTCTTGACTCGCAATTTCTGCATGCATCTAATACACAGTTTCAAACTCAAGTCTTTTAGCTGGGTGGGTTCAGATGGTTGAAATTCTAATTGGTCCTGAAACTTTGTTGACTTCAGTTTGCAGGGATAATTTTTTTTTTTTTTCCAAATGGTTCTCTAGGATTTTGATTTACTCTAGATAGATAATTTAAAGACCAATTCATGGTGATATCATTATTATTGCTATGACTAATTCTTAGTCCTTGAGTTATTATGCCAATCTTAATATTCAAGTGGAGCAGATTATGGAATTATTAATTAGAATAATTCTTGTTGTTGATCTTACTCACATAATATTACTTAAACATCAAGTAAGCATTTACTTGGTTATCCATGATCCCTTGAACTTTTGAAAAACAAGATTATTTAGGAGCTTTCTATTATGATATTCATTGTTGTTGAAACTAACACTCTTGAATTTTGGTAAAGAAGATGATTAGGGCTATGAATTGCACTTCCAAACTCTTGATTTTTTTACTTTTCATTTGAGTAGGTAAAGCCAAAATGGTGAAGATGGATGGGTCGAAGATCTTAAGCGGGTTCGCTTATGGTATGCCTTTTTGGCTTTCGGTTTCTCTAATGTCTAGGATAGACATAACAATTTTACTCTATATGAAAAGTATGGATTTAGGTTTCAAAAATTCGAACTGTTTTGACTTTTGACTTTTTAATGTCAATTTTGTCGAAATTCAAATGTTGACATAATATGTATGTTATAAATTTTCCAGAAATTTTTTACTCCTGGTAATGTTTTGCTATAATTCTGATGTATGGTCCGAGCTTAGGAAAGTTTATGATTTTATGTTTATCTTGTGGTTAAAACATTGGTTCTTGACTCCAAAAGGTCAAACTATGTTGTTATTAGATTGAATTAACTCAGAAAAGAAGCTTTTGACTAAGTAGTTCTCAAAAATTAGAAGGTAATTTTAGTTTTTTTATGACTGAAACGTACACTGTTGACCTCAAAAGTCAAACTATGATGGATCAAACAAATTGAACAAAAACACTAAGAAACTAAACTTTTTGACTCAACAATGTATTCCCCGTATGTAATATTTGTCTAAAAGTCTAATCTAGATGTCAATAATTTCTATCTAGAATACATATTTTCTTTCTAAAAAAGAAATTGAAATATAGTCCTTTGACCGTGGTCAACAAAAGTCAACAGGGTGGAAAGCAATATGACTCATTTGTTGACCATATTGACCGGTCACTTTAAAGTTTTTTATAAGCATTTAAGGAACTAGCTTGATTTTGGAGTGAAAGTAAGTTGTTGCTTTAAAGAAATAGCTTTGAGTATGACTTTTCAAATCACAAAATAGCACTTTCTTATCACACATTCGAATTACCGTTCTCGATGTTTTAAAGTTATATTGCTAATAAATATGGTTGTTTAAAAAATCACCATTTTAAAAGCTCAATAATTTTTTTGAGTCACACTTAAGGTTACTGAGTGTGATTATTTAAATTAATTAAAGTTGATTTTGTAAATCTAGAAATTAAAACTCAAAATATTTCGTTAAAATAAATTAAAACAAATTTTATAAACTAATGTAATATATCTTTGTGCTCTTCTAATCTTGACATTTCGACCTAACAATTTAAGGAGAGTAATATTTTTGCAATAAGAATGGTCGTTGCACTATATATGTAGAAAAGAAAATTAAGTTGTGTAAGGTTTATGACTAGATTTGATCTAATCACAATACAAGTAATTGACACGTGGAGTTTTACTTTTAAGTTAATATGTTTATAGCTATTATTTTTTTTGTCATGTGTTTGTTATTATTTAATTAAGATTTGTAAGGTTTATGACACCATATAGACTACGCCAATGCTAAGAAAAAAAACTAACATAAGTACTATGCAATATATCATGAAAAAAATTAATAACAATAAAAACAAGTATCGCAGTCGTCTCTGCTGCATCACGCGGGTTTTCTACATGTATGTACATATATATATATGTATATGTATATGTATATATATATGTATATATATATGTTAGGATCATTACATAACCACTTTTTATTTTCAGAACCACGAAACTATAGATTTACATAAGTGTAAATTAAGTTTGGTGATACTTAATCTATTTTACACGTGTGTATATCAGACATGAACAATAAAGTATGTAAAACAACTAAATATTATCAACTTTAACTTACATTTATGTAAATCAATAATTCGTAATTTACATTTATGTAAATCAATGGTTCTTTTGGTTCTGAAAATAAAAAACGATTCTGTAATGATCCTGACCCTATATATATATATATATATATATATATATATATATATATATATATATATATATATATATATATATATATATATATATATATATATATATATATATATATATATATTAATTATAGAAGTATACAAATAAAATAATTAAATTATAAACAAGCAAAGCTTAAACTTGAAAATTTTAGAGCTTAAGCTTTAGAGATAATTTATACAAGCAGAGCTTTGATCTAGAGCCCTCTTAAGCTCAAGCTCGGGCTCGGCTACAACCCTATTAACATCAAGAAAACCAACGAAAACAGAATTCAAACATACAACCTCACCTCTGCCAAAGAGAAATCAATACTAACCACTACACTACCCTTAAAAGTTGATAAGAAATTTATTTGACCGTACCATTTTCATGCTCACATGTATAACAAAGCAATCAACAACATAAATCTCACTAGATTATTACCATGACTCCTTACAAACACAATAATATAAAAAGTAACCCTAATATAAAAGTAACCGTTCAATTGCCAAAATAACCCAATTGTTCACTTCTGAAAAGAAACATATTAAAGTTTTTGGATCACAACTGAATTGGCTAACCCAGCCTCTTCAATTGTCTGGTTCATATCATCAAGCTGTTTTGGCGGGAACCCCATTGTCAGTAAGTGATAGGCCCGAGGGCCTCCGGGCCTTGATGCATCAATGAAAGAACGAATGTTGCTAATCGTGTGGTGGAAATTGAAACGTGAAACCATACGAGTCCCATCAGCCAATCTTAGTTGAATAGAGGTGGAAGGTAATGAGTCATCAACAACTAGGCCCACAAATGGGGTTGGGGCGGAGGTTGCAGGTGCTGCAGAGGCGGCAGTGGCGGCATCTGAAGTGGTGCTGCCTAGGGTTCTACCAACCCCCACAAAGGCGGCCTGGCGCTGTTTCTGGACCTGCATTGTTGAAAAAGGTTGGATTATTACTGAAAAATGATATAATTTTGCAAGCAAATATTTTTAAATAACTGTTGACAATTTTTTGTTAATTTAAATAAATCTGGGCATTTAACTATTCAAAAATACATCAGCGAAGGTCCATAGCATTTTCACAAGAATTGGCTTTATTTTAATGTCATATTTAACAAATAAAGATTTAATGTTAGTGTACAGCAAGTGTTTTGGGTTAACCCTAAACCAAAACGTGACCCGTTATCCAACCTGCCCGACCTGTTAAAAGATGTATTGATGAAGAGAGACTTACTGGGTAGTCCTCCAACTTTCTCACAAGACTAACATTAACAGGGGCTCTTCCTGTTGCAGGCTTAAGTTCGTCTGGACACTCAGACCTCCTTATGCTCTGTATCACCAAGAATGTTAAAAGTATAATTAATAATAATTGTTGGTCAAGACTCAAAGATCACTGTTACGGTTTAACAAAATAGACATTGCATATTGGTCGTGCAAGTAAAAATGAAAACTTTTAAACTTTTCATGTTAAACTGCATGTAAAAAGTAACAACTTAATATTCACCAGGAAAAAAAGCGGATAGCCTTTCTAAAAAAACCATATAACTTAATGAACTAAATTAGCCGATTTCCAGGCGCCATGTCAGAAATTAGAAAAAAAGGAGAACGTAATCAAAACACAGAGATTCTAGCTGTGACGTTCCAGAATCATCGTTTTGATCCATAACCGGATCAGGCTTAACCTTAGAGTTCTGGTCTAATATAAGTTTCACTTGAAAGCGCAATAAGGAAGTTGTTAAGAATAAACACATGGACTTCCTCTAAACTCACACGTAAGTCTTTGGATTTTATTTTTGCATGATTAAATCCCTTGACTTTCAAACCTACACGATAATGTCATGGACTTTATTTACAAAGACAAAAAACCCATTTTGCATTAATTAAATCCCATAACTATTTCAAAATCTATACAAAAAATTAACTCATTATCTTTACCTCATTTGTGCGCATAAAATTTATATAGAGCACCTTTACGTCAGGTTTTAAAAATTCAAGGATTTAATCATGCAAGAATAAAGTCCAGTGACTATTGTTCAAATTTAGTGAAAGCCCATAGAACTTTCTCAATAATTGTCAATAGAGATTTCATCAAAGTGGGTTACTTTTTTTAAATAATTAGCACTTTTCTTAATTAACATTCACTGTATGATTACATGGCCCAATGGAAATGTTAATTATGAGCCAAAGATGGAAAAATAATATACCTCCAAGAAAGATGCATTTTGGGGATCATCAAGCCTCCTCAAAGGACCATCGTTTACAGTAAAACCATTGGTCCAGAAAGTGATGGTGTGTGAGAGAGCCACAGGTTCAGATTGCTGAGGTTGAGCTGATGTCATCTCGCCTGATAAAAGTCTTCCTCTTCCGGAGAAACTTCTAGAACTTGAAGACGGTTGAAATTGATCAAGAGTTCCTACTTCAGCTCCTGCTTGCCTTGCTTGATTGAACAGAGCTTCCACATCATTCATCTTTGTTGGATCTTGAACAAGCATGCCACTGCAATCATTGACAAATGCCAGATTACACCTTTATGTATATATAATAAACCAGAATAAATTATGAGAACCAATTCTCTAATCTTAATATAGGTCCCTCAACTTAATCGGCTTTTATTATTGATGATGCCATCTGTTTAGTTAACGAGCATTATTACCCTTCCTACTTCTCTATTGTTAGTAAACATTACCCTATATTAATTTTACATATATCAATGTATTTTCAATATATTTATTTATATATTCTTAAAATACACACCAAAAGAGCAATTCATTCTTATATAAAATATATATGAATGTTTAAAATGGTGAGATTTTGTTTCAGTAATATGAAATAAAAAAAAGATGTCAATAGGAATTTATATGAAAACAGTAACATGACAAGGGTTTTGTGTTACCAGAAACATAAGCATTAGATGATATCTGTGTGTGTGTGTGTGTATAAGAATTAGGAAGCAGAAATATGCCGGATCAAGATATACTGTTATATTAATTAGTAGAAGTCATACTTTAGTTATTTAGTGCCCTTTTTAAACCTTTATATTTTGTTAAAAATCAATTAAAGCTAATCACATAATATGCTTTTCTACAGTTTGACTCCCTAATCTGTAAGACATTACTGTGCCCAGAAGAAATTCTATCAAATTGCATGACTAGATCAACATGCTAATGATATATAATTCCATATATTACGATATGCAACCCCAAAAAGATATCCATTAAGAGGGTGTTTGGGATCGCTTATTAAAACTCTTTGATGCTTTTCAAACAGGCTGTTTAATTAAGCAGTGTAGAGCTTGTTCCAAACTTCTTATTTCACTCACAAATTGAGTTTGGGTAAGTAATCAAAATTCACAAACACCCTCCACACTAGTTCTCAGTTGTAACATAAAAATAAAAAGAATTCGCAGATAAACAGTTTCAATAGTAATCCAAACACCCCCAACACAAAACCAAATGGGACAAGGTTATGCAGAAAGATAACCACTATATGGTGTACAACAATATCATCCATTTCCATATCATAATAATCAAACTGTCAGAACCAACTAGCACAATACCCATATTCCCCAAAAAAGAACTCAAAACAAAACAAACCAATCCACATTTTCAAAGAAAAGATTTCTGATAAAAAAACATTGAACAATATCTAGCAAGTGATATAAATTGGACGAAATCATATACTTTTGTTCATCAGCGCCCTTTGCAACCTATGTATTTCTTATTGCTAACTTAAACCTAACTGAATCAAAATCAAATCTATCACTCTAAAACGGTTCAAGAACCAAACAAATCACGATTCATGGTATGTATTCAACAAGAATCATCCTGTAAATTAAAATCAGAACACGAAACTGAACAATTAAACCTATATCAAAGACTAGTACCTCTTTTCACCACCGGTATAATACTCCTGGGGCCCATCAGAGTCACTCCCAGAATCATCACCTCGATTCAGATCCGCAAACGTCCGTATGCTTCCCGTAGACCTACTACCCGACGCCTTCTTCTCCCCACCGGAGCTCCGAGATCGGAGATTGTACGGATTCCCACCGCCCAATTGCTGCAGACCTAACGAAGGGGGCGGAGAAGCTGATCGCGAACGCGACGGCGACGACGACGGAGAATCAGAAGCAGGGTTAGGGTTCCGGCCGGCGACCGGAGGGTCTCCGGCAGCGTCTCCGGCGGCGGCGGTGTTTTCGAAGAAGGTGGAGATGGCGGAATCGAGATCGAAGTTGTGGGATTCGAGGAAGAAGGTGGCTTCTTGTTTGGAAGTGGAGGTGATCTCGGAGAATGCTGTGATCAGATCGTCGTGAGGCTCGCCGCCGGTGTTCGTCGCCGGTGATTCTTCCATCGTCTTGGGTTTCTTGCGTAGGAGGACACAAAGTGAGTAAATAATAATATTGTGTGATGTGAAATTGTGAATCGTGATGTGGGGATATTATTATATGGGCCGGGATTGCGTATGGATTTACAATTTTTGGGTTAGGAATTTGAAGAACTATCCGACAAAGAGTTGGGCTATACGTATTTATTTTTATTACTTGTCATACACTCAGAGTGGACAAATCGGGTATTGGGTCATACTCGAAACCAGATACAATATGGGTTGGGCCTGATCGAATTTTTTTGTACATGGATACAAATGAAACTGGGTATGAATCAGGGTTGGGTTCACGCCCTTGAATACCTACTCGATATACCTGGTTAGAGTAGGGTCGGGATTCAAAACCGGGTACGATACCTGGTTTTTCTTTTCATTTCTTGTGGATCGTTATCATTCTCGTTATCGTTATCATTATTGTTATCGTTTATTATTTTTGAATAAATGTCGGATTTATCGTCATGTATTTTTCTAATAATATTAAATAGACATAAAATTCATCATTTATTAACTAAAAAAACTTAAAAATACATAAATAAATCAATAAAAATAATATAAAACTTTTATTTAAGTTATCGTCTAATGTTTATTTTCTACGATAGGCTTCATCAAATGTTAATTCTTTGTCGGATATGTCAGAAAATAATCCTTCTTCTACTTATTAATCGTGTACTTTAGCTTCGAGTACAATTTTGTCTTCGAGGCTTGTTTGGTTTTGTATACGATCTATCCCGTCTAAGTGATCCTTTAGACGAATGCACATCTCAACACCTTTCAGATTTAGTCTTGTTCTCCGTAATGATATTACGCTGACACTAAGAGAAAAAGCATATTTTAGAGCTACCGTAGAAGCTTGGACGCTAGTAAATCACGGGCCGTAGTGGAAAGAATAAAAAATTGGGATTTCTTTCCTTTCCACCAAAGCCAAAATATCGAATGCACGATAATCTTCGGTAGTTATAATGGAAATAAAATCTGTTCTACTATATCTACCGAGCTCGCTTGTTGGGGTGTTACCCATTCGTCGTTTAGCCGTCACATCCTGAACAATATTCAACATAGTCAAAACCGGGTCTTTAACCAAAGTAATAGCACTTGAGGTTGATTCTCTTAGCGCGGTTATGTTTAGTTAGGCCTATATCTATTTAAATAAAAATTATAAATTGTTTTCAAACTTTTATTAAAATTTTATTTTGCCTCGGTTGAAAATTTAGGGTTTTCGTCATACATATCCAAATTGTCATTTATCTCGTCTATCAAACATTCAACCTACATAATATTTAAAAACGGATTTAAAGCGGCGACACAAGTAAAAGCGGGTGGTAACTACTTTAAATATTTTTTAAACTTTTCTTTCATTGGTTCTATCATTTATGTAAACAAATGATTTTTATTTTGAAATTTTTTAAAATTCAAAGCCATTAAATATAATTCTAAAAGCACCGAATAACTAGTGGGATAATAAACTCCCGATAATTTTGTAGTTGAGTTTTTAAACACATCAAGAAAATCAGATAGACGTTGAACATTATTCCAACCCACATCCAGAAATGAGAAGGCTTCACCATTATTCGAAAGACTATCATGAAAAGCTTACAAAGTCTCTTTTTGTTTCAAAGCAACATACAGTATGCGGACACGTAAAAAGATCAAATGCAATCGTACGTTTAATCATTTGCCATGAATTGGGATCTACCCAATGAGTGATGACACAAAGGTATGATTCGAGTAAACCATGTGGAGCCGACCAAACGTCATTAGTTAAGTTTACACCGCTATTTAATTTTCAAATAATACATTTAAATCTTTTTTTGCTTGTTTTCATAATTTTAAACAATAACGTCTAAGTGTAGTACGACTTACGTGGATGTAACGAGGTTGAAACGTCTCTCGAATCATGTTGGTCAACCGAGAATTGTCGAAATGATTAAAAGGCAAAGCTTCTTGAATCACGAACTTCGCCATTCGATCTCGAACTGTATTAACGTCGTAATTAAAGATTCCACCGTCTCCACCCAATTGTGTTTGTTTCAAATCCGGATTACTTTTCAACGACTTTACAAAAGTTATTGCTAATGTGTTTGCTTAAAGTCGTATTTGAATATTTAGCAAGCAAAGCTGCACAAAATTTACAACGAGTCTTTACAGACCCGTCACTCAATTCAACCATATCCCAATTGCACCAAACATCCATGTTATGATTGTGTGCAAGAACACGAACGATGGTTGAAGCGTTGGACGAACCTTGACCAACGGAAGATTGTGAGCGAACCATATCAAGATTCAAGAGACTAAAAGTGTAAAACGAGAGTAGTTTTTTGCGTTTTTTGCGTTTTTTGAGTATGTTTTTGCGTTTGGGACTTGGGTACTCAACCATATTAACCTACACCTATTTATACTAACTTTTTGGGCTAAAATACAAAAAAAGGGTCAAAAAATAAACCCAACGGCTATATAGCCGTTAAAAAGCGGTATTTTAGAAAAAAAATCCAAAAAAACAGTAATAACCGGGTCTAAACCGGGTACAACCGGGTCGGGTCGGGTTCGGGAAAAATCCCTATTTCTAAACACGATTCCAACCTTACGGGTTCTTTCGGGTACAAACCGGGTACACCCCCCACCGGGTCCTACCCGTACCAGGGTTCGGGTCGGGCTCGAACCTAGTTCTTTTTGCCCATCTGTACATACCTCATACTTCCCCTCTCAAAAAACAATTTTAAAATTTGTTATATTTTACCTTGAAAAAAATAGCTTTAGAAAAAAAGTTTTTCTTTTTCTAGTAAGTTTTAAAAACACCTTATATATAAAGATATAAAAATAAATTTAAAAATATAAAAGTTCTATAAAAATTTAATATAACAATTTCCGAAGTTAAAAAAAAAACTTTTAAAAATATCTATTAGAATTGAAAATAGACCTAAACGAACTTAATTCAACCAATTAAATCGTTTAAACCGATTTATTTGGTCCAGTTATCCGATTAAACTTGTTAAATCGTTTATTATTAGTTTATACAGATAAATGACCTAATAAGCAAGATTTTTTGTAATCGTTAACCGAAGTGAAAACCGAAGTGAAAACCGAATTTACAATTTGACTCGACTTTTACGGTTATGGATACGATTCATTTTCTGGTTATTTCTGTTTTTGGCTTTCTTAACACTCATAACCACTAAATATAAAAATCAAAGACAAAAAAATATAACTAAAAGTAATAATAAATAGATAAAACTTTAAAATTTTAATTTAACATATTAAGAGATAATATGATAAATAAAAAAAACATAAAAACAAAATTTAACTATTTTTACAAGTTCAGGGGATAGGTATAGCAAGTAAAAATAGTTTAAAATATGATATATATATATAGATCACACTATACAAGATGTGTGTCACTTAGTTTTGGATTTTTCGATCTGCTTCGAGTCGGGACGGTTATACTATATATAAAATAATATCAAATTCACTATTAAATACATAATTAGGAAATAGATAATCAAAAACAAAATAACTTCTTTTCCTTTTAACATATAATTTAATTTTTCTTTAGCACCTTGTAATATTTAATGATGCTAAAATACTTATTTACACAAAGTTTTCTAAATACTCAACTTAAGATCATTTTCATAATACCTTATTACGAGTTGTTTTTAAGACACCTTATTTACAAGTCATTTTCAAAACAACTTATTTATGACTTGTTAAAGAAATACATTTTCGTGCCATTTTTAAAAACCACATTATTTTTTAGAAATAAGTTAGTATTTAATAAAACTTATAAGAAATTTAATCTAAACACCATCTTGAGGTTTATAAAAATAAAAGTTACACGTATTAGGGGAAAGTTATGTAGAAGATGGTTATTAGAAAAAGTAAATATTCATCACGTAGAAAAGAAAATGGGTCTATGGGGATGCACAAAAAGTCAAAAACAGTTGCCACTCGAAAGAAAATAAAATGAGTTCCCAGGTTTGAACCAGGGTAACTGAAGATGCACGTGTGTCATGTTAACTAGAGGTTTCTAACTCGACCCAAACCAACGGTTTGTATACCGGTTTGGTAGCCTGGCACCCAAAAACGGTTTTAAACCAGTTTCAATGAAAAAAACTCGGTTAAACCGGGATAAAAACCGGTTAAAAAAACCAAATTACACGGTCCAAAGCGATTTTAGCGGTTTGCGGATTTTTTTATTAAAAACCGGTTTGAAATCGAACCAGTTTGAAAAAAACCGATTCGTACATATTAAAAAAAACCAATCTAGTTTAAAAACCAAACCGGTTTGACATAAAAACACGACTTGTACACCTCTAATGTTAACAAAGTAAAACCATTGAACCAAGTCTTGATTTATTATTTTATCAAGCAAGTTTATTTTATGTCTATTGGTGTCAAAATTTCATGGGTGTCGTTCAAATTTGGCTTACACATACTACACATAAAACCAAATATTTATAGGTGTCAGGTGACACCCATACCACCTTGCTAGGTCCGCCCTTGAGTGTACGAAATCATAAGGGCGTAACATGTGTTTTTTGGCGGAGGGGTTACTTCGTACGTGTTACAATTACGCATATAAGGCACATAATTATGCAATTTATATTCGTAGTATGCAAGTTATATTCGTAATTACGCAAGTTATATTTATTATTACGCAAAGTAATAATTACGTAAGTTATAAGATAATTACCCAGTTACGTTATATGATAATTATGCAAGTTATGTTCAAAATTATGCATTTAATAATCACGCAAATTATACGCACAACACATGGACTTTTTTATTTAAAAATGTTGATTTAAAAAAATATAACAATACTATACTCAAATTAAAGAGAATAAAATACTTGAAGTTATGGTGTAATTTTTTAAAAATAATGTCGTATAAAAAGTTATTTGCGTTTAAAAGAAAAGTATACAATACCCCTCCAGGCCCCTTCTTACATGATTAATTATATTAATGTTTGTTATTACTTCGTACACTTCTCATAAAAACAACTCTTTATATAGGTTTCTCATATCATAGATAATGTGTGTAAGTGGTTGTGAGTGGAATAAAGCGAAAGTATTATCATTTATTAACATTGTTCACCATTATAAATATTTTAATATTTATGAAAATGGGTGTGAATTAAGGAGAGAGAAAAAGTATTGCTAAAAATATAAAAAATATTTAATTGAAAATAATAGAGAAAAAAATAATGATTTCTAATATAATTATAAGGATGAGAATGAAAAACCTGATGTGAATACTCTAAAACAATGAGTTTTTAAGAGTAAATTGCTATCTTAGTCATTGGGGTTTGATCAAAATAACTATTATAATCTAAAAGTTTAAAAATAACTATTTTAGTCTAATAGTTTTTTTTCTGTAACCATTTACACTCGATCTATTAACATCGTAAGTCTTGTTTCATTAAGTCAGTACAAAAGGATTATAATGCCCTTGTTAGCGTAATAAGCATTACACACATACCACACTCCTACCCCTATCTCTTAACTTATTCAGTCTTCTCTTTACTTTAACAATCGTCGGATGAACCCACCGCCACTACCTTTTGAACCCACCGGCGCAACAACGTCTAATGAACCACCATCTCTTTCTCTCTCTTTCTCGTATCCTTTCCTTCCCTCTATCTCTCTCATCGCTCACCATCATCTCCTAAGAATTGCTCACCATACCAACATTGGCATCACTAAAGAACTACCCTTATAGCTAAATGAGACCAAAAGTCATTAATCTCCATATCCTCCCTTTGATTTAAAGCTTTTATTTGGAGCTTTGTTTACAGATAAATGCTTCCATTTTAGATTTGGGAGTTCTGTTCGGTTACAGATTCAATTTAAAGCTTCGATCATGTTTCCGCTATCTCCCTTACACCTTGAAAAGCGGTTGATGAAACCCCTAGGATGATGATAGCTTATTGTGTAGGTTATGTCTATTTTAGTTTAGGATTTATGTAACCCCTGTTGATTTTGTTTGTGTCATCGATTTTAGTTTAAGCAGTTCGGCTATTTTCCCTTCCCCTGCCAACATGTAACATCTTAGATGATGATCCAACATTTGTACTTTTCAGATGTGTGTCTTCACCTATCACAATGTCTCGGATATTTTCAAATGTCATTTCGTTAGCCCTCATAGAATTTGTAACAGCAGTCCCTGTCCTGGACCAACTATCATGCAGTGAAGAAAACAACACCACGACTCGAGTCTCATTATAGAATTTTATTCCCATAGATTCTAATCTGGTCTGAATGGAATTCAGATCATTAATATGGGAGGTGACTGAGCTTCCCTCCTTTATTCTTGTTATAAATAGTTCCCTCATCAAGAACAACTTGTTAGCTGCAGACAGCTTTTCATACATATTTGACAGAGCCAACATCATACCACTTGTAGTGGTTTCTTTCATGATGTTAAAAACAACGCTCTTCGTCAAAGATATTATAATAGCCGCTCTAGCTTTCTTGTCCTTGGAATTCCAAACTGCTTCTTTAGCTTTCTCCATACTCTCCGGTTTCTTTTCAAGTACCATATCCAAATCCTTTTGACACAGTAATGCTTCTATTTGCATTTTCCACCAACCAAAATCAGTGCCATTGAACTTTTCAAAAACAGTCTTCCCGTCTTCAGCCATAATAGCAAAACAAAGACAAATCTTCAAGAAACAAGCAAGCTGAATAGTTGATAACCAGTCAACAGAAGGATAAACAAACCAGTTCCGGTACTTCCAACCAAAACCCTAGGCGGCGGCGCAGAAACCGTAGGCGACGGCGACAGTATACCTAGGCGGCGATGGCGGCGCAGAAACCCTAGGCGACGACAGCGCAGAAACCCTAGGTGGCGGAGGCGCAAAATCCCTAGGCGACGGCGGCGCAGAAACCCTAAGCGGCGGCAGTGGCGCAGAAACCCTAGGCGGTGTACGAAAATCTTTAAGAGCCTGATGCTCTGATACCAGTTGTTAGGTATCTTATGCAGCAAAAATAAACATAGTTACACACACGCACACGAAAGCAATAAGAACACGAAAATTTATAGTGGTTCGGTCAAGATGACCTACGTCTACTCTCTGCAGCTAGGTATTTTTATTAAGCTCAAGAGACAAGATTACAATACAATTACATGCTCTATATATAAAGATAATTAGGGTTTCAAAAAGCTTCAATGGGCCAGATCCATAACTCCATCTAAAAGCCCAAAGGACTTCGCACCTCAACAACTATATTATGTGTGTGTATAAGAATTAGGAAGCAGAAATAAGCTGGATCAAGATATACTATTATGTTAGAAAAAGTCATACTTTAGTTATTTATTGCCCATTTTAAAACTTTAAATTAAGTTAACAATCAATTAAAGCTAATCACATAATATACTTTTTTTGACTCCCTAATCAGTCAAATGTTCTACATCACAAGTTAGGGAATTCATGAGATTTTCGATTATGGTTACTCTTGATTAAAACATTTATTTATTATATAGTATAAATTATTTATTAGTCATCAGTTAATTAATATTTGAGTTTTAATCGTTGAAGACTTTTAGAAAATACTTTTATGATAAAACCTTAAAAACACTTAATGTTAACTAATGCGAATATTATTGTATAAAGTTTATTATTATTTGCATAATCATTATTATTTTTTGTAGTGTATAGATGGTCCATAGCTTATTTAAACTACCTTTATACAAGCTAAATGATTGTGAACCAAAGTGTTCATAATTTTCTAAGTATGTTTAGCGTGATGTATGAGCCAATTGTTTTTCTTATTGCTTTAACATAATTCATCTAAGATCTTTAATGTGTTATCTATACTACTATATAATAGAAAAATCATGACTAGATTTATAATTTTACATCAATTTTAAGATGCCATATGAAGAGTTGCAAGTTTTAATGTGTAATGTCATAAGATTTATTTCTATTATACCTTTTTTAAGCTTTAAATACTTGAACTCTATCAGTTTCTAATTAAATTTAAAGTATAATTATTATATTTAAGGTTATCTTAATTTATCTATATCTATACTACTATAGAATATAATTTTTTGGACAATATTGTAATTTTAATCCATTTTTAAGACATTTAAGTGTTGGAAACGGTCTGCCCAAGACACATATTGAATTGATGTGGCTAGATGTTATGATTCAAGTCGGGTCATACCCAATAACAAGCTAGACAAACACCTACAATATTTATTCTATGATATGATCATATAAATAAATATTAACACTTAGGGTATTTAGAAATTGGGTTTCTAAATATTTGCACTTGTGTTGTAAATAAATTATATGGATAATTTATTTTAGAGAGAGTATTCTATATATTTTTATTCAAATGGTTGAACAACAATATAGTCTTTTGTCCGCATTTCTTAATTACTCATCTGCATTTACTAATGCGGATGTGTTCTTGAGAAAATGCGGATGAAGATTACTCATCCGCATTTACTAATGCTGATGAAGGTTCCTCATCCGCATTTACTAATGCGGATGTGCATTTGTGGAAATGCTGATGGAAACTGTTCGTCCGTATTTACTAATGCGGATGTGCATTTGTGGAAATGCTGATGGAAACTATTCGTCCACATTTACTAATGCGGATGTGCATTTGTGGAAATGCTGATGGAATTTCCTCATCCGTATTACTAATGCGGATGAGCATTTGAGGAAATGCTGATGAAACTACTCATCCGCATTTACAAATACGGATTTATATTTGGGAAATGCGGATAGAATTGCGGATAGAATTTCTTCATCCGCATTTACAAATGCGGAAGGAGACCATTCATCCGCATTTACTAATGTGGATGAATGTTTGAGAAATGCGGATGGAAAAAGGGGCTGGGCCCCGCCCACTTTTATCTCTCATCGTCTGAAATTTCAGTTTCACAGGACATGCAATATATGATTGCAATCAACCAATCTCTCTGATAACTTACTAGACACTCAAAAGTGCACCTATGGATCTTCCGGGTTTTATCTCGATTGGTCGAGAACAAAAACGAAGAACTGAGGTTCGTTCAAGTGTGAAAATCCTAGCAACCGGGTGTTTGTTGAAGGCTTGAGGGTAGACTAGCTTGAGGCGTCCTTCTTTGGAAGCTTCCATTCATCGATATCTTCCTCAAACCCATACGAGAGGTAGTCTTCTAAACACCCTATGGTTGTTTGTAAGCATGGTTTTTATATATCGATCCATAACGGGTTTTAACAGATATATAAAATGGTTTATATATATTAACTGTAACAAGTATTAAATCCTTAATCCACTACGTTTTTCATTTTATTAGGATAAAATGACTCTGATAAACTTGTTCAAAACCCAACAATGGCATCAAGAGCCGGTTATATGGATACATGCTTCATCTGGACTGAAATCTCGGTTTCTTGCTGTTGATTCAACAACAGGCCGAGAGTTTTGGTCAAATGTTTCCCCTAAATTTTCAAGATTCTACTTTACATGCATACTGTAATTTTGAAAAAATTAATCATTTGGATTATTTAGTTGTTTGGACAAGAATCATGATATTCGGTCTGTTTACACTTTAACCGAAAATCAGTGGTTCAAAGGGGATGCTCTCGGGTTTCTGCTTACATATTTGGATATGTATTTTAATGTTTATAACCTAGTCGAGACCTTGTGTTTGGATGTGTTGTGATTTGTATTTGATTATTCAAAAGGGTTGTAATAATTAAATGTATTTGTTCTTCCTTTTGGGTATGAAATTTATTTATTTTTCATGTGGTATGTAAAATAAATAGGTTAGTTGCATTTTATTTTTACTAGAAAAAATGTATTTAGGATATATTTTGTAAAAGAAGATGCAACAAGGTTGTTTTTTGGTTTGGGCCAATTTTGAGCCCAAAGGGCTTTATAGCTCTTGATGGGATTTAAGTCCAATAACCAAAAACATATTTTGAAGGCCCAAAGGAGGTTGGTGCAAAAACTTAAACCCATTTGGAGCCCAAATCGAATGGAAGGATCACAACACAAAGTGAACGCTTGAAGCATTTGGATGCGGGATCAAGTGGGAGTTCACCGACACAAGTGTTGTGTCAATTTTACCCTTAGGAAAGACCTAATTAACTCACTTGTTTTGGTCAACAAGTGTGTTAAAATAGTTGGCTATGGTTATGAACTTGTTGTTGTATATGATGCTTGTATGGTTGATTTAATTTTAATGTTTATATGATATTTGGATATGCACTGTTAAACAATTTAAAATCAACAACAAGCTTAAAACGGTTCTTTTGGAAATATTAACATGGGTAATAAAATGGTTTTATTAAAGGTTAATGTTTTTGAAATAAAATTGGGTTTTATTAAAAGAACCTTGAAAGTTGGTTTCACTAAAGTACCACGCATTTGAATGCATGCAAATGTAAGGTACAAAATGTTTTCAAAACTAGAATTAATGGAAACGAAAATCTATTTTAAACAAGTTTAACACCATCCTTTTATACAACACTCAAATCACTTGGGAACTCTTTGTGGGAAAAAGGTCACCTAATCACTTGTATGTGTAAACTCACACGTGTGTGTAAGTAGGACGACTTGAGTTGGAAACCATGTGAATAGGTTCACCGAAGCATGGCGTACAATGGTGTTGATGGGATTAAACATGCCAACTAAACATAAAGATGTTTAACCGATCCCATAAAACTAGAAGTTCTTCTCAAAATATGGACTTTGAGGACTCACCACCCTCACTTGTAATGGTCCATACTCAGCAACCTCCTCAGGTCTATGTGGATGTAGACTCACTCATAGAAAGTCTGTTTGAGGAGGGTATTCCTAGAGCTATGTCTACCCCATCCCCTCACTCTAAGAATCCAATCATGGGATGGAGGTATGACACTGATAGAAGAGCTCTAGTTATCTCTAGATCTCAAGGTCAACAGGAAATCTTCAACTTTTCAAACCTGAGTTTCTATGAGAGCATCCATCTGATTGATCTTCCATTTGTCAACCCAAGTCAAAACAGACAAGCTGCAAGATTAGCAAATAGAATTCAAGAAAGGGTGCTAGAAGAATACAAGCTGAGGTTAAGATTATATAGACAGAGGCTAGCAGGTGAGACTTTTGGTCAACTGGATGTTGAGGTGGACCCTAAGATTAGCTTCAAAGTGGAAGCCTTGATTGAAGGCCTAGAAGTTGAACCTGTGAACCTTATGACAGGAGCTTTTTCTACACCCAGTACCCTCAGTGAGGCACCAGCTGGTGAAGGTGCTTCACAGCCTCTCACTGGCCAGAGCTTGACTGCTGAACCAAGCAATGAAGGTCAAAGATCTCTCCACCCTAAGTCACAAAGGCTTGTGAGTGACAAAGAGAAAAGGAAAATGACTCCTAAGGAGATTAAGAAGGAGGAAAGAAAGAGAGGAAAAGGAAGCTAAGGGGAGAGAGTTCAAGAGGGTCTCTAGGCTTCATGGAAGCTGCCATCAGGGCTGCCCCTAGGCCAAATACTCAAAATGATGAGTTGAGTGCAGCCAGGCTAAACTATTTAGGGATCAGGAACTACAACGTTGATGAACTCATATCTTTTCCCTTAGAGCAACTAAATGCACTGGCAGACATAGAGCTGTTAAAGGTGAGGAAGGAGGCAGAGGATACAGCATTACTCCTCAAAATCAAAGAAGAAAGGAGACTAAAAAGGCTATACAAACATGCTCCTACCCTCTCCCCAGTTCAAGAAAGTCCTGAGATAGAGGCTGTGGCAACTGCACAACCTCAGGTAGACAATAAAGCTGAAAGAATAAGCATGATCAACTACCTGAGTGCCATAGGACTCTATCAGGCATCTGCACTTCTTCCCTTATCATATGAGTATGTTGAATTTGAATATCTCAATCAGCTGGAGCAAAAACTCATCAAAAAACAAAAGGCTGCAAAGAGAAAACTAAGGGAAGAAGATGCAAAGTCAAGAGTCATCATCCAAAAGAGCCAAAAGAAGTCCCACTGACAGACAAAGGATGATGAGCTTCTTGAAGCTGTATGGATTCTCCGGAAGGAGGCTTGGTCCAATGTCTCTATCCACTATGGATGAGCATATCAGGGTGATCAAGCAGAAGATTAAAAAGGGAGAGCTTGTTGACTTGCATTCTCCACCAAGTCTAGCTCAACCTGAATTTGAGGTTAAGGTTGAACCCCCTGAGACAACACAACCTGGACCTAGAGCTGTATCTCAGCCAACTTCATCTTCTGATCCCCAGCAGTCCCTTTCCTTTTAAACCTGTGAGAGAAGAGAACCCAACTGAGAGAGACATAGCAGAACAACCTGGTGCTGAAGGCTAGTCCCCTCAGTTAAAGACCTCAAAGAGGAGGAAAAGGATGGCCATGAAGAGTATTCCCAAGAAAAAGTCAAAGGCATCCACCTTCAAACCTCAGGATGAGTCAGAGCATCCTGAGGTAGTGCATGAAGAGGCTGCTCAACCAACTCCAATTCAAGTAGAGCCTCTTGCAACTGGAAGACCCATCTTGTCCTGGACCTTTACTGCTAATCCAGACAGATGGTATGTCATCAGAGATCAAGGAGGTCAAGATGTCTAGTTCTGGCAAGACATACTTTATCTTCCTCTGCATGATCTCTATGACATGAGAAGGTATTATAAGAGTATGAGGGATCCTAACCAGATGATGAAGAAAGGAATGGTCTTGATCCTAATAAGGACTGTCAACTTCTGAATAACTTCTCTGTTTTGGTAGCATCAGCCTAGGGGGAGTTTGTAAGGTTATATCATAAGATTGATGCAACCAAAGAAACCAAAACAACCAAGGAGCTTCATGCATGCATGCATGCACTGATGTACAAGGTAGAAGTTACTTCGGAAGTTTTACACTCCTCAACAGAAATTATTTTGTGTAAAATCTTCCGAAGCCAAAGACCAAATCTTCCCAAGCCAAAGATGAAGTCTTTTAAAGCTTCAAAGACACAGTCTTCCAAAGCCAATGAAGTGAAGACTGATTTCTTCCGAGGACAGAGAGAACATGCTTTATCTGATCTACTTTTCCATAAAGCTGACTTACTTTCCGCTGCAACTCTGAAGACTCACCAACTTAGATAAGTTGGTGAAAAGGTCCATGTTTTTATACACTGTAGATTATGGTCTTTAGTATGTAACTTTATACTTTGTACCTTTTATCCTTTTTGTAATAGATTAGGATGTGAGCTATGGCATGTCAGAGTCCCTAGTCAAAAGGCAATCTGCCTTTTGACTTTACATTGATCTTGTTGTCTAGATTAGTGTTTCCAGCCTGGCCTTCAAAGTATGGCTGACTGTAGGATGTAGTATAAAGTATCTCAGGTCCTTGTATTTTTTTTTTATGCTTAGTAACACTTGTAAAAGAACTTGAGAACAATATACAACATCTTTGAAAACCATACTTTCTTGTTCTTGTTCTTAGTTCTGTCTCAACTGCTTTACTTGTGTTCTTAATATCACTCACCTAAACCCGGTTCCCTATTTGATCTGTTAAGTGTTCTAACACTCTCCTCATTGTGAGACTGATTGTATTGACCAACCCTTTTAACCGATCCTACATGTAGATCTAATTGGAGGGGGGTGAAGCCTAAGATTACAGGTTGGTCCAAGTCAAAGGGAAAACCCAGGTGTTTTATGTGTAATTCAGACAAGCACCTCAAAAGGGAATGCCAAGAGTGGAAGAAGAGGAAGAAAGAATTCATTAAGGCCAAAGGATATGGCAACAGTTCACCTGATAGCTTTGTTGATAGATATGAAAGCTCAGATGTTTTGGTGGTTTCACAGAATGAAGATGGTGAACAATGGATCATTGATTCAGGATGCTCTTACCATATGACCCCTCACAGAAGGTACTTCAAAGATCTAGTCCTAAAAGATCTAGGAACTGTCCAATTGGGAGATGACAAACCATGTAAGGCCATAGGTGAAGGTATTGTTACATTCAACTTCAATAATGGGTCAGTGATTGATCTTAACCATGTAAGATATATCCTTGATCTTAAGAGAAATCTTATCTCTCTTGGAATGTTTGAAAGTAATAGTTACCATATATGCTTAAAGAATGGCAAGGACAAGGTAGTTAAAGGCTCCATGGTGCTTCTTAGTGGGTCAAGTAAGGGCAACAACTTGTACATGCTAGATGGGAATGTAGCTGTTAATTAAGTGACTACTGCTGAAGAGAAAGTTGAAACTCCAACAATGATGTGGCACAAAAGAATGGGTCATATAAGCTCTTAAGGTCTGAAAGAGTTGAATAAGCATCAATTGTTAGGACACTTAGATTGTGACATTGTTTTACGTGAGCACTGTGTTCTGAGCAAGGCACATAGAGTAAGATTCAGCAGAAGTAGTCATAAGACTAAGGGTATCTTAGACTATATTCATGCTGATTTATGGGGACCTTCAAGAACTCTTTCACTAGGAGGAGCCAGATGTAAGGACCTAGATTTTATGGATTACAATATCAAGTGAAAAGCAAAAAAGTCAAATCATGCGAGAACTTGGTATTGCTGTGCAACAACCTCATGTTGTCACGCGAGAACATCTAGAGATTATAAATAGATATTTTTCCTTTGTATTCATTATGTGTGTTTTATTTTGTAAAAATGCTCTAAGAGTGAGAGAGCAGAGAGTGGTGTGATAGGCCGCCCGAGGGGAGCTCACCTCGGGTGGATCTAGCTTCAACAATGTAAACTCCTTTGGTATTGTAATCGTTTGATTAATAATATTCGATTGAGTTTGGTTGAAGTTCGTTGATATCTCACATGCACACATCCGTCTTAAATTTGATTATCAAGTGCAACAATATGTGGAATCGATCAATATGAGGACTTTACATTTTGTATCAGAGCAAGGTGTTGCTCTCGATACATGGATTTTCATTCCATGACCATATGTTTTAAGGCGTTAAACATGAAGGTTAAATATCTAAAGGTTTAGATCAAGTTTGGTCCAGTTTCGAATGAGAAGAAGGTGAAACTGACGTGAACACATGAAATCAGCTTTGTTACACGTTATATCGATGATCTGTATCATTATGCTTAGTTTATTTGGGTTTAAATGGTGGAAAAGATTTGAGAACATAGCAGTGATTCAAACTCAAAAAAGTCGATTTTGGTTGAAGTTTTTGCCTAATAACTGCATCATGCGAAAACCTAGCAAAAATAACCGTATTTTACGAGAACTTTTTCATAAGAGAACTTTTCATGTGAAAACTTTTTCATACGAGAACTTTTCATGAGAAAACTTTTCCATGCTAGAACTTTTGATGCAAGAACTTTCTATCAGAAAACTTTTCATGAGAAAACTTTTTCATGACAAAACTTTTCGTGAGAAAACTTTTCTATAAGAAAACATTAAACGGGAAAACTTTTCGATGCAAAATAGTAACAATCATCAGCGAAAATGTTCTTATAATGCGAAAACTTCATCATACATGCAAAAAATGTGACTGGTTATTTCAATTTTTGCAAAAACTTTGCAAAATGCAAGAACATGATCAAGATGCAAAAACTTATTAGTATTTGAAGATTTTAGAACATGTGTTTCTGCCTATATCTGAAGATGCTGGATGCTTTAAATTTTGGTACTTAAACATGAGTTTTTGTGATGTTTGATCAAGTTCAAGATTCTATGTTTACAATATTTGATTCGGTTCGTTCGTGATTGAAACTTGACAATGTGGGCTTATCTTATCTTACTAATGGGGATAGTGATCGAACGGTTTAATTAAGTGAAAAATCAAGATTGTTTGGTACTCTTTCTCTGAAAATATGGGCTTATTACATGTTATATAGGGGAATAATACTTTAGATGATCTAGTTCGTTATCATAAAATCTTGTCATCAGATATAAGAATCTAGTTCTTTGGAAATCTGAAATTGAAGTTGATTCTCTATATCATATGCCTAATACAACTTAAGTTACAAGTAATCAAGATAAAATAGTTTTATCTTGATTCAGACATGATATCCTTTATGAAGCTATATATTAGAAGGAGGTTACAACTGAAGGGGAAAACTAAAGTGAAAGATATCCAAGAATGAGATAATTATAATTCATGAATATGTGTGAATGAAGTCAAACATAGCTTAATATCATAATCCATAATGGGAAATTTTAAGGACCTTGCTTTTATGGATTACAATATAAAGTGAAAAGCAAAAACTCAAGTCTTGCGGAACTCCAAGGATGCGAGAACTCCAAGATGTTGATGAAGATCTGATCGTGCAGGAACTTGAAGTTGCCGCGTGACAACCTCATGTTGTCGCACGAGAACATATAGAGAATATAAATAGATGTTTTTCCCTTGTATTTCACTATGTGTGTTCATTTTTTAAAGGTGCTCTAAGAGTGAGAGAGCAGAGAGTTGTATGATAGGCCGCCCGAGGGGAGCTCATCTCCGGTGGATCGAGCTTCAATGATATAAACTGTAACATCCATGTTTTTTTCCATGCTTTACTCTTTGATAATTCTAGTACTTTAATGTCAGCATTGATTGAATTCAAGAACCTTTTATGAAAACTATCTTATATTTCATACATTATTATTTATTGTTATACTATTAAATGTTAATGTAATTCTATAATAACATTTATGTAAATATTTGATCTTGCTAGAAATAATAACTTGAAATTTCCCTAGAATTAATTGAACTCTGTGATAATGCTAAATTACTACATAAATAAAACACATATAACTATAAGGGCAAAAGTTTACATATGTGTAACTTAGGGTTACATATGTAACTTTTGTTAGAAGGATAAAGATTTAATTAATTAAGTCTAATATATAATATATATATATATATATATATATATATATATATATATATATATATATATATATATATATATACTATTTTAATCATTTAAGTGATATATATCTAATAAACTAATAAAAAAATAACTAGTAATTATCCTAAATCTAAATAGTAACTAATCAAACTTATTCTAACTCTAAAATATCAAAACAAATCGTTCATCTCTATCCCTACTAAAATATATGATTTTTATTAATAAAATATTAAGAAAATCTATCTTAATTAAAACCTAAAACTTTAAAACCACTATAAATAGGGGTCTAATTCTCATTATTTTTTACATCAAACTCTAAATATAGAGCTCTCATAGAATCAAATATCAACTCATAACACCTATCTTGAAGATCCAAGAAGTTTTTCCCTATCGAGTATTTTTTCATGTTCTTCGTGTTCTTCGTGTTCATACCTTTCCGATTGTGTTTTATCAAAAATAATTATAACTAGCTTGGATATATGATTAAATAACATTCTTGTGCGACAATTATAGATCTAAGATAGATTAAAGCATTAAATAAACACGACATCATCAAAAACTTAGCTTAAACATGTCAAACTTAAATTTTCGAATTTTGACAGATTCAAGAGGCCAACTTCTGACAGCCATATATACATCATAACAAATCCTTTTTCATTGATTGTTTTTTTCAGTATTAAATTAAAAGTATTATCTTTCTAACCATATAAAAAAACGTCTTCTAACTCATTTATTTGACCCATCAAACAGCTTGCACAAGTTTAGTGCGCTAATCTGTCCAAAGGAATCAAAACCCTAGATTTTACAACATTCCAATATTTTCATGAATATAATGTAAAGTAATGATTTTATTATAAAATAAGTAATATAGACATGTTTTAAAGAATAAAAATCCAAACTTTACTGATTCTTATGATTATCTATCAACTTGAATCATGTTTCTAGTAAAATTCTTTACATTTTCAATTGTAACCCTATCCTATACAACTTGTTTATTCCATCCTTGCTAAACTTATATTTACACTTATTCCCTATACTTTATAAACATACTAAACACACCTTTAACTTGGTCTAGTATACATCTAGAATCGTTTCACCCGGTATGTAGTTATATGTCAAGCAAAAGGTTCTGGGTAAGGAAAGACGGGGTACTTAAGTGATGAAAATCTACCAAACTCTTTCCTGGAAATTCTTTTGTTGGATGTGCTACTCTGGGATGACTCATATCTAGTATACGAAAACTATTCTTGAACTTTTACAATAACAACCCCTCAACTATCCACAATACAATAAACTAACTAAATAAAGTTACTTAGAGTAATCCTCACTCCAAGTTACTACAAGTTGCAAGATCAACCCACCTACTTTACAAGGTGAGTTCATAGCCCCTTTTCTTTTGTATTTTGGGGTGGAAACATGCTCTTCTATATCAAACTGGGAATTCAAATTTTAAAGTCAAACTAGTCTTTTACAAACTCAATGACAACTTTCTTATACTAGTAAAACTAAACTGATTATACATATTGCTATATTCTATGACACTTTTTACTATAAAGTCCCTCTTTTTCTAAAATCTATACAAACAATAACTTCTGGGAAGCTACGGGAGTACATAGATAGATCTATTGGCCTGACAAGCCCATTCAGTACTCAGGTTGATGCATGCCAATCAATACCGAGCGTCCTTTGAGTCAACGTATTCTTTTTGACTTGAAAGGAGTTGGATGTTCAAAAACGGCATACTAGACAAGCATACTATTAGTCTGATCGCTTCTGTCAGGGGGTTAGACGGGAGGGCATTCGACTAGGGTTAGTTGTGGACTCATGTATAATAGTTTATTTACATGTATTTGGAAAAATGTTTATTGGTTTGTATATTGTTATCTACTATATGTATACTTCTAAACCTATGTGCTCACCAACTTTTTAGTTGACATATTTTTGCATGTTTTTAGGTAATGGAAACTAAGTTCGTTCTTTGCTAACGCTAGGTTTCAAGGATAAGCATTAGTTGGACCTAGTTAGACTTTGAATAAAATAAATACTTATTTACTTGCTTGGTTTATTTGTTTTTAGAATCAGATGTAATCAACTATTCGGTTTTAATAAGTAGTTTTCTTTACTACTCTTTATCCTTGTGTTATGATTCAATTTCATCACACCTCAGTGTTTTCGCTTTAGTCGGGGTGTGGTAGATAGGTATCAGAGCCTTAGTTATAGAGAATTAGTTTAGTAGAAATGGAATGACCTAGACTATAACTAAGTACCTCACACATGAGTCCTCTCATGTATCTTATATGCTTAGATAGGACTTTATCTAGACTATAACTAAGTATCTCACACATAAGTCCTCTTATGTATCCTTTATGCTTAGATAGGATTTAATATGGTATGCCTTACATGATTATTCTTATACTTTGATTACAATCAATGCACACACAATTCTTAATTCATATTCTAAGGCATTGTGCCTAAATCAAAAGGATTTTTAAATCTCAAATTTTGAATTCTTACTTATGATTTTTAAATCTCGTCAAAGTCTAAGTCCTATAACTTAAAACATGCAATGCTGGAAGAGTTGGATGCTTATATCTCGGGGTGTTCTGTCTAGGCAAGGTGTTCATATAAATCCAAATCAACCGATGGATCCGTTTACCTTACCTAGGAACCCTTGGGGTGTGTGTCTGCTTATAGGTACTCGTGTCTTCATTAAGTTTGTGGTTGACCTAATACTTTGATAAGTCAACGTAATCGCTTTGGTTTGTGAACCGAACGTTTACATTCAAAACATCTCATTTTTATTTTGAATCATCTTATCCTTGATTTTTATGTTTCTGAAATTATAAAACACATTATCCATTTCTCAGAAAATTACTTACACATCAAAACTTATCGAATGTTATTGCCTTGATAGCATGGCTCTTCGTCGCAACAATGCTGAAACAGCTGAACTTGCTGCACTCGTCGCGCAACAGCTTACGACTGTTATTCCCAGCATGGTATCTCAGATTAGCGATTCTCTTCGTAACACTGGAAGTTTTGGAAGTGGTAGAAATGCTAACAATGACACTGTCACCTATAAAACATTCATGTCATGAAAACCTACTGATTTTTATGGCATCGAAGGTGCAACAAGCCTACTGTAATGGTTTGAGAAAATGGAAGCTACTCTTGATATGAGTCAATGTCCAGAAAACTTAAAGGTGAAGTATGCTTCAAGCTGTTTTCACAAGAGAGCCTTACCTGGTGGAATGCCCAACTCTGAGCCAGGGGTAGAAATGTTGCCATGGCTATGCCCTGGAATGAAATTAGAGAATTACTAATCCGAGAGTTCTGCCCTAAGAATGAACATCAAAAGATAGAGACTGACATGTGGAACCATACTATGGAAGGAGCTTAGCACATGGAATACACCACCCGATTCCATGAACTTTGCACCCTAGTGCCCCACATGGTTACACCTGTGAGCCGTATGATTGATTATTACATTGGAGGATTGAGCCCCCAAGTCAGAATCCCTACTTTATCTGCTTCACCAGCTACTCTTGAAGATGCTATTCTCTTGTCGGCCACCATAACTGATGATTTGGTCAAGTTTGGAGTATTAGTAAAGAAAGAATCCAAGAAAACTAATATTGAGAATAAGAAGCTGAATCGTCCCAACAACAAAAAGCAAAAGACTTCTAAAGGGTTTGCAATGGTGACTCCTGCTACACCAGTGAACCAAGTTGCCATAAATAATCAAGCTCCTACTAAGAAACCCCACACGGGAAAATTACCAAAGTTCCCCAAATGCCCATTTCATCACAATGGTGAGTGTCGCAAGTGCAATAACTATGTTAGATTTGGTCACAACACTCAGTACTACAAGGCACCTGTTACCGTCAATGCCAACAATGATACAGTTGCTAACCCTCTTCCGAATAACACAATCAGGGATTGTTATGAATGTGGTGGCCTTGATCATTTCCAAAACCATTTCCCTAAGCTGAACCAGATTAACAAAAACAACGCTCCATCTGCCCATGGTCGAGCCTTTGCTTTAGGAGCACCCGATGCCCGTCAGGATCCTGATTTCGTCATGGGTACGTTCCTTCTAAACAATCACTTGGCTTCTGTTTTGTTTGACACTGGTGAAGATAAAATTTTTGTCTCCGCTGACTTTTAATCTATGCTTTACTTAAAACCTGCTAAGTTAGACACTACTTACACTATTGAGTTAGCTAATGGAAAACTAAAACATACTCACACTATTATTCGAGGTTGTACTCTAGATCTTGACGACCATTTGTTCAATATCAATCTAATCCCTGTGACGCTTTGTAGCTTTGATGTGGTTGTTGGAATGGATTGGTTATCCGACAACCATGTTGAGATCATTTGTGCTGAGAAACTAGTTCGCATTCCCCTAGCATCTGGAGATAACCTAAACGTGCACGGAGAGAAACCTAGAAGAAATATGAAAATCATCTCCTGTATGAAAGGTTGCAGCTACCTAAGGAAGCAATATGTTGCTTTCTTATCTCACATAGTTGAAAAGAAGCAGAAAGAAAAGAAGCTACAAGACGTTCCTATCATCTGTGAATTTCGAGATGTTTTCACTGATGATTTGCCAGGACTACCTCCAATTAGACAAGTCGAGTTCCGGATTGACCTCATACCCGGAGCAAACCCTGTTGCCAAATGACCTTATCGTTTAGCTCCATCAGAAATGAGGGAATTATCAATCCAGTTACAAGAACTGCTAGACAAAGGGTTCATTCAACCAAGTTTCTCACCATAGGGAGCTCTAGTTTTATTTGTCAAGAAGAAGGATGGATCCTTACATATGTGTATCGAAGATAAAGAATTGAATAAATTAACCGTCAAGAATCGGTACCCACTATCGAGGATTGATGAATTATTTGACCAATTACAAGGAGCCACTTACTTTTCAAAGATTAAGCTACGATTAGGTTATCAACAACTCAGGGTACAAGAAGAAGACATTCCCAAAACAGCCTTCCAAACTCGCTACAAGCACTACGAATTTGTGGTCATGCCCTTTGGACTAACCAATGCACCCACGGTATTCATGAACCTCATGAACCATGTTTGTCGGCCATACCTAGATCAATTTGTCATTGTTTTCATTGATGACATCTTGATATAATCCCGAACCAGAGTTGATCATGAGCGACACCTCAGACTGATCCTCGAGCTATTAAAGAAAGAGCAACTATTTGCCAAATTCTCAAAATGTGAATTTTGGCAAAGTGAAGTTCAGCTTCTAGGTCATGTGATCAATGACAAGGGCATTCATATAGACCCAACCAAGGTTGAAGCAATCAAGAATTGGAATGCACCAAAGACCCCTTCAAAAGTTGGCTCATTTTTGGGTCTGGCAGGGTACTACCGAAGGTTTATCTCGAACTTTTCAAGAATTTCCTTACCGCTTACTATGCTAACTTAGAAAAACATCCCTTCGAATGGGAAAAAGCAGGAAAACGCTTTCCAGGCACTTAAGCATAAGCTGTGTAATGCACCTATCCAAACTCTTCCAGTTAGCAAATGAGGATTTTGAGGTATATTGTGACACATCAAACCAAGGCCTAGGTTGTGTACTTATGCAATGAGATAAAGTCATTACCTACGCATCAAGACAACTCAAGATCCACGAAAAGAACTGCACTACTCATGATCTTGAGTTAGGTGCTTTAGTATTTGCCTTAAAGATTTAGAGACACTACTTGTACGGTACCAAGTGTGTCATCTATACTGATCACAAGAGTTTGTAGCATATATTTGATTAGGAGGAATGCAACATGAGATAGAGACATTGGGTGGAACTGCTAAACGACTATGATTGTGGAATCCGCTATCACCCAGGTAAAGCCAATGTACTAGCCGATGCACTCATAAGAAAAGAGAGAATTAAACCCACACGCACTCGTGCAATGGGAATGATTATTCAAACGAATCTCAAAGATCAAATTTTAGAAGCTCAGAAACAAGTCCTTACCAAAGATGATTTAAAGAAAGAACTGACAAGTATATCTGAGCATCAGCTAGAATCTAAGTCTAATCAAATCCTCTACTTCATGGGATGAATATGGATTCCTAAATCTAAAAATCTCTAAGAACTTATCATGAATGAAGCTCACAAGTCATGATATTTAGATCATCCAGGCGCCGATAAGATGTATCAAGATCTGAGGGAATATTATTGGTGGCAAGGAATGAAAAAAGACATTGCCTTGTACGTTGAGAAATGCCTCCCATGTTCAAAGGTTAAAGCTAAACATCAAAAACCTTCATGATTACTCCAACAGCTTCCACGACTCGATTTGGGTCATAGTCGATCGCTTTACAAAGTTTGCTCACTTTCTCCCTATACGTGAAGACTTCAAGTTGGAGAAGTTAGCCAAAATCTATATCAACAAGATCGTGAGTCGACATGGTGTTCCATTATCTATAATCTCTGACCAAGACAGTCGTTTCATTTCTAGATTCTGGCAAACATTACAAAAATCCTAGGGAACACGTGTGAAACTTAGCACTGCTTTTCACCCTCAAACTGATGGCCAAACTGAAAGAACTATACAAACTCTTGAGGATATGCTTAGAGCATGTGTAATTGACTTTGGTGGTAGTTTGGATACTCATCTACCCCTCATTGAATTCTCATATAATAACAACTATCATTTCAGCATCAAGTGTGCACCGTTCAAGGCATTGTACGGAAGAAAATGTCGCTCACCTTTGTGTTGGACTGAGATCGGAGATAATCAAATTACTAGTCCTGAACTGATTCAAGAAACCACCGACAAGGTATTCAAGATTCAAGAAAGACTCAAGGTTGCGCGAGACCATCAGAAAAGCTATGCTGATAATAGAAGAATGCCCTTTGAGTTTCAAGTAGGAGATCGTGTTTTATCCAAGGTTTCTCCAAGGAAAGAAGTCATTTGATTTTGGAAGAAAGGTAAACTTTCTCCTAGGTACGTTGGACCATTCGAGATCCTGGAAAGGATTGGTCCTGTGGCCTACAAGCCTAAGTTACCTTAGGAACTTAGTCTTATCCATGACACTATTCATGTGTTTAACTTAAGGAAGTGTGTAGCCGATGACACCTTAAGCATTCCTATGGATGAGATTCGTATTGATGACAAGTTACACATTGTTGAAGAACCAGTAGAGATCTTGGATCGTGAAGTCAAGAAGCTACAGCAGAGTCGTATTCCCATCGTCAAAGTCAAATGGAACTCTAAACGGGGTCCTGAGTTCACCTGGGAACGTGAAGACAAGATGCAGCTCAAATACACAAACCTCTTCCAAGCTAACATGACCTCAACTAGTTGAATTTCGGGACGAAATTCCCTTAAGTAGGGTAGACTGTAACACCCATGTTTTTTTCTATGCTTAACTCTTTGATAATTCTAGTACTTCAATGTATAATTTATTGAATTCAAGAACTTATTTGTTGAAACCATCTTATATTCCCTAAATTATTATTCATTGTGATACTATTACATGCTAATGTAATTCTATAATAACATGTGGGTAAATATTCGATCTTACTAGAAATAGTAACTTGAAATTGCCCTATAATTAATTGAAGTTTAAGATAATGCTAAATTACTACACAAATGAAACATATATAGCTATAAGGGAAAAAATTTACGTATGTGTAACTTAGGGTTACATATGTAACTTTTGTTAAAAGGATAAAGATTTAATTAATTAAATTAAGTATTATAATATATATATATATATATATATATATATATATATATATTATTTTACTATTTTAAAGCTTTAAGTGATATATATCTAATAAATAATAAATAATTAACTAGTAGTTATCCTAAATCTAACAAATAATTAATCAAACTTATTCTAACTCTAAAATATCAAAAAAAGTCGTTCATCCCTATCCCTACTAAAATATATGATTTTTATTAATAAAAATATTAAGAAAATATATCTTAATTGAAACCTAAAACCTTAAATTTTTTACTATAATAGGGGTCTAACTCTCATTATTTTTCACATCAAACTATAAATGTAGAGCTCTTATAGAATCAAATATAACCTCATAACACCTCTCTTGAAGATCCAAGAAGTTTTCCCTATCGAGTAAGTTTTCATGTTCTTCGTGTTCATACCTTTCCAATTGTGTTTTATCAAAAATAAGTTATAACTAGCTTGAATCTCTGATTAAATAACATTCTTGTGTGATAATTATAGATCTAAGATGGATCTAAGCATTGAACAAACACGACGTCACCAAAAACTTAGCTTAAACATATCAAGCTTAAATTTTCAGATTTTGATATATTCAAGAGGCCAACTTTGGACAGCCATATATCCATATAAAAAACATCTTTTAACTCATTGATTTGTCCCCTCAAATAGCTCGCACAAGTTTAGTGCGCGAATCTGTCCAAAACTATCAAAACCCTAAATTGTGCAAAATTCCAATATTTTCATGAATATAATGTAAAGCAATGAATTTTTATTATAAAATAAGGAATATAGACATGTTATAAAGAATAAAAATCCAAACTTCAATGATTCTTATGATTATCATCAACTTGAATCATGTTTCTAGTAAAATTCTTTACATTTTCAATTGTAACCCTATCCTATACAACTTGTTTAATCCATCTTTGCTAAACTTATATTTATACTTATTTCCTATACTTTATAAACATACTAAACACACCTTTAACTTGGTCACGTATACATCTAGAACCGTTTCTGTCACACCCTCAAAACATACGCACCCCAAACACAAATGTTTAATATGAAAATAATTCCAAATTTGTAAACAAACAAATGTAGACAACTCAACGATGCTGGTGTGCGTGCTCCTAGGCAACTGGCAACCTTAACCTGAGAATAGCATACTAAACAAGTCAACACATGGTTGGTGAGTTCAAGAGTTTGCGTTAAAATATAAACCAATCAACAGTTTCCAAAGCATAAGTAGTGTATTGCAATAGATAGCTAGTCTATTAACATAAAAATATTAATCATAGTGATTTCGCGATCGAAGCTGACTGTGTTACATTTGTTGCCTCCCGTCACAACTTACCAGGTCGTGACGAATATAAGTTAGGACAAAATTGCACCCGTTTGACCTCGAGTCGCACAGGTGGGGCTCGTCAGACCCAGTAGTGCTACCCAAAATTTCCCCGCTAGTCAATATTAACAATCCGAAAGTGTGAGGACTTTTCCATGGTAAACAGCACTATATCAATATTATACACACTCATATATAAAAGCGTTTGTGATCAACAGTATGCTATCTCCCCCAAAAGAGATTATGTAAAATGAGTGGGGCAAGAACTCACCTGATACGCGCAAGAATTAACTTAGAGCTTAACTTGAAAGAAAGAGGGAAAGACAACCTTCAAAGGTCACCTAGATTACAAGAGTACATAAGCACGTGTACACAGAATCAACATGAAACCCTAAGTGTTCTACAAACCAAGAGACTCAAGGTTTAAGAAATACAAGACACATTTGACCCAGTTGACCCGTTTGACCCGTTGGTGACATTATAGGTGATAACTCGTTAATACTAACACAACAGCATATCATACATGTTCACATACAACTTGATTACATATAGCACTTCATTAACCACATGTACTACCTAGATCATCATACAACTAGATATCACACAAGTCATGCGAATCACAACAGGCCAGAACAGGTAACAAACCAAATCAACATCCCTATAACCTAAACAACACATTTCATCATCTTAGAAACCATCCATGAACACATTAGTATGATCCTAATATCCCAAACATGCTCAAATCATCCAATTCAAGGATTTGCACAATTAAAGTTTCCCTTTTGGGAAAGTTCATCCCAAATTCATCAAACTCACACTACATTCATGAATTCATCAATTATATACCAATTCAAGTCCATGACAACATCTAAACATGATCAACAACACCTAATCATCATGATTCATCAATGTTCAACACCAAAAGTTACTATTTTTAGCAATGTATGAACTATAAGACATCTTCTTGTTTTTCAATTGTTCATAACATCAACTTAGCATCTAATCATCATCACAAACACATCCATAACATTCATACATCATCCAATCATCAATTCATGCAAAATAAAGTTACTATTATTAGTAACCTATGAACAACGTATCAAAATCATAGCTTTCTTGCATAATCGACGTTAACTAGCATATATACAATCCAACTAACATAATAACACCAACCAACATCAACAAATCGGCTTCCAATTGCAAGTTTCGAATTAGGGTTTCGGCCCTAATGTAATTTCCATAAAAACTTGTAAAAATCCAACCTTTATTGCATACTTGACGTTAATTAACATGTAATCTATCTAGTAAACACATTAACATCAACAACTAGGCATCAATCGACCACCAATTGCAGTTTTCGCATGGAACATTCGGCCAACATGAAAAATCATCAAAAACATATAAAAATCTAACCTTTAAACATGTAATGGACAAGTTTTGATGTTTCTAACTTGTTGTAATGCTTGTAATCGATCAAAACCGAAGCTTTCTTGCTTGTTCTTGCTTGAAATCGTAGGTTTGTGTGTGTGTTTGAAGGTGTCGCGGCCGAGAGGGGGTGTGGGGGCTAGGGTTGGGATTTTGTTTTATTAATTTATGGTAATTACCCTTTAAACCCTTGTAATTTACTTTTTATAAAAATTAAGCTTTTAAACTCTTTTTAAAAGGTTTTTAACTACAACCACAAACATATAAACTAACAATGACAATTATATATTTCACCTTTATTAGATACAAAACATACAGGTTAAATACACGCGTTTCCACGTTACGCGATAAAATTACAGTTAACGTTTAAATCACATAAGCATAACTTAATAATCACATTGTTAACTTAATTATCATCAATTTAACATTACTAGTTATTGTTAAGTCACCAACGTTCAACGACAACTAGTGTGTGTGCACGACACGTGTATGCAAGACTTAACGGAATTAACGGAGTTTGGTAACTGAAAATTACCAGATGTCACAGTTTCACCCGGTATGTAGTTATATGGCAAGCAAAAGGTTCTGGGTAAGGAAAGACGGGGTACTTAAGTGATGAAAATCCGCCAACTCTTTCCTGGGAATCCTTTTGCTAGATGTGCTACTCTGGGATGACACATATCTAGAATACGACAACAATTCTTGAACTTTTACAATAACAACCCCTCAACTATCCATAATACAATAAACTAAGTAAACTTACTTAGGGCAATCCTCACTCCAAGTTACTACAAGTTACAAGATCAACCCACCTACTTTACAAGGTGAGTTCATAGCCCCTTTTCTTTTGTATTTTGCGGTGGAAACACGCTCTCTATATTAAGCTGGGAATTCAAATTCTAAAGTCAAACTTGTCTTTTGCAAACTCAATGACAACTTTCTTATACTAGTAAAACTAAACTGATTATAAATGTTGCTAAATTCTATGACACTTTTGCCAATAAAGTGCCTCTTTTTCTAAAATATACACAAACATTAACTTCGAGGAAGCCACGGGAGTACATAGATAGATCTACTGACCTGACAAGCCTATTCGGTACTCGGGTTGATGCATATCAATCAATACCGAGCGTCCTTTGAGTCAACGTTTTCTTTTTGACTTGAAAGGAGCTGGATGTTCAGAAACTGCATACTAGACAAGCATACTATTAGTCTGATCTCTTGTGCCTGGGGGTTAGATGGAAGGGCATTCGATCAATAGGATTGGTTGTGGACTCATGTATACTAGTTTAGTTACTTGTATTTGTAAAATTGTTTATTGGTTTGTACATTGTTATCTACTATATGTATACTTCTAAACCTATGTGCTTACCAACTTTTTAGTTGACATATTTTAGCATGTTTTCAGGTAATGGAAACTAAGTTCATTTCTTTGCTCACGCTAGGTTTCAAGGATAAGCTTTAGTTTAACCTAGTTAGACTTTGAATAAAATGAAGACTTATTTACTTGCTTGGTTTATTTGTTTTTACAACAGATGTAATCAACTATTCGGTTTTAATAAGTGATTTCCTTTAGTACTCTTTATCCTTGTGTTATGATTCAATTTCATCACGCCTCGGTGTTTCTGCTTTAGTCGGGGTGTGATATAAACTCCTTTGGTATTATAATCATTTAATTAATAAAATTCAATTGAGTTTGTTTGAAGTTCGTTGATATCACACACATACATCTGTCTTAAATTTAATTATCAAATGCAACAATATGTGGAATCGATCGATATGAGGACTTTACACCAAATATTTCTTATCCCTAATTGATGATCATTTAAGAAGAGTGTGAGTGTTTGTCATAAAGAGTAAAGATGAGACTCTTGACAAGTTCAAAGAGTGGAAAGCCTTCGTTGAAACTCAAACTGATAGAAAGGTGAAAAAGTTGAGAACTGATAATGGTCTTGAGTTTTGTAACAAGAGCTTTGATCATTTTTGCAAAACCAATGGTATACTTAGACATCTGACTATGGTAGGTACTCGACAATAGAATGGTTTAGTGGAAAGAATGAATAGAACTTTCCTGAATAAGGTTAGGTGTATGCTAATATGTTTAGGCTTGCTAAAGCAGTTATAGGCAGAGGCCTTGACTATTGTAGCCTACCTGGTTAATAGGTCTCCATCTGTTGCCATAGATATGAAGACCCCCATGGAAGTATGGACTGGTGAGAAGGCAAGATATGAGCATCTTAGGGTGTTTGGTTCACTAGCTTATGCTCATGTAAGTTAAGGGAAATTAAAACCCAGGGATAAAAAATGTGTATTTCTAGGATGACTAGAAAGGGTTAAAGGTTATAGGCTTTGGAGTCTGACTACTGTGAGTCCCAAGGTCATAGTTAGTAGGGATGTGACCTTTAGAGAAGAGGTTTTATATATGGATCTAAAAGGGACAAGGGTGTCTAAATAAAGATGATTCTCAAGTTGGAGGAGATGTTCAAATTGAGGTGGAGACAGTTGGTGGTTCTAATAAAAGTGAACTGGATGAATGTAGCACCCAGGGAGAATCAAGCAAGGCTAGTAATAGATATAGCATAGCCAGAGATAGAAATAGGAGGTAAGTGGTACCTCCTGCAAGGTACAGATATCCTCAGGATAATTCTTTGTTTGTGTTTTATGCTGTAGAACAAGATAGTATGTGTGAGCCTTTAACTTATGAAAAGGCTATTAACTCCCTAAAGCAGATGAAATGGATTCTCTACATAAGAACAACACATGGGTTCTTGTTGATAAACCTAGTGATAAAAATCTAGTGGATTGTAAGTGGCTATTTAAGATCAAAGAAGGTTTGCAGGAAGGCCCATCCAGATATAAAGCAAGACTTGTAGCCAAGGGGTTTACCCAATTAGCTGGGGTTGATTGCAATGAAAATTTTTCTCCAGTTATAAAGCATACATCTATAAGGGTAGTGTAATCACTAACATTAATTCATGATTTTGAATTGTATCAACTAGATGTTAAGACAACATTTTTACATGAGAACTTAGATGAGACCATTTATATGAGGCAACCTTTGGGTTTTGAGGTGGAGAAACATGCAGTTAAGGCGAGCTCGCTTAAGAACTCCTTATATGGCTTGAAGAAGTCCCCTAGGCAATGGTATATGAGGTTTGATGAGTATGTAGTCACTCATGGTTTTAGCAGGAGTAGCTAAGATGTCTGTGTGTACTTTAGAGAGTATGAGAAGGGAAGTTCATATACTTACTCTTGTATATTGATGACATGTTGCTATCTTGTAAAGATAGATCCCAAATTGATAGCATTAAGAAGCTTCTAATGTGTGAATTTGATATGAAAGACTTGGGGGAGGCCAAGAAGATTCTGGGTGTGGAAATTCACATATATAGAAATGCTAGGATTTTGAGGTTGACTCAAGAGGGGTATGTTAATAAGGTATTTTCTAACTTTGGCATTGATCATAGCAAGAGTATGGTGACCCCATTAGCTATGCATTTTAAGTTATCAAATGAAGATTCTCCACAGTCAGCTAATGAGATAGTTAAGATGCAAAGTGTTCCATATGCTAGTGTAGTTGGTAGCTTAATGTACTTAATAGTATGCACTAGGCTGGATCTTGGGTTTGCTGCTAGTGTTGTAAGTTGGTATTTGAGCAACCCTGGTAAGTTGCATTGAGAAGGTGTTAAATGGATATCGAGGTATCTAAATGGCACTAAGAAGGTTGGTCTTATGTTTGGCAATTATGATAGTCAAAATCATCTTAGGGTGTTTGGTTCACTAGCTTATGCTCATGTAAGTTAAGGGAAATTAGAACCCAGGGATAAAAATGTGTATTTCTAGGATGACTAGAAAGGGTTAAAGGTTATAGGCTTTGGAGGCTGACTACTGTGAGTCCCAAGGTCATAGTTAGTAGGGATGTGACCTTTAGAGAAGAGGTTTTATATATGGATTTAAAAAGGACAAGGGTGTCTAAATAAAGATGATTCTCAAGTTGGAGGAGATGTTCAAATTGAGGTGGAGACAGTTGGTGGTTCTAATAAAAGTGAACTGGATGAATGTAGCACCCAGGGAGAATCAAGCAAGGCTAGTAATAGATATAGCATAGCCAGAGATAGAAATAGGAGGTAAGTGGTACCTCCTGCAAGGTACAGATATCCTCAGGATAATTCTTTGTTTGTGTTTTATGCTGCAGAACAAGATAGTATGTGTGAGCCTTTAACTTATGAAAAGGCTATTAACTCCCTAAAGCAGATGAAATGGATTCTCTACATAAGAACAACACATGGGTTCTTGTTGATAAACCTAGTGATAAAAATCTAGTGGATTGTAAATGGCTATTTAAGATCAAAGAAGGTTTGCAGGAAGGCCCATCCAGATATAAAGCAAGACTTGTAGCCAAGGGGTTTACCCAATTAGCTGGGGTTGATTGCAATGAAAATTTTTCTCCAGTTATAAAGCATACATCTATAAGAGTAGTGTAATCACTAACATTAATTCATGATTTTGAATTGTATCAACTAGATGTTAAGACAACATTTTTACATGAGAACTTAGATGAGACCATTTATATGAGGCAACCTTTGGGTTTTGAGGTGGAGAAACATGCAGTTAAGGCGAGCTCGCTTAAGAAATCCTTATATGGCTTGAAGAAGTCCCCTAGGCAATGGTATATGAGGTTTGATGAGTATGTAGTCACTCATGGTTTTAGCAGGAGTAGCTAAGATGTCTGTGTGTACTTTAGAGAGTATGAGAAGGGAAGTTCATATACTTACTCTTGTATATTGATGACATGTTGCTATCTTGTAAAGATAGATCCCAAATTGATAGCATTAAGAAGCTTCTAATGTGTGAATTTGATATGAAAGACTTGGGGGAGGCCAAGAAGATTCTGGGTGTGGAAATTCACATATATAGAAATGCTAGGATTTTGAGGTTGACTCAAGAGGGGTATGTTAATAAGGTATTTTCTAACTTTGGCATTGATCATAGCAAGAGTATGGTGACCCCATTAGCTATGCATTTTAAGTTATCAAATGAAGATTCTCCACAGTCAGCTAATGAGATAGTTAAGATGCAAAGTGTTCCATATGCTAGTGTAGTTGGTAGCTTAATGTACTTAATAGTATGCACTAGGCCGGATCTTGGGTTTGCTGCTAGTGTTGTAAGTTGGTATTTGAGCAACCCTGGTAAGTTGCATTGAGAAGGTGTTAAATGGATATCGGGGTATCTAAATGGCACTAAGAAGGTTGGTCTTATGTTTGGCAATTATGATAGTCAAAATCATCTTATTTATGGGCATATCGATTCAGATTTTGCTAAAGATCTAGACGAGGAAAGGTCTCTTACTAGTTATGTTTTTAAAGCATTTGGTGGCACTGTAAGTTGGAAGGCATCCTTGTAGCATATAGTTGCCTTATCTACAACTGAAGTTGAATTTGTGGCTTTGACTGAGGCTGTTAAAGAAGCAATATTGCTTAAAGGTTTTGTCACTGAACTAGGCTTCAATGTTAATGATGTTATGGTGTATTGTGATCATCTTGGAGCCATTCAGTTGTCTAAGCATCACATTTTCCATGAGAGGTCCAAGCATATCAGTGTTAGGGTACATTTTATCAGAGATGTGATACATCCAGGAAGTCAAAGTGTAGTCTGTTATTTCTGAAGATAATTAATGCTGCAGACATGCTAACTAAGGCTCTAGTTGGATCTAAGTTTTCTCACTGTTTGGGTTTACTTCATATTTCTTAAAACCTTTGATTTACACTAAGGTGGAGTTTGTTGTGAAGTAGTGTTAACATCAAGTTTTAGTTAATATGTTTTGCTGACTATAGTTTAGCGACTATTTTTGTCAACTATCTTAGTTATGTGGCCAATAATGTAATTAGATCGTTAACGTTTGTTTAGGCTCTATATCTGGTTTTTCATGTGGTAGTTTCAAATCATCATCTTCATTGTATCTCATTCTCTGTAATCAATTGAATTCAAGTATCACTTGATAGTTAGTGGTTGTTATTCTTTGTCTTTGGATCTTTGATTTCTAGTTCGAATCAACACTAAAGAATCTCAAAGTACCAGACCATAGTTAAACAAGTCGTGGACAACAATAAAGGGCTACTCATTGGTTATTATATGATTCAAGTTCAATCATCAAATTTTAGCATCCGTCATATTCAAATCTGGTCCACCTACAGTTTTTTAGTGGCAACAAATTCTAATAACTCTATATTTGATTTTTGGTAATATTCATGTTTGCCCCTATGCAACACAGGAAACTTTATGTTTCCCTTTAATCATGCCTAACATCTTATTAACTTTTCTTAATACACTTTGCAGCCATTAGTTTATTCACTATGTTAAATCTGTATCAAATGTCTAAGTTTACTTCACAAGAAGTTGAAGCCATTGAAGAAGGTGGTAGTCAGGTAGAAATATCACCTAATTTTCTTTTTTAGGTGGAAATTTGCTTATCTTACAGGATATTTATTTACTTGAGAACTAGTTCATCATGTTGAATTAGTAAATGATTGACGATTGAGCTTCCAACTTCATTATTTTCTTTTTGATGTAGATACTAGGAATCCAGTGTCATGCAGTGTCATGCTTTAGTACACGTCACAACCTTAGAGCATTCATATTGGGTTTTATAATTAAATTAAAAATCACTACTTTTATTCTTCTTTCAATTAAATAAAATTTTTAATACTTTTATCATTATCGTTTTTTCTCTTCCATTCACAAACACTTTAGAAAATATTAAAAAATTGTAGGGGATGAACATTGATTCCTAAATATACAGATAAACAGTAACTTTTCTCTGTCTTCCACTCACACCCACTTACAACCATTCCCTATAATATAAGAAACATACTCATATAAATATAAGTAGGTAACCTATTGTGAATGCTCTTAATTTGTTATAATAATTTGCTCAGTTAAATAGCAAGTATGAATCTTTGTCTTAATCTTTTTGTTTTCATATGTGAGTCATCGTGATTTGTGGGAAATTGTCTAATTTACAGATGAAACACATCTTGATATATTTGAGTCAATAAGGTCAAGTAAACAAGGGTGTGAAGTAAGATTCCCTCTACATCCCACAACGAGACATCAGGCTACTTAGAATAAAAGCTTCTGAAATGTGGTGCGTAAGATATTGATCCCGTAACTTCGCCTTCACCCTCCACACCTTGAATTTTCGTGTAGGACGGCAAAGACACGCCGTATCTTGGTCTTGTCAAATTTTGAAAAATAGCCGTCCCCCCACCACATCACACACACTCTCTAGCGGCTATTTTTAATTAATTTTTTTTCAAGCACTATAAATACCAACCAATTACCATAAATTTTATAAACCAATCTCAAATATCTCTTCTACTTATTTTCAACTCTACAAAAACATCCTGTGAGTGTCTTGAATGTTTTTGTAACGCTAATATCATTTTATACGGTGATGAACTTTTATGAAGGCTCACTAATCATGGCATTGCATTATTATACGAGGCACATCAATATATACATGTCATTCCGAGAATGCTCGGTAGTATTGATTTCACTCATTGGGAATATAGAAATTGTCCTACGCATTTAGGGAGAATGTGGATATCACGGTTTCGGACGATGAATATTAGTTTTGTTTATTGTTTTTTTAAGTTTTTTTCAATTTTAGTTTGTAATAATTTTTAAAACTTTCTGAAATAATTCAAAAGAAATTATGACATGATTGCCCCTTTCAAATCTTGTGGTATTGTGTGACATGACAAAATACGATTGATTAGTATTTGATGTGATGTATGTGATGTGTGAGATCTCAGCATTCCCATCACCCTTAGCAAGCCAAGAGGTACCCGTAGCTTTTAGAGGTATGAAAAGAAAAGGTTATTTAAAGAGAAAAAAGGAGGGGATATACTTAATTAATTTAACTTGAAAAAATATAATAATTGGTTGAAAAATTCATTTAAGCACTTTAGGGATGGTTTAAGGATGATCTATGTGAACGGAGGAGAATTAAAAGTTGAAAATATGAAAGATGCACTATCCTTAGACTAACCAAGTTTGAACCTAGTTCCTAGGTAGTTTTTAGAGAATCTTTGATTTTTATCCTAAATTTAATTACCTATGAGAAGAGGTGAGTTCATTTATAACACCACGTACGATCCAGCTATGTTTTTAAGCACACGAAGACAGACTACATATATACGCCAGCTCAGTAACTTTTAATTCTTACGAGTAGAATTGTCGCATGTTGTGACGGAACACGGTTCCGTGCTATATAATTAAGTCACGTTGACATTCGAAATTACATTGCATTGCGACACGTGAAACCGCGAAAAATCTTAACGTCTTCTAAACCATATATAATAGGCGCTGATAGTATTTGAAATTTTATATACGAAACAAAATCGCTATAAAAATTCACATTAAACATTGATAAAAATAATAACGTCGTTATGGCCAAAAAACGAAGCCATTAAAAATATGCAAGTGTAGACGTTGTTTAAAATAACCACGTTGCAACAACAAATTAAATTCGGATTTTATAAGACATTTGAAAGAGGAAAACAAAAAATATATAAAATTGTCATAACCTTTATACTTCTTTGATGACTTCTAGCTCGTACTTTAATAACTTGTAAATTTTGAAATACAAAAATGTTTTGAATGAAACTTACATGGGAACGTAGAGAAAGCACATCGCATCGGTATATGCGAAATTTAAAAAAAAAAATCAAACTTTATAAATTATAAGCTAAAATAATATGGTCGAAAATTATTGTAACTAGTGAGTTATTGCCCCAAGTTGCTGCGGCTTTTTTCTAAAACGTAAATAAAAATAAATAAATAGCAATAAACTATTCACATATTCATAAAAGATTAAAAAAGTAAAACAACGTTGTATGTAAAAGAAAAAAAATTAAAAACATATTAATTCAAGTCGGTTTTGAACAAACTAATATCTGTTCTTGACGTCACCACCACTTGATTTCAAAACGTAGATAAAGTAAACACGTCGTGAAAGTATGCGTTAGAAATTTTCATACAAATTTATACAAAAGATATTAAATGTGACGCAACTTAAGTTTGATAAAAAAAATAAGCACGTCAAAAGAATATATTAACGTTAAGGAAGATCATATTGAGTTTAAAAGTAAAGTGTGACACATCATCAAAAATTCGTGATACACTAAGAAACGTGGTATTTACAGGAATTTCAAATGATCCAATGTATGTTTTATATTACACCTTACTAAATGAAATTACCAAACAACAACAGGGTAACGCCCCGAGTAGCGAACTCCATAGAGATGGTGGGATGGACTTTTATTCGATTTTAGTGTACAAGATTGTAAGAATTTTGATGTGTTGGTTTGATGTAAAGGTAAGAAAGATCAAATGACTTGGGAACCGACCCAAATCGGTTGGGATAGGGTTGGGAGCATTCCCCCTCAAACCGGTTTAGAACCTGAACCGGTTTGAGGCTAAACCGGTTTTGACCATGTTTGACCAAGTAGGTTCGGTTTGAAACCCAAACCGATATTAAAAAAAACGATATGCACACCTTTACTTTAAGGGTTGAATCACATTTGAGTGACAAGCTAAACATTTGGGACCAATAGTCTGAACAAGCAGGTTATAAATGAATGTTTTTGAAATTAATAAAAAACAAAAAATGAAATTGTTTAATATAAAGCACAACTTGTAGCATAAATAAATAAATAAATAAATAAATATATATATATATATATATATATATATATATATATATATATATATATATATATATATATATATATATATATATATATATATATATGAGAAGGCTACTATACAAAGGGCAAAAAAATTGCAAAGTGTATGAAGTCACCAGGACATGACACGTGTCTTTTGGGAGACGGGTAATTTCGTACGTGCCACAATTACGCGTATAAGGTGGATGATTACGCAAGTTATATCCATTATTACGCAAGTTGTAATTATAACTACGCAAGTTCAAATTACTTAAGTTATAAATAACAATTACACAAGTTATAGTTATAATTACACAAGTTATTTTCATAATTACGCAATTATAATTATACGCACAACACATTTACGTTTTTTTAAATGTTGATTTCTTAAAAAAAAAGTATAACAATACTATACTTAAATTAAAGAGAATAAAATTTTTGATTTTATGGTGTAATTTTTTTAAAAAGTAATATTATATAAAAAAACTTATATGCAATTAAAGAATTTGGGGGAATTGAAAAAAGTTAATAATTATAGGATATTTCCAAATCTAGCTCTCTAGTCCTTTCCTTGCATGATTACTTTTATCTCTAATCTGAATCTTTAATTTCCTAGATCAATGGTTTTTATCATTTCGTACAGTTCGTATAAATTCATCATTTTGTACCTAAACTTTTCTCTCTCTCTCTATATATATATATAATTAAATCCTAGAATTAAATATGGGTGACTGTATTTTCTTGTAGTGGATGCAATAAGCTCATAATCTCAAAAGAACTCAAGATGACATGACTGTTTTTATCGCATAATAGTTATATGAGGTATTTAAAAGTAACTTCTACATATAAATTATTGAAGGGTTTTGAAAAAAAAAGTGGTTAATGAGACACCCCTCAATTATAATTTAACAAATCGGATTTCTATGCAGCTCGTATAGGTGGATCCTATAGTACTATATGAGGCGTATAACCCATTTGACAGTCACATGAATTTTTTCTCGTTGTCAGTGTCGAATTTTGTCGTGCGCGTCGTATAACCCTATATGTGTCGTATAAGGGTCGTATAGAGCTATATGGGGCACATAGCCCTCTGGAAGCCCACCCACTTGAATTTTGCTCGTTTTCAGTGTCTTCGACCCTATACGTCGCATATGGTGCTATACGAGCCATATAGGGGGGGGGGGTATCGATTTATAATGTAAGGTGTCTGTATATTAGGAACTTTTAAAAATGCTTAAAGCATTAAATACAATACCTAGAGATGTGTGTCATAAATCCCAGATAATACGTATAAATATCAGGCGTTGAAAATTTTCAAAATTTTATATAAAAATAAACTGTTATAAAAATTTACATACAAATATTGATAAAAATAAGCACGTTGTTACGACCAATACACATAATAATTATAAAAATTCGTCGAGACGTTAAAAACATATGCGTCACAACAAGTGAAATTTGGATTTTATAAAACAATTTGAAATAGCAAATCAAAACCAAACTGTAAAAAAGTTAATACCTTTAAGCTGTGGAAACGTGACTACAGACTACATGTACCTGAAAATAGTAATGAAAACAAAATGTTCTACACGTGGAAATTGATTTGATGAGGAGTTTTTGGCATCAAACAAAAACATGGTACAAAAACTTTTGGTCATCACTGCCTTCTCTAACCTGCAGACAACTCCTGTCAAATAAAAACTGTGAAAACGTGACTACATGTACCCGAAAATTACTCCATAATCAGAGACGAGTAAATAAATAGTAAAGTACTGACAATTTATGCACAATGATAGAAGCGTCTAATGCTTGCTTTATAGTTAGAGATGTGTGAGTAGCGAGTTATGAGTTGATTTGAAAATATTTTGAAACATGCTAACTGGAATTATAAATCACAAGGTACAAAAATTGAAGTTGCAATTTTGCATATTCATATGCTTCTGACGCGACATGCGAGGTGTAGTATTGATATGATAGCCGTAAATATTTTGGATTTGGGATCATGGTAGAAATTCCTGCGCAACGTGCCGGTGAAAACCTAGTAGTAATGAAAATAAAATGTTCTACACGTGGAAGTTGATTTGAGGAATTTTTGGCATCAAATAAAAACATAACCTTATGTCACCGCTACTTTCTCTAACCTACAGACAACTCTTGTCAAATACTATTCATCAACGATGATAATTAATATGCATACTAATACTAATTCTTTAAATTTGTAAATTTTTAATACTAAAAATATAAGAAAGCTAATATAAAAAATGAATAGGGCAATGTCTCAAGGGCTATATTACATTTGAGTGACAAGTGAAATGTTTAACCTATAATCTGAATACTTATAGATGTTAACCTGGTAGGTTATAGATTGATGTTTTTGAAATAAATAAAAAAAACAATGATATTGTATGATATAAGGCATGACATATAATAAGAAGTTTTTAAATCCGAGGAGATGAATATGTGAAAACGAATTACCTTGTAGTGATACAATAACTCAATATTTAGATGACCTCCGAATATCAAAGGAGTCATGATATGTGATACCTTAAAACTTTAATGTAATAGTTATAAATGTATGAAATATAAAGTTTTTCTTTCATAAATTGCTGAAACAACAAGTAATGAGTAAGATGGTTATTTGAAGGATGAGATATGTCGACGAACTTTTATTGTTTTAGGAGATTGTCTAATAATAATAAATATATTATATTCGAACTAATCCGTTTTTAGTGAAACTTAGCTCGACTCGTAGAGAAAAAAGAGCTCGTCCCAATGACATATTTGAAATTTTATAAAACGCTAGATTTTAAAAGTTATAAGAGAAAATTAAGTAAGCAGGTAAATTAATTATATAGGTAAGCAAGCAATCAAGCTAGTTGCTCAATCTTACATCCCGCATCACCCGGTATAAGGAATTGAGGTGTTTGCTTGCTTTCTACATATAGAAATCTTAACGATGGATTTATAATATAAGTTTCTTGGGAACACACTAATATAAGCAGAATCTCGAGGACTCGATTTCCCTTTGGGTGTTGTTATTATTTATTTGATGAGCTCGAGTAGAAAGCCTCTATATCAACCTGCCGTAGATAGTTTAAGGTATGTTCTCATTAAGTTTTGTTAAGTTAATTATTGTTCATATTAGTGTTATTATTAGGACTAGTGATAATGTAGTATTATTATTTTTAGACATTAAGGTAATTGTTACTGATGTGTATTGGGTAGCATAGCCTTAATCAGGTATAGACTGATTACCCATGCTTAAACAAGATAGCGTTAGGCAATATCAAACCATGACAATGACTAGTTAGCTATACCATTACTTAACTTAGGATTACTTAAACTGTACCAGGATCCTGAGATATTATCAGATCGTACTAGGATCTGTTATCAACTATTGAGCAGTTGTTAAACATGTGAGTTATCATGTTTATCTATAAACTATGATTGTATACTCGTTCTGTCTATACTGGTAATATACAAGAATACCGTTAATGTTCAATTGTTGGCAGGGGTATGGTTGGATCCTTACATGCTTAATGTGATGTGTTGAAATGGATGAAAAGAGGATAAGGTTCCTCATATGAATAAAAAAACTACCATACTTGTGCAATGGTCGGGTGGGTCTGACAAGCGCACTATTATTGGTTGTGAAAAGGTCATGGTTGGCATGTGTTGTCGCTAGCCTAAAATATCACAGCTCATATTTGCATGCATGTCAATTGTTTTGTTTTGTTTTAGTAAACTATATAACATGAGCTCATCAACATATAACTAATGTAGTTTTGAGTATACATGTCACGGGTAATCAGTGAGATAGCCCTAGGATAGGAACAATGAGAAGAAAGTGGAACATGAAGCCATAAAAAATTCTAGTTGTTTGATAATATAAATAAATAATATATTGTACACATAATGTTATAAAATTTTAAATAAAACTCAGTTTGTTTCCGCTATAAATTATATTATTTGTGCATGATCACTCGGGTTCCGGGTGGGGTGTCACATGATGACATCATGAACGCTATTATCGTAGACTTGTACAAGATATTTAAAAGTAACATCTACATGAAAATCACTTAAAGATTTTCGAAATTCTTGAAGCATTAAAAACAGTACCTCGAAATGTGTTATTAATCTCAAAAGATCATTAATTTGTGTTGCGTCACGTTAAACCGCTAAAAATATTAATGTTATATATAATAAACGCTGGTATTATTCAAAATTTTATATAAAAAACAAAGCCGATATAAAAATTCACGTTGAAATGTTAATAAAAATAAGTATGTGGCTACAACCAAAAAAGGAAACAATTAGAAAATTCATGTCGAGACGTTAAAAATAAACACATTATAACAACTAATTAAATTCGGCTTTTATAAATCATTTAAAAGAGGAAAAAAGAAATTTGAAAAAGTCGAAACCTTTAAGCTGTTTTAAGGACTTGTACGTTTAAATTTCGATAGCTTGTAAATTGTGACACATAACTCAATTTTGAATGAAATTTACACTGAAACATATATAAACACATTGCATCTATGTATTCTGAATTTTATAAGACATCAATTCTACAAGTTATAAGAAAAAATATGGTCGATTGAAACGTGTTGCCGGAACATTTAGAAAAAGCGAAAACTTCAAAATATAAGAATAAAGTGTCGTACACATGAGAGTTGATGAGAGGAGATTTTGTTTGAATTTATATATATTTAATGTACTAAAATATAAGAATAGCTAATATAAATAGTGACCCAGGCAATATGCTTTAGGAGCTGAATTACATTTAAATGACAAGCGAAACGTTGGGACAATAGTGTAAGCATTCATGGACATTAAACTAGTAAGTTATAAATGGATATCTTAAAAAATCAAAAAGAATGATATTATGTAATATAAAATGCGACTTGTAGCAGGAGATTTCTTTTAAAATCCTAGGAGTTAAATATGTCAGAACATATTCCTCTTTAGTAGATATAATAACTCAACAATCTTTTATTGAACTCACAATCTTTGAAGTACTCCAGATGGCATCATTAATGTCATCATCGCATTTATATACGAGATATTTAAAAGTGACTTCTACGTTAAAATTACTTAAAAGTTTTAAAAATGCTTGAATCACTGAAAACAATACCTAGAGTATGTCATAGATCTCAAAAAATATTTTGTAAACTCTAGGATTTCGAGTTTTTTTTTTTAAAAAAATATTGGTGGTAAAATTATTTATCAAAATAGGTGATTCTAAATTTTTTATCAAAATGGGTTATAACTAACTTTTTATTTTTAAACTTTAGTTTTTAAATTTTTGTATATTAAAAAAGGAAACAACGTAATTCAAAAAAGTCGACTTTCATATTTATTATAATTTCAAAACAATCACAACAGGACAACAGGTACATGAATTTCATTTTACTATCATTTGTCATTGAAAGGAAATCAAAATTTAACAATCTTCATATCACTATAAAAGTGTTAGACTTAACGAATAGAATGAAACAATAAACATTTAAGAGAAGAGCTAAACTAGCAGTAAGCTTTGACAATATTCATATCAAATAAAAACTAAATTTAAGTCAAACAAAGAGAACTCGCTAACGGTCTCAACATTAATGCAAACTAAATTGAAACAAAAAAAACAACTCAATCAGCTTAAGCATCCATTTTTCTAGGCTTGGAGGGACATGTAGCTCGAGCCACTGACGAGCTTGTGGATTTATCATGCCAATTTCTTCCATTATAGAGTTGAATTTTCGAACTTGATTCTGACTCCCGACACGATAAGCTAAAACTTTCAATTGTGAATTACGAAATTTATCATTAAAATTGTTGATAAAATGTCTTAAGCAGTACCTATGAAAAAATAAACACGATGAATGCTTTGATATGGAAAAAGAATTAAAAACAAGATAATAGAAATAAATATTACCTGTGAAAACCACGTGGGTCTAATCAAGGAGATCCTTGCTCATTAACTGCCTTTAAGATACCAGTATGACGATCAGATATTAAACATATCCCTTATCTATCTTTCACCATATGTTTCTTGACATAAAAAAGAAACCAACTCCAACTAGCATAAGATTCATTTTCAACGATAGCAAATGCTAGCGGAAGTAGTTGATTGTTACCATCAACCCCCATTGCAATCATCATCTTACCTTTATATTTACCATACAAATACGTGGCATCAATGCTAGTACTCAATCGCCTCCTGCTTTTCTCTTCATGATATACAGTTTCTTCTGATCATCATAACCCTAGTTCATCACCGGTTCAAAGTTGTCATGTCTTGTGAATGGTTTTGGGTGTCCAAAAAAAATGTTACTCAGGAGGAGCCGAAGGAGCACTAAACACAAGACTTCCAATCTGTCTCACAACCAGTTTTCTAGTTTGTTCAGAAGACTTAGTTGGAGCATCAAATAGCTCAACTCCTTAAGCAAACAGCATCTCACCTTCTTCAAAATGTATATAAGAAAATAAACTTTTCAAACTGTTACCAAATATATCAATATAATCAATTGGCTTTTCAGGATCATCAAAAGGACCCAACTCATCATCTAAATCTTTAGTGGATAATTATTGCTAAAACAGGTAGAATTCTTTCTCATATTGTGCTTCTACTGCTAGATCCAACGGTTGATAAACCTCTGGTGCTTCATGTAACATTTGACCCATTCGATAATGTAAACCCAAACCCAAACCTAAATTTCTTTCTTTCGTACAATGGAAAATTTTATTATTTAATTATTTTATTTTAATTGTATTATTAATTCAATTTAGCCTAATTTTATAATTTATAAAATAAATTTCATAAATTTATAAGGTGTATATTGAATTCATTTTTAATCATTCCATTCATGTATAAAGTTTAGATATTAATTATGAGATTTTTAATTAATTAAAATAAATAATTAAATTACAAAGTTTTGTAAGATTTATAATTTTATAAAAGATTTTTTTAAAAACAATAATTTGCTTAATTTATATCTGAATGGGGTAAAAGAACTTGGGGTCGTTGATCTCTTCAAAGCTTTAATATGTCCAAGGGTTAAAGTGTAAGTTTTAAAACTTAGATTGAAAAGTTTTAACACAGAATGATAACATTTTAAAAGTACAGGAACCTAACTTTAATTATTTTAAAAACAACCTAAACCATCTCCCATATCCTGTCGACATTTCCGGCCATGCCTCCGGCCACTGTCCGATGACACACCAGACTACACAAATCTTGATCTTTACTCAATTGAACCATCCCTCAACCCGCGCGACCTAGATTCAAATTCTTGACCCCCCCTAATTGTACTTAATTGGCTGTTTCAACCCATTCAAATCGAAACCAAACTCCATATAACAAATTTAATTGTTTCAACTCGAAATCCTATAAATTGAGTCAAATAATCGATATGAAACTGTAAGGTCCTATTTCAATCGAATCCATGATATGTTGCGCTTGATAATCAAATTTAAGATGGATGTGTGCGTGTGTGATATCAACGAACATTAAACAAACTCAAACAGATATTATTAATCTAACGATTACAATTCCTGTAAGGATTATACCTAGAGGTTGATGCCCAAAGAGCTCTCAGCATGCACATGTGCAGTACAAGGATGTTACTTCAGAAGAATTGATATAACTCGGTGAATTATGCTAAGTATCAAATCTTCCGAAGTCAAAAAACCAAATCTTCCGAAGCCAAAGAAGAAGTCTTCCGAAGCTTCGAAGCTAAAGACTGATTTCTTCCAAAGACAGAGAAGACATGCTTTCTCTAAATCACATTTTGACAAAAGCTGAACTATTTTTTGCTGCCACCTCTGAAGACTCACCAACTTATGAGTTGATAAAAAGGCCATACTTTTGTCAAATTGTAGATTAAGTTCTTGAGTCTGTAACTTTTTACTTTTGTACTTTAATTCTTTTTGTATTAGATAAGGATATGAGCTATGGCATGTCATAGTTACTAGTCAAAAGGCAATCTGCCTTTTCAATCTACATTGATCTTCTTATTTAGATTAGTGTTTCCAGTTGTCCTTCAAAGTATGGCCGGATGTAGGATGTAGTATAAAGTGTATCAAGTACATGTCATTTCACTTTTAAGCTTCATAACACTTTGTAAGAACTTGAGAGCAATATACATCATTCTTGAAAACTATATTATCTTGTTCTTATTCTACTCTTTACTTGGGTTCTTTGTTACATCTTAAGCCGGTTCCCTATTTGATCTGTTAAGTGTTCTAACTCTCTCCTAACAACTATAAAAATTTTGCATTGATCCCCTCCACCAGTCTTGTAATTGGTATTAGAGCATTTCAGGCTCTTGATTGTAAGATCTCACTATCTTAGATATCTTTAGTTTCACAAAACACTTACCAGCTCAAATGGCAGCTCTCACAAAAGTTGATATGGAAACAGGTACGATGACAAAGTCTCCACAGACTCCCAGAGGTCTTTCTTTATTTTTAGTACATAATATTAATAATACGAATGTGCTCTCATCGAGTGTTGGTTTGTTTAACTTTAGGTTGGTTTTATAAGTTCTTTGCAACTAACCATTCAACCCATTATACTCTGTGTCCAAAGTAAATATTTACTTTCATATCTATATTATATTTCAAGAAGTGTGAACAGTAGTAAGGTTATTGATTGGTATGAGCGATCACGCCACATGTCTTTTGATGATTGGTCTTCTTTTATTTGAATTGATTTTTTTTTGCATTAAAAAAATTTTGTGAGGAGACTTCACATCAAAGGGTCGTAGCACAGCTAGGTAGTATTGTGCGTCCCCATCGATTTCCTATCCACCGGGTTTGTAAACTGAGGTCAAGTGTTGATTGATCAAACTTAACACTTTATTGAAAATATTGTTACATGCAGTTTCAAGCATTTTTACTAGTACATGATGACATAATGGATGACTCTCACACACGTAGAGGACATCCGTGTTGGTTTAGACTCCCAAAGGTCTTTCTTTATTTCTAGTACATAATATTAATAATACGAATGTGCTCTCATCGAGTGTTGGCTTGTTTAACTTTAGGTTGGTTTTATAATTTCTTTGCTACTAACCATTCAACCTATTATACTCTGTGTGTCCAAAGTAAATATCTACTTTCATATCTATATTATATTTCAAGAAGTGTGAATAGTAGTAAGGTTATTGATTGGTTTGAGCGATCATGCCACGTGTCTTTTGATGATTGGTCTTCTTTTATCTGAATTGATTTTTTGCATTAAAAAATTTTTGTGAGGAGTCTTCACATCAAAGGGTCGTAGCACAGCTAGGTAGTATTGTGCGTCCCCATCGATTTCCTATCCACCGGGTTTGTAAACTGAGGTCAAGTGTTGATTGATCAAACTTAACAATTTATTGCAAATATTGTTACATGCGGTTTCAAGCATTTTACTAGTACATGATGACATAATAGATGACTCTCACATACGCAGAGGACATCCATGTTGGTTCAGACTCCCAGAGGTCTTCTTTATTTATATTACATAATATTAATAATACGAATGTGCTCTCATCGAGTGTTGTCTTGTTTAACTTTAGGTTAGTTTTATAATTTCTTTGCTACTAACCATTCAACCCATTATACTCTGTGTGTCCAAAGTAAATATTTACTTTCATATCTATATTATATTTCAAGAAGTGTGAATAGTAGTAAGGTTATTGATTGGTTTGAGGGATCATGCCACATGTCTTTTGATGATTGGTCTTCTTTTATCTGAATTGGTTTTTTTGCATTAAATTTTTTTTATGGAGAGACTTCACATCAAAGGGTCGTAACAGCTAAGTAGTATTGCGCGTCCCCATCTTCCTATCCACCGGGTTTGTAAACTGAGGTCAAGTGTTGATTGATCAAACTTCATATTTTATTGCAAATATTGTTATATGCAATTTCAAGCATTTTTACTAGTACATGATGACATAACGGATGACTCTCACACAGGCAGAGGACATCCATGTTGGTTCAGACTCCCAGAGGTCTTTCTTTATTTCTAGTACATAATATTAATAATACGAATGTGCTCTCATCGAGTGTTGGTTTGTTTAACTTTAGGTTGGCATGGCTGCTTTAAGGGTGTCCTTCTTCGCAACCATGTCCATAGAATCCTAAAGAAATATTTCCAAGGAAAGCCCTGTTATGTGAATCTGTTAGACCTATTCAACGAGGTGTGCTATACAAAATTATTTCACATTATTGTCTTAAGACAACTCGTAAGATTACTTTTTTGTGACCTTGCGTATTAGTTTCAAGCCTGTGTGTTGAGAATTAATATTAATATTCAGCTCATTTGATATGATTGAGCAGGTGGAGTTTTTAACAATCTCTGGACAGATGATTGATGTCAAAGTCTCAAAGTATTCTATGTCTCTGTAAGTGGCAATATTAACTAGCTAGCAGGATTGTTCTATTCATACACTAGTTAGTTCTAAAACATTAATGCTGATGCAGCAACCATAGGATTGTTCACTACAAAAGTGGTTATTGCTCTTTATACCTTCCAGTGAGTTCATATATATATTCATTGCATCTTATGATTTGTTATATTATCATCTTCAACTCCAAGCAAATTTAAATGACAAAATCCATCAATGTATCGATATGTTGGGTTTAAAGGTTGCATGTGCACTCCTTATGTTGGAAGAGGATGATGATGATCTGGTGAAAGACGTTCTTGTAGAATTGGGTATATATTATCAAGTGCAGGTATATATATATACTACTGATATGGGTTTCTACTAAAGTATATATAAATCCAACGGTTCTATCCATATTTTTTTTAATTTATAAAAGATTTAAAGAATCATTAGTGGCTTCTTGGTGATGAAGGTTTTAAGGTAATCAGTACTTGAGGTAGCGACTCAAAGATTTCTAAATTTGAATCCATTCATTAACTCACCGGCTCTACCTTCCACGCCATCTTAGCCACTTGCAACCAGCCTCTTGATTAGTATTACTTAGTATGCCACCCACCGAACCCGTAACTACATCAGCAGAAGCTAGCTAGAATCTGCTTGCTATACCAGCGGATTCAAAGTTTAAAGAAAAAAGTCAGAGTCTGTTACCACAAATAACAAATTCCATAGAAAATACTAAAATGTCATTTCACACCTAATTATAAATTACTGAAAATTGTCTAACTCTCTTAGAAAGTCAAAAATGTTTGATTCGTTTTCCTTTGGATGAAATTGAACAATTACGCATGTGTGCATACATATATAGTCTTTGATAAATCCTCTAAACTGATCATTGTAGAATGATTATCTCGACGCTTTCGGTGATCCTAATGTGTATGGAAAGTTTGTCAATTCACCCCTATATATCATTTCGATCATTCCTTGTGAAGGAACCACAAGTCCTCATGGCTCCATCAATGTGTCTTATAATTACATGTCAGGAATACATTTAAAGACTGATGCAACCAAAGAAAAATCAAAGAGCTCTCAGCATGCACATGTGAAGTACTACTTCAGAAGATTTGATATAACTCAATGAATTATGCTAATTATCAAATCTTCTGAAGCCAAAAGAGCAATTCTTCCGAAGCCAAAGATGAAGTCTTTCGAAGCTTCAAAGACAATGTCTTCCGAAGCCAAAGACTGATTTCTCCCGAAGACAGAGAAGACATGCTTTCTCTGACTTACTTTTGACAGAACCACCTTTCCGCTGCCATTTCTGAAGACTCACCAACCAGCATGGTTTGGTGAAATTCCATGCTTTTGTCAACTGTAGATTAAGGTGTTGAGTCTGTAACTTTCCAACTATGTACTTTTATCCTTTTTATATTAGATAAGGATGTGAGCTATGGCATGCCATAGTCACTAGTCAAAAAGGCAATCTGCCTTTTTGACTCTACATTGATTTTGTTGTCTAGATTAGTGTTTCCAGCTAGCTTTCAAAGTATGGACGACTGTAAGATGTAGTATAAAGTATGTCAAGTACTTGTATTTAGAATTACGCTTTGTAACATTTGTAAGAACTTGAGAGCAGTATACATCATTCTTGAAAACCATATTATCTTGTTCTTCTTATTGTTCTTTCACTAAGTGTTCTTTGCTTTATCTAATCTGGTTCTCTATTTGATCTGCTAAGTGTTCTAACTCTCTCCACCTTATGAAACTGTTGCATTGATCACCCTTCAACGGTCCTATAATTGGTATCAGATCTTTTCAGGCTATTGGTTGTAAGATCTCACCATCTTAGATATCTTTAGTTTCACAAAACACTTATCAACTCAAATGGCAGCTATCTCTAAGGCTAATATCGAAACCAGTACCGTGACAAAGTCTCCACTGATCACTACTGATGACTTTGATACTTGGTGCCAACATCTGAAAGGGTTCATCAAGTCTTAACATAGCAAGATATGGTGATCTGTTGTTGAAGGACCTCACATCCCTAGCACCTCTTTAGCCACTGTTGGAGGAGGGATGATTCCAAAGGAAATAGCTGACTACTCTGAAGAAGACCGGAAGAAAATAGATGTAGATCAGAAATCCATGACCGCTCTCCAAACTGCTCTTCCAAACTCCATACATAGAGGCTTTAAAAAGTGCAAAACTAAAGCTCATGTATGAGGGGTCCGAGAAAGCCAAAGAAAACAAGAAAGACATTATGAAGAAACAGTTTGAAAACCTCACCTACAAGACAGGTGAAACCATGACTCAACATACTTCAGATATGTTGAGGTTGTGGATACTTTAATGGATGTTAGAGTCAAGCTTGAGAATAGGGACATAGTGATGAAGTTCATGTTCTCCCTTCCTAGATAATGGATTCACTACTGTGTGGCCATCAAGAGAACTGAGAACCTCTCTACTCTTACTCTCACAGAGCTGTATGGTATCATTAGTGGTTACCAGATGGAGATGAACCTGCAAAATCCATCAAGCAGCTCTTCCAACAATCATCAGAGCTCAGCCCTTCATGTGATTGAAAGGGATAGCAGAGAACCACAACATCAACTCATATGCTTCCCTAATAACTCATAAAAGGGTTATTTCATCACCTTCCTTAAGACACCAATGGAGAGCTACATCCAAGGAAGCCCATTCTAATAGACAAGCTCTGCTCAAGCCTTTGTGACTGCTGATAAAAGTTATGGCAACTTTCTCTTCACTCTTGAAGACTTGGATTGCATCCATCTAGATAACCTAGAGTACATGGAAATAGTCTAGGAGATGGCTCTCCTCACTTATAGAGCCAAGAAGTTCTACAAGAGAACAGGAAGGAAGTTTCCAACAAATATGGCCAGTAGAAAGTTTGGCCTGGATAAAAGCAAGGTGAAGTGTTACAACTGTAATCAAATAGGACACTTTGCTAGAGAGTGCAAGGCACCAAGGACAATTGGTGGCCAAGCATAATCCAGACCAAACTACACTGATGAAGCTCCCAGAACTGAGAAGCCAAGCCAACCTAAACAATATGTTGCTGTTGCTGTTAAAGAAGGGGGCTTTGACTGGAGTTTCCAGGTAGAAGATGCTTCTCCAAACCAAGCACTAATGGCTGATCATGAAGAAGCTAAGGTATTAGAACATCTTTGTACCCCTGAATGCATTGGTAAAGTTAATATGTACAGGTCCTACAACTTGGAAATAAGATCTGACCTTGAGTCCTTAAACATTTTAAAAGCTGGTCACCTCATAAAAAAGCAGTGTTTGCATGCTTACGGGCTCCTTGGGCTCAGGATTTTTTGACCGTCATCCCCATTGAAGGACTGAGGTAGCATATGTTATCATTGGAGTATCGGGCTATCCTTAAGTATCGGTTAATGTTTCCCTTGTTTTCGATTGATGAGCCTTGTCCAGTTTGTCGCAAAGTTTGTTTGGATGCTTTTGGTGGTCATGCGGTTCATTGCTAGGAGTTGGTTGGTTTTAAATACAGGCATGATTTGGTTAGGGATGTCCTTTGTGATGTCCTTAAGCAGGGAGGAATTTCAGCTAAAAATAAGGCTCCCGTGAACACTCTTACAGATCCGTGAGAGGGGAGGTCTACTCAACGCCCAGCTGATGTTCTTGTATTTGGGTGGGCAGGGGGAAACACGCTTGTGTGGATCTTACCGGGGTATCTCCTTTGGTTGGGCTCAGGGATAACGGGTTTGTTGCGGGACAGGTGACGTTGAAGGTAGAATCATGCAAGGTCACTAAACATGAGAAAGCTTGTCTTGAGAATCAACATGTTTTTATTCCATTGGCCTATGATACCTTTGGTTTCCTAGCCCCAGAGGTAGTGAACTTTCTGAATCGGGTTCAACGGGTCATCCATAGAAATGTTTTGACCCCTAAGGGCAAAGGTTTTGTTTTTAGTAGGCTAGGTTTCGCTATTCAAAAAGTGGTTGCGGAGCAACTTATTGCCTGTTTACCTGCCACTTTATTGTAAATATTGGATTTAAACATCAATGATTGTTAAAAAACCTGTAATTCATCTGTTGTAAGTTTCATCCTGTTCTAATTTTTCAAGGATTCCTGCATACGAAAGTTCATCTGAATGTACGCTTAAAAGTGGTTGCTTGTTACGTTAAAAAAAAGCTGGTTTTAAAAGAGTAGAAAATGATTATAAACTTAAAAGTGAAGATTTAGAGAAAACCATTTCAACTCTTAAGCATGATCATACAAACTACAGGACTCAAATCAAAGATCTCATAACCAAGTTAACTAAATGCCAGGTTGAGTTTGTGATCAGGAAAGCCAAGGCAGAAAAATAAGTTCTTGAAGAGGAAACTTTCAAGAACATAATATCATTATTCTTGCATGCAAAAGTTTGTTACCAAAACAGGCAGGGACTAGGATCAAGTGATAGCTCCTCCACACACACTCCTATCTGTTAGATCTCCAAGATGTGGAAATCATCAAGATGAGCTGCCTCTCATAGACCCCATTCAAGAAGAAGATGAAGATGAAGAGGAGATAGTGAAGGATGGATCTGAAGTGAGTGAAGAGGATCATCCTAAGAAGGGTCACTGTTCTCCTGAGGAGAGGAAAGAACCAATGATGACCAAGTCTGCAAGGAAGAACTTGATCAGGACAGCCAAAAGAAAATCAAAGAAAGACCAAGAGATCAATCATGGATCTAGTACTAGGAGTCCTTGTTCATGTCCAAATCATCCTGGTCAAGACGGGAAGGCTGATCAAATGTGCACCACCGCTGCACAACCTGAACCATCCAGTTCCAGGAGCAAGCCTCACCCCAAGAAGCCTGCTGCATCATTTGAGAAGATGAAGAAGGAAGTGGAAAGTAATCAAGCTCAGCCTCCCACTCAAAAGAAGACTCTAGGAAGCCAACTGAATACATCATGTACGGTAGCACTTCTCACTTTTCCAAGGATTGCATCTATAATCCTAAAAGTACTATCCATATGACCAAGAAGAAAACTTCTGAGAAGAAGAAGAAGCAGATATCTTCAGAAGAAAAATCTCTTTCTTCTGGAAGCTCTAAAGAGAAGAAGCAGATAAGTGAAAACTTACCTTTGAAAGAAAAATTGGTATCGGAAGAAAGGAATGCTTCTGAAGTACTGAAGTCTGCTGCAGTGGATGCAAAATCTTCCGAAGGTCCAGTCTCCAAAACTTTCTAAGTCATCAAAAATTCTGAAGTATTGAAGGCCAAGTCTAGTCTTCCAAAGATGGTGTGGAAGATCAAGGAACTCCATGTGACGGAAAGTTCTTCATCAATAACAACAGATGATTCTCATAGCTTGCATATAGGATCAATTACTGTTGTATTATCTTCAGTTCACTATGACAAGCCCAAGACCTATGAGGCTTAGGTTTCCAAATGTAATATTTTTATATGCAGGAAAAACTAAAGACCAAAGGAAATATATGGATCATTAATAGTGGTTGTTCCAAGCATATGATAGGAAATGGCTCTTTGGTTCAAAACTTTGAGAAAATAGATGGAGGGCTAGTTGCTTTTGTAAAAGAATCAGGTGGTTACATTACTGGAAAGGGCAGGGTCATAAATGGTAAGCTTAGCATTAAGAAGGTAAACTTTGTCTAGGATCTTGGGTACAATCTCTTGAGTGTATCCCAATTTTATGATCAAAGACATAACATGCTCTTTACTAAGCATGAGTACATTGTTCTCAAGCCGGGGTGGTCATTCCTCAAGAGCATATCCTGCTAAGAGCCCCCAGGAAAGGGAACATGTACAAGATGGATCTGTAGGAAACATTCCCTTTAGGAGAAGTTTCTTACTTTCTATCTAAAGCCAATAGTGATGAGTCTTTCCTCTGGCATAAAAGAATATGCCATGTAAACTTTAAGAACATGAATAAATTAATTAAGAATGATTTGGTAACTAGAATGCCAAAGAAAGAGTTTGCAAGTGATGATCATTATGTTACATGCCTAAAAGGGAAGCAACACAAAGTGTCTCACAAGCCAAAGGAAATAAACTCCATCACTACTCCCCTATACTTATTACATATGGATCTCTTTGGCCCCACTAGTGTAATGAGTCTAGGAAGGACCTCATATTGTTTGGTGATCACAGATGACTTCATAAGATATACTTGTGTCTTCTTCCTTAGAACTAAGGATGAGACCCCTGAGATCTTGAAGAGTTTCATTCTGAAAATTGAGAATTAATATGATCACAAGGTCAAAATCATAAGATGTTGCAGGACCGGTGAAGGGTGGTCAATGTAATAGTTTTACAAGGATGGAGAGATATGCAACACTTAATAGATCAAATAGGAAACCGGTTAGATGATACAAGGAACACAAGTAAAAGAAAAATAACAAAGAACACTCAAATATGGTTTTCAAGAATGATGTATATTGCTCTCAAGTTCATACAAGTGTTACAAAGCATAAAAAAGATACAAGTGCTTGAGACACTTTATACTACATCCTACAGCCGGTCATACTTTGAAGGCCAGCTGAAAACACTAATATAGACAACAAGATCAATGTAGAGTCAAAAGGCAGATTGCCTTTTGACTTATGACTATGACACACCATAGCTCACATCCTAATATATTACAAAAAGGATAAAAGGTACAGAAGTAGAAAGTTATAGACCAATGACCATAGTCTACAGTTGACAAAAGCATGGACTTTTCACCAATTCATATAAGTTGGTGAGTCTTCAGAGTGGCATTGGAAAGTTGTTCGGCTTTTGTCAAAAGGTGATCAGAGAAAGCATGTATTCTCTATCTTCGGAAGAAATTAGTCTTTGGCTTCAGAAGACTTTGTCTCTGAAGCTTCAGAAGACTTTATCTTTAGCTTCGGAAGATTTTATCATTTGGCTTCAGAAGTAACTTTACTCTGTACTTCATGGATGCATGCTGAGAGCTCTTTGGATGCTTTGGTTGCATCAGCCTTTAAGTATAAACCTTACAAACTCCCCCTAGGCTGATGCTAACAAAATAGAAGAGATTACTTATCTATTGACAGTCCTTATCAGGATCAAGACCATTTCTTTCTTCATTATTTAGTCAGGATCCCTCAAACTCTCATAGTATCTCCTCATATCATAGAGATCATGCAGAGGAAGATCAAGTATGTCTTGCCAGAAGTAGATATCTTGACCTCCTTGATCTCTAATGACATACCATCTGTACAGATTAGCAGCAAAGCTCCAAGACAAGATGGGTCTCCCAGCAGCAAGAGGCTCCACTTGAATGGAAGTTGGATTAGCAGCCTCTTCTTGATCACCCTCAGAATGTTCTGACCCATCCTGAGGTATAGAGGTCGATGCCTTGGACTTCTTCTTCTTTTTATTGTCCCTTCTAATGGCCATCCTTTTCTTTCTTTTTCTAGATTTCAACTGAGAAGACTGGCCTTTAGCACCAGGTTTTTCTTGTGTGTCTTTCTCAGTTGGGTCCTCTTCCTTCATAGGTTTAGAAGGAGGGGGATTGGGACCCTGCTGTGGATTAGAAGATGAAGTTGGCTGTGGTCCAGCACTAGGTCCAGGTTGTGTTGTCTCTTATGGTTTAACCTTGACCTCAACTTTAGGTGCAGCCTGACTTGATGGAGAATGCAAATAAATGAGCTCACCCTTTTTAATCTTCTACTTGATCACCCTAATATGCTCATCCATGCTGGATAGAGACATTGGACCAAGCCTTCTTCTAGAGAATCCATACAGGTTTAAGAAGCTCATCATCCTCTGCCTATCAGCGGACTTCTTTTGACTCTTTTGGATGATGGCTCTTGACTTTGCAGCTTCTTCCCTCATCTTTCTCTTAGCAGTTTTTTGTTCATTCATTACTTGTAGCTCAAGCTGCTTGAGGTACTCAAACTCTATGTATTCATATGACAAGGGAAGAAGTGCAGATGCCTGATAGAGGCCTGTGGCATTAAGATAATTAATCATATTTTGTCTATCTGCTTCTTTGTCTACCTGATGTTGTTGCTCAGTTGCCACATCCTCTGTCTCAGGGTTTTCTTAAACTGGGGAGAGGGTATGAGCATGTTTGTAGAGTCTTTTCTTCCTCCTTTCTTCCTTGATCTTGAGGAGCAGTTCTGCATCCTTTGCCTCCTTCCTCTCCCTTGACAACTCAGTGTCGGCCAGTTCATTTAACTCTTCTAAGGGAAGAGAGATGAGTTCATCAATGTTGTAGTTTCTGGTTCCCAAGTAGTTTAATATGGCTGCCCTTAACTCATCATTTTGAGTGTTTGGCCTGGGGGTAGCCCTAATTTCCGCTTCCATGAAGCCTGGGGACCTATTTGAACTATCTCCCCTTAGCTTACTCTTCCTCTCTCTTTCTTCCTCCTCAATCTCCTCAGGAGTCAACCTCTTTTTACCTTTGTCACTCACGAGCCTTTGTGACTCAGGTTGGAGAGAGCTTTGGCCTTTATTACTTAGTTCTTCACTTGTGCTCTGGCTAGAGAGAGGCTATGAGACACCTTCACCAGTTGGTGCCTCACTGAGGGTAATGGGTGTTGAAGCAGTTCCTGTCATCTTAAGGTTCACAGGCTCAACTGCTGGGCCTTCAACCAAGGTTTCCACTTTAAAGCTAATCTTAGGGTCCACTTCAGAATCTAGTTGACCAATAATCTTGTCTTCTAGCCTCTGTCTGTATAGTCTTGTTCTTAACTTGAACTCTTCAAGCACCCTTTGTTGAATCCTATCAGCCAACCTTGCAGCTTGCCTATTTTGACTTGGGTTGGCAAGTGGGAGGTCGACTAGATAGGTGCTCTCATAGTATCTTAGGGTGTAGAAGTTGAAGATCTCTTGTTGACCCTGAGGCCTAGGGATTACCCAGGCTCTCCTTTGATCATCATGCCTCCATCCCACTATTGGGTTTTCAGCAGGGTGAGATGGAGTAGGCATTGCCCTTGGTATGCCCTCCTCAACCAGACTTTTGAATGAGAGAGTCCATATCATTGTGGACCTAAGGAGGTTGTTGAGTATGGGCATCTGCAAGTGAGGGTGGTGAATCCTCCATACCCATTCTCTAAGAGGAACTTCTAGGTTTTATGATTGTTAGTATGACTTTCTCCCCCTTTTTGGTAGCATCACCCTCTTGCATAGGGGAGCTAGAAGTTAGCTCCACCATATCCATAGCTTCTTGTGGGCCTGGTTGAGTCCTATTTAGTGGCCTCTCAGCTAACTTGCCCTTGAGATTGGTGATCTCAAGTTGCTGGTCACTGACCCTCTTTTGTAAGGTAGTCACCTGAGATTCCAGGTGACTGACCTTTAAGACTAAATAGGTGCAGGTTTTAGTTAGTTGTTGCACCTTTAGTTTCAGACTCCCCTCATCTATATTTGAAGAATCACTGGGGGATGAGAGAATAGGACTGAAGTCTTCTTCCTCATCACCAGCACTAAGTTCTTGGCTGCTGGATTTCCCCAGCACCATGACAGCTTCAGTTGAAGTGTCAATGGGCTGGCCATGGTTAAGGTCTTAGAGATGTAATCACCTTCAAAAGTAAGAGCCTCTTCCATATGGACCTCCTGAACAGGGAGATCCACCTCAGTTATGGATGGATGATATAGGCTAGACATGGGTGAGTCAGAAGCACTCATCTCTCTTTGAGCAGGGGTGGAGAAGAGAGACTCATAGTACTCACTGAATCCCATGTCTTCGTTATCATGGAATTCTAGGTTGGGTATGGGTTGGTTGAGGTCTAGAGGCTGAGGATGGTAGCTTTCCTCGGAAGGTTCTTCACAAGAGTTTTGAGACTCTGAGTGAAGGCTTAAGGATGGTGTTGGTATAGTGAGCTCATCAGGCTGAGCATGAGGAACCTCAGCATTGATCCTTGAAGTGATAGGAATGGTTTGCTCCTCAGGGGAAGTGGAAGCTCTAATGTCCACTTCCTCCTGCATGGGTGATAATATGGGGTCCTGCACAACCTGAGTAGCTTATTCAGGGGTTCGTTTGGATTTTCTTTGGTAGGTGATGGTGATTTGTGGCTGTGTGGGTGGTGCAAATGTGAAAGGTGCGGGTTCAACATTAGTTTGTGTTTCTAAGTTGTCACCTTGAGCAATTAGCTCTAAAATTTTTGGGACCATGGCTGTTTCTACCCCTGAGAAGCCAATGGTTGGCTTTCTCATTGTTTTAAAGATGTCGGGCTTCATCCGTCCCAATTTAAGAACATTAATTGTTCCCCTTAACTGTGAGCCTAGTTCACAGTTAAGAATATACTGGACATATCTAGGGAACATATAATATTCTAAGGAGTCTAAGTTTGCAAGTAAATTAGTATAAACAATTTGTGAGTACTTGAACTTGACCCCTTGTAACAATCCATGGACTATATAGGAAAGGTCTTCAGGAATTTGATCCCAACCTCCATGTTTGTTTGATAGACAGTGAATGATAACATGGAGGAGGTACTTCCATTAGGAGGAGACTTTCCCTTTCTTGAAGGTTCTTAAAGTGTAATCACCCTCATAGCCCATCTGTCTGAAGGACTGGTTCACATCAGATTTTGGAAAGGACAATTCCCCTTCTTCATCATCCAGCCTAAGATGACTATGAATGGAGGCTGGAATGATAAAAATTGTCCTGCCCTGCATTGTGGCAGACAGTGCCTTCTCCCCATGCATAATGACCTCTTGGCATGTCCTCCAAAACTACAACAGCTGATCTTCGTACAGTGGAGGATTTATGGTGAGGGAGGTGAAGTAGTTGGATAGAGTTAAGAAATGGAAAACGTATGAGAAGCCAGGATCTTTCTCAGACACTAACAAAGCAACCTGATTATGTTGTCTGTGTAGTTGCAAGGAGAAATCAGGCAGGGTTCGTGGATCAGGGTTGGCTATTTTGAGTAGCTTTGAGATGAAGGAAGGTAAGAACAAGGTCGGTTTGTGGGTGAATTTAGGGTTTGAATCTTGCAGATGAAGGAGAATATAAAAGAGGGGGAACCGTTGTATGAATATATATGGTATGGATTTGAGACAGTTAATATAAAAGGATAAACTTTGAAATTCGGATGTCGGGTTCACCTCAAAAAAAGTGCCCAAAAAGTTCATTTTCTTGGAAGTCTAAATCTACCGAAGCTAATTTGTCTTCGGAAGGTTTTAGAAAAACTTCCGAAGCAATTTGGCTTCGGAAGGTATTCCTTAATTTTCTAAGAATTTTGCTTTGGGAGAAAAATACTTAAGAGTATTTTTTACTTTGTAGATAGATTTTGCTTTGGAAGATATCAAATATCAGAAATCTTATTCAATAAGAGAATAAGTTTCCCAAGACTTAATTTCTTTCGGAAGAAAATAGTCCTTCAATACATATAAGTACTTAGTGACAAATATAAGCTTCGGAAGATATAATCAAATTTCTTCCGAAGGTTGACTTCTCAGTAGTAGTTATTTGTTTTGAAGACATAAGTTTCTTCTGAAGACAACTTGATGTCTTTCGAAGGAAAATATATCCAAAATTCTCAAAATTCTAAGGGATATCATTTTGAAAAGTTTCTTCCAAAGTAAACTGGGCTTATATGGTGATGAAATAGACAGCTTAAGACACACATATTATTAAAATAATCTTGAGTTTAGTTTAAGAAAAATCTACTCAAAGTTAATCATTCTAATAGTTGATACAAGATATTTAAATCTCTGCTCATCAAAAGCTTTTGTGAATAGATCAATATATTGTTCATTTGTGTTAACTTTGACTAGTTTTATCAATCCCTTTTTAAAATTATCTCTAATTAAATGATACCTGATATTGATGTGCTTTGTCTTTGAGTGCTAAACTGGATTCTCTGTGATAGAGATAGCACTGTTGTGTCTATGTGGATGGAAGTCTCCTTGAAATTGAATCCATAGTCTAGCATCTGATTCTAAATCCAAAGCACTTGAGCATAGCAGCTTGCAACAGTAATGTATTCAGCTTCAGCAGTTGATGCAAATACACAGGATTGTTTCTTGCATTGCCATGTGACTATCCTTCCACCAAGAAATTGAAATCCCCAAGATGTTGATTTTGCAGTTATGTTGCAGCCACCATAGTCATTATCTGTATAGGCATACAGATTAAAGTCAAAATTCTTTGGATACCAAAGGCCCAATTTGGGAGCACTCTTATGATATCTGAGAATTCTCTTAACAGCAACCAGGTGTGACATCCTGGGGTTGTCTTGATATCTTGTACAAATACATGTAGCAAACATGATATCAGGCCTACTGGCTGTGAGGTATATAAGAGACCTAATCATAGCCCTATATAGATGTTCATCAACACACTACCCCTCAAGATCTGGTCCAAGAGAGTGGTTTCTGGCTATGGGTGTCTTAGCAACCTGGCACTCAGTCATGTGAAACCTGGTAAGTATGTCTTGTACATACTTTGACTGATTTATAAAGATGCCATTGTCAACCTGACTTGAATTCCTAGAAAGAAATTGAGTTCCCCTATGGCACTCATTTCAAATCTATTCTTCATCAGCTTCTCAAAGTCTTTGCAGAGCTTCGGATTAGTTGACCCAAAAATAATGTCATCTACATAAACTTTAACCAGTATCAAGTTATTTCTTGTTCCTTTGATGAAGAGTGTTCTATCAATAGTACCTCTCTTGTATCCACACTTACAAAGATATTGTGATAGTGTCTCATACCACTTCCTTGGAGCCTGATGCAGCCCATAAAGAGCTTTGTCAAGCTTGCAACCATAATTAGGATGATCTGGGTTGGCAAATTGAGGTGGTTGTTTGACATACACCTCCTTATCAATCACCCCATATAAAAAGGAACACTTGACAACAAGTTGGTAGACCTTGAAATCCTTGGATGCAGCAAAAGCCAGGAATATCCTAATAGCTTCAAGTCTTGCTACAGGAGAAAAAAAACATCTGTGTAGTCAATCCCTTTTTCTTGTGTGTATCCTTGAACAACTAATCTTGCCTTGTTCTTGAAGTCCTCTATCATCCTTCTTGTTTCTAAATACCCACTTGGTATCTATGGTAGTCTTCCCTTGAGGAAGAGGACATAGATTCCAAACCTTCTGTCTTTTGAATTGAAGCAGCTCCTCCTGCATTGCTTCAACCAAACTTCTATCTTTCAAAGCCTCTTCAATCTTCTTAGGCTCTATCTGGGACAAGAAACAAGAGTGAAGACAAACATTTTTATCATTGGTTTGTCCTCTTGTTCTCACCCCAGTTTCAACATCTCCAATGATGTTTATGGTGGGATGGGACTTGTGGATTCTTAGTTGAGGAATCACAGCAAGTTGTTTGGATAGATCTAAATTTGTGAAATTCAGATCTGGTGCTTGAGAATCATCCACCACATCAACACACTTATCAAGTGACACTTGATCCAATGAGTGTGTTACATCATTGATGTTGTCTTCAATGTAGTGGTTATCAACATCAAGAAACTCCCGATCACTATCACTACCTCCTTCTCCTCCTACATTTGAAACTCCTTCATCTAAGTTCTGTGCCTCTGTGCTGGAATTTGTAGGCACCTCAGATGTATCAGCAGAAGTATTTGTCATGGTTGTGCTGACAGGATTTCTAACTGCAGGGCAATTTACCACTAGAGCTGAAGTAGTTTGTACACTTAGTCTTCTCTGCTCAAATCTTAGATCAGAATCTCCTGATGATAAGATACCTGTAGATCCTAAAATTATCACACCCCAACCTTAATGGCGAAAAATTTGAGATATGAGGGTTAAGATTGTTCAAAGTTACACAACGCTTCAAAGTGTAAATATTATTAATCATTAGGATTCCAAATTGTAAATTACAACCATAAGTTCAAGCAAACAACCATAACATAAACCAAATAATAAGTTCAAAATCAAAATAAAATGAATTCTTTATTTTATTTTAGGTCCAACTCTAGATGAATTCAATTCTTCAAGAATCAACAATTAAGCTTGAGCATCTCTTGAAACATGTTAAAAATAAAGTCAACATATGAATGTTGGTGAGCTTCCATAAGATTATACATACATACGTAAAACTTTAAGATTAGCAATTCAAATCATAAGTTATGAGACATGCAGCATATATTGATAGTGCTACGATACAATCAAACATTGACAAAGATATGCGCACAATAAGATATATGATTAGCTAAGTGTACTTGGTTCTCGTGATGAGCAGGAATACGTCATCAGGAGCCGGCAATAACCTCGGCTTTAGCACCAAATAGGCTTGTCAGGCCCATAGATCTATGACGTCGCTAGGCTAGCAATAGTTAATAATTGTCATAAAGGAGAGCCTATCACATAATGTTCACATAAGTCTCAAGTAACCATAAAAAAAAACATTTAAATTGAATTGCATGTGCTTTACAAGTCTTAAAATGATTTTTACAAGTGTACTTTATAAGATAACATGTTTCACCCCAAAACATGTGAAATAAAGTAAGAAAAGGGATATGAGAAAACTCACTTGTATAAGATATACTTTGAATAATAATAAGTCTAGAATAACACCAACGATTTCTTCACAATTTACCTAAGAGTGGATGTTCCAAGATTAGAATATAACCGGTAAAGTTCAAGGGACGATTCGGGAAAACTAGGGTTTCAATTGTGAGCGGGGATTTTTAATAATTAATTTGAAATACGATGGATTTAATAACAATAATACATAATTGTTAAAATATAGTTATTTGACATAGTTTAAATATTTAATCCTTAAGGATCGATAAGATAGGGTTTAAATATTAAAATATGGAAAATAATTAATCTTTAATAATTAATTATTTAACTAACATTAGCAACAAGTCTTAATTTTTCAATAAGTGCAAAATAATATATGTTTCGGTGTAGATTAAATTTAAATATTAATAAATTTTTATAGTATTCTATAACATTTAATACCCTTAAAGAAATAAAAATATAAAATTTTAAAAAACCTTGAGTATTCTCAGGAAAAACTTCCAGAATAAATTCAATTAACAAAAATAATTTTTATAATAATAATATATATATATATATATATATATATATATATATATATATATATATATATATATATTTACGATTACAGGAATAAAAATATATATATAAAAATGCTTAAAAAAAACTAATGCGGGTGCCCGAGTTCGAACCCGGGACCCTTGTGTGTAAGCGAAGGGTGTTAACCGGTAGGTTGGAAGCGCATATGCCTGTTAAAAACCCGTTTTAAATTTATAAAAAGCTTAAACAATAAACCCCGAAAATTGAACAAAAACCCTAGAATCAATACCAAACCAATCGAACACCAAATGGTGTATATTAAACCGAATTGGTTTAGGGTTTTTGATCCCTATACAAACGAGTTTGTACTGGTGTTTAATTTACCTTGATTGAAGTCGAAATGTTGTAGAACTTGAAGAACAGGTCGCGATAGGAACCGAGATCGAATGTGAAGATAGGGTGATTGATAATGGAATTAGAGGCTAGGAGAGTTGAAAGGGATCGAATGAAACGTATAGCCGTGTTTGTAAAGGTTCCATTGTGATTGTTTCAAATCGAACGACTTCAATCTTAGGTTCGACTATTTCGGTTTGATTCGAGATTTACAACTCGATTTCAAAGATAATTAAGAACACACTTGAATTCCTCATGACGATACAACCGTTTCTAAGCGTTTAATTGGCCATTTAGGACGGTTTTGAATGAATTTGAATGTATAAGAAACCGGTACACTTTGGTTACAAGATAAAGTTCTTAATCGCCAGTTTACTTCGAATTACAACCCCACACAGGTTCGAAACTGAGGTACAAAGGTCAAGGGTGGTTAATTAGCTTTAAAAGTGCTTAATTTTCTAGTTAAACGGTCGTCGTAGCCCGGCCGGAGCTTGGTCGAGGGCCGTCACCGGAATACGGGAAAACAGGGGGAGAAAGAAATGGGTTTTAAACTATTTATAATCTCAGTCCTTGGTGTTTTGAGTTTAACAATTTAAGTTTAAAGCTTTTAAATTCAAGTTTCTTAATTGAGCTTTTTAACCCTTAACTATAACTCTTTCAATTTGACTAACAAAATCAACTTATAAATTTTTGTAACTACCTTGTAATCTTTATAAGTTTCATAAAACTTCAAGTTTTTTTTATAAATGTGGTCACATTTTAAACCATTAAATTCCATAAATTTATAATAATTATAAACCTACCATTTTTATCAAATCTAACTAAATATAATACTTTACAATTTAATTAGTAAATGAATAACGCATGAATGACCCAAAAGATTTCTTTATTGAGAAGAATGAACCTTACAAGAATAACGAGAGATAACGACTAAATAATGAATTCACAAAATGTTACAGTCTCCCCAACTTAAGAAATTTCGTCCTAAAATTAAGGATACCATTAAGCAAACAAATGAGAATGTTTCTTCTTCATATAATCCTCGCGTTCCCAGGTAAACTCGGGTCCGCGTTTATTTTCCCAACGAACCTTAACGATTGGTGTGGTAGTGTTCCGAGTCTTCTTTATTGTTAGATCCATAATCTCTACCGGCTTCTCAATAAAATGCAAGGAATCGTCGACTTGGATATCATCCAAAGGGACATGTAGACTTTCGTCAGCCAAGCATTTTCTTAGATTTGAGACATGAAAAACGGGATGTAATCCACTAAGTTCGAAGGGTAGTTCCAGCTTATAAGCCACTTTTCCGGTCCTTTTCAGGATTTTGAAAGGTCCTACAAACCTTGAAGCTAATTTACCCTTCTTCCCAAAGCGAACAACTCCCTTCCTTGGTGAGACTTTAAGAAGAACCATATCACCACCCTGGAATTCTAACGGCTTGCGTCTTTTATTTGCGTAACTCTTTTGTTGACTTCTAGCCACCTTAAGGTTGTTTACGGATTCTAGAAACTTTATGGGTCGTTTCTTGAATAAGTTCAGGACCAGTAATGAAGTTTTCACCGATGTCCGTCCAACAAATCAAGGAACGACATTTACGACCATAAAGGGCTTCGAAGGGTGCCATCTTGATGCTTGAGTGATAACTGTTATTGTACGAAAATTCCAGTAATGGTAAATGTGTATCCCAATCTTCACCAAAATCAAGTACACAAAGACGTAGCAAATCCTCAAGAGTCTGAATTGTTCACTCAGTTTGACCGTTCGTTTAAGGATGGTAAGCTGTGCTTAAATCCAGCTGAGTACCCAAGAGTTCTTGCATTGACGACCAAAAGTACGAAGTGAAACGGGCATCTCGATCAGATATGATGTGCAAAGGTACACCGTGATGGCTCAAAATTTCATCGATTTAAATACGAGCTAACTCTGAAGTTTTGTAAGTGTCACATATGGGTATGAAATATGCTATTTTGGTCAGACAGTCGACGATCACCCATATACTATCATGACCACGATGAGTACGAGGTAACTTAGTTATAAAATCCATGGATATGTGTTCCCACTTCCACATAGGGATCTTGGGTTGCTCAAGTAATCCACTAGGTCGTTGGTGCTTTGCTTTGACCTTTTCACACGTAAGACATCTGGCTACGTATGTAGCGATGTCCTTCTTCATCCTTGGCCACCAATATTGCCCACGTAGGTCCATATACATCTTATCGAACCTAGGGTGGATGGAATAACGAGTTTGATGAGCTTTGTTCTTGATGAAAGTACGAAGATCATCACGATTTGGAATCCAGAGTCGATTTAAGAAATACAACATGCCATTCGGTTTTGTTTCAAGCTGTGGCCGAACACTACACGCCAACTCTTCATCCACTTTTCCTTCAGTTAGAGTAGCTTATTAAGCTTCACGGATACAATACTCCAGGTCGCTATCAATCCTTCTATTCTGAAGCATAACAGTAGTCTCGTTAACATCTACGTGGATCTCCGTGTCAAATTCTCCCAGTGTATTGAACCATTGTCATCAATCTCGAATTTCCTGTAATGAGATGGTCTTGTTATGGACTTTGCGACTTAACGCATCAGCTACAACATTCGTTTTTCCTAGATGATGATGTCGCAGTTGTAGTCACTAATCAACTCGACCCAATGACGTTGTCTCATAGTCAGATCCTTTTAATTGAAGACGTGTTGAAGGATTTTATGATCGGTGTAAACTATACATTGTGTCCCATAAAGGTAGTGCCTCCAAATTTTTAAGGCAAAAACCACTGCTCCTAGTTCAAGATCGTGGGTCATGTAATTCACCTCATGAACCTTCAATTGTCTCGATGCATAAGCTATGAACTTTCCTTGCTGCATGAGAACACAACTAAGGCCTTGACTAGATGCATCATAATATATGGTATCATCATTCCCGTCAGGAAGGGTTAAGATAGGAGCATTTCACAACTTGTATTTTAGAGTCTCGAAGGCCTCCTCTTGATCAGGTCCCCACTCAAAGAGTTTATTCTTTTGAGTTAGAGTCATAAGCGGTTTCGCAATCTTCTAGAAATTGGCAATAAATCATCGGTAGTAACCTACTAATCCAAGAAAAGAACGAACTTCAGTTGGGGTTTTAGGAATACTCTACTTTTTCACGGCTTCGATTTTGACAGGATCCACATGAATCCCTTGACTATTCACCACATGCCCTAAGAACTAGACTTTCTCAAGCCAGAAATCGCACTTAGAAAACTTTGCGTACAATCGTTCTTTCCTCAGAAGTTCCAGAACTTGCCGCAAGTGAAGCTCATGATCGGTTTTAGTCTTCGAGTAAATGAGAATATCATCTATGAACACAATCACAGACTTGTCAAGATAGGGTTTACATACATTGTTCATGAGATCCATAAAGACGGCAGGAGCATTAGTCAATCCAAAAGGCATAACCATAAACTCATAGTGCCCATAACGAGTGCGGAATGCGGTTTTTGGGATATAATTATCATGAACTTGTAGTTGGTGACAGCCAGAACACAAATTGATTTTTGAGAATTGTATGGCTCCTAGAAGTTGGTCGAAGAGATCATCGATCCGAGGAAGAGGATATCAGTTATTGATGGTGAGTCTGTTGAGCTCCCGGTAATCGATGCACATACGAAACGAACCATCTTTCTTCTTTACGAATAATACAGGTGCACCCCAAGGAGAAGAGCTAGGATGGATAAAGCCTTTATCAGACAGTTTTTGCAGTTGACTGGCTAATTCCTGCATTTCCAATGGTGCAAGACGATAAGGTGACTTAGCCACTAGATTCGCACCAGGAATCAAGTCAATCTTAAACTCAACTTCACGAACGGGAGGTAATCCGCTAAGATCATCGGGAAATACATCTGGGAAATCTCGTACAATAGGTACCTCATTAAGTTCCTTCCCTTTGACTTTCATGTTGACTACATAAGCCAAAAAGGCTATGTAATTCTTACTTAGGCATTTTCAAGCCTTAGTACACGACATAAGTTTTAGTCTTTTAGATGATTTCTCACCGAAGACTTTCAAAGTATCACCCGAGGGTAAAGGAATCCTAATGCATTTCTCGAAGCAAATAATTTATGCGTAATGTTTGGCTAACCAGTCCATGCCGACAATGATGTTGAAACTTCCGAGTTGCATGGGGATAAGATCAATAAGGAACTCATGCTCGTTAAGACTCAAAATACACCCACGAACAATGACGCCAATAATGATGGATTTTCCATCGGCGACTTCAACCGTAAAGGACTTTTCTAGCTTAGTACGTGACTTAGCAAGTATGGGTTCAAATTCTAAGGAGACAAAACTCTTATCGGCTCCCGAATCAAACAAAACAGAGGCATAGCAATTATTAACAAGATACATACCTGTTTAGATATAAGACTTTTATCGGTACAAGAAACAAAGTATAAATTGGATCATAAAGATTATGAGTAAGAATGTCATACCATTCACCACGTCGTTATTTGCCTGTGCTTGATTTGCGTTAATGTTGAAAGCACGTCCTCGAGCTTGTGGAACATTTCCCGCGAGACGGGGGCATTGTGGGCGAAAACGGTTGGTTTCCCCATAGTTGTAACAAGCTTGGTTGGCAACTAGTGCAGCATTGTTTGGTGCACGGTGACACGTAGCAATCAAATGACCATATTTCCTGCAAAGTGAGTAGATACGACATGGTTTATTCCCCGCATGATGATATTTGCAAATGTTGCACATCTGATGTGGACCAGTGTAAATTCTAGCAACAGGTGCTTGATTAGTAGTAGCAGCTTGTTTCTGAGCTGCATTGATTGCTGCCACAACAAAATTTCGGGTGGGCCTAAACTTACGTTTCTTTCCCCTAGATGAGGATTCAGCCTTCACTTCCTTAGTAGCCTCTGGAACCACCTTTTTAGTCTTTTTAGCACCCTTTACAGTCAAGGTCCTGGCTTTGATGTGATTTTCAGTGAGCTAGGCAGTGATGGTGATTGCTTCTTCTAGAGTCGTGGGCCTGGTTCCCACTATAGCGTCCTGAATTTGAGGTGGTACCCCTTTGATGAACTTCTTAATGTTACGAGGTACAGTATCCACCATGTGAGGTAGAAGAATGCTCAGTTCATGATCCCTGGTAGAGTAAGCCAAATGATTGCCACTATCCTGCTTAAGGTTCCAGAATTCCTCTTCAAGCTTTTGCAGCTCACTCCTAGGATAGAACTTTCGGATCATAATGTTCTCGAACTCCTCCCAAGGTAAAGCCAGTGCAATTTCAGTACCTCTATTCCTCTTTTCGCTATTCCACCATGTAAGTGCCCTTTGTTGGAGGACACTCGTGGCATAACAAACCTTGAGTGCTTCTGGACACTTACTGTTGATGAAGGTACTCTCCATGCTCTCGAACAACTCAAGAAGTCCAGTGGCTCCCTCCTTCCCACTAAAACTAGTTGGCTTACAAGAGTTGAAGTGTTTGAACGTGCAGGTTTGGTTATTCCCTCCTTGATTACCACTGTTTTCTCATTGACCATTGTTGCCATTACTACCATTATTCCCACTTTCATTATTGCTAGCATTGGCTATTAGGGTGCTACTTAGTTCAGCGACCATTGTAGGAAGGACGACAACCATTTGTCGGGCGATCATAGCGGCAATTTTACGGTCGGAGCTACCACGCTTTCCATGATGACAAGACATTCTAGATACGAAAATAGGTTAGACATGGAAATTTTGAAGTAAAGTCAGTTCAATAAAACAGTAATTTTTCAGGACTTATAAAACACATACAGGATGGTTCCATCTGGTAACACACAGCCAATAGAAACGTTAACACGTCAAGGTAACTTAACTCCAATTTGCCTTAGGAAATTTGTATATTTTGACCATAATTTGTCACTCATCCCGAACATCCCTAGGTAAGCATAACTGATCCCACAGTTGGTTGGGATTTATGGGAAATGCTTACCTTAGCTCGAAGGCTTTTTGCCAGGAAATCCAGAATACAGGTGTTTATAAGTCACACATTTTCCTTATAGACTAATAGAATTAAAACCTTGATGAAATTTTCAAAGATTAGACATAAAGTCTAAGGAATTAAACCATTCGATATAATGCGTGCGATTCCGCGTGTAGTCAAGAGTAAGTTTAAGAAAAAGACATAGGCGTGTTGAAACTAATGACGGGTGAAAATGGTTAAGAAGTTGGAGGTATACAAGTCTAGAGGTTTTATCATTCAAGTTGACCACTTAAGGCACAATTTCAACTAAGTAGAATCAAGTAGCACATAAGAGATCTATCATGTAACATGTAGCATCATGTAGTGTGCATATAAGTAAACTTACAAGATCATGAAAAATTTCCATTTAAAGGTCCCTATATTAACCGTAGTCTAGGTCACTATTTCTAATAACCTGAGTCTCTATAGTTATGGGCTCTAATACCAATCTGTCACACCCCAACCTTAACGGCAGAAAATTTGAGATGTGAGGGTTAAGATTGTTCAAAGCCACACAACGCTACCTCAAAGTGTAAATATTATTAATCATAAGGATTCCAAATTGTAAATTACAACCATAAGTTCAATCAAACAACCATAACATAAACCAAATAATAAGTTCAAGATCAAAATAAAATGAATTCTTTATTTTATTCTAGGTCCAACCCTAGATGAATTCAATTCTTCAAGAATCAACAATTAAGCTTGAGCATCTCCTGAAACATGTTAAAAATAAAGTCAACATATGAATGTTGGTGAGCTCCCATAAGGTTATACATACATACGTAAAACTTTAAGATTAGCAATTCAAATCATAAGTTATAAGACATGCAACATATATTGATAGTGCTACGATACAATCAAACCTTGACAAAGATATGCGCACAATAAGATATACGATTAGCTAAGTGTACTTGGTTCCCATGATGAACAAGAATACGTCATCAGTAGCCGGCAATAACCTCGGCTTTAGCACCAAATAGGCTTGTCAGGCCCATAGATCTATGACGTCGCTAGGCTAGCAATAGTTAATGATTGTCATAAAGGAGAGCCTATCACATAATGTTCACATAAGTCTCAAGTAACCATAAAAAAAGATTTAAATTGAACTGCATGTGCTTTACAAGTCTTAAAACAATTTTTACAAGTATATTTTGTAAGATAACATATTTCACTCTAAAACGTGTGAAATGAAGTAAGAAAAGAGATATGAGAAAACTCACTTGATATAAGATATACTTTGAATAATAATAAGTCTAGAATAACACCAATGATTTCTTCACAATTTACCTAAGAGTGAATGTTCCAAGATTAGAATATAACCGGTAAAGTTCAAGGGACGATTCGGGAAAACTAGGGTTTCAATTGTGAGCGGGGATTTTTAACAATTAATTTAAAATACGATGGATTTAATAACAATAATGCATAATTGTTGAAATATAGTTATTTGACATAGTTTATTTATTTAATCCTTAAGGATCGATAAGATAGGGTTTAAATATTAAAATATGGAAAATAATTAATCTTTAATAATTAATTATTTAAATAACATTAGCAACAAGTCTTAATTTTTAAATAAGTGTGAAATAATATATGTTTCGGTGTAGATTAAATTTAAATATTAATAAATTTTTATAGTATTCTATAATATTTAATACCCTTAAAGAAATAAAAATATAAAATTTTAAAAAACCTTGAGTATTCTCAGGAAAAACTTCCAGAATAAATTCAATTAACAAAAATAATTTTTATACTAATTAAATGATATATATATATATATATATATATATATATATATATATATAAACGCTTAAAAAAACTAATGCGGGTGCCCGGGTTCGAACCCGGGACCCTTGTGTGTAAGCGAGGGTGTTAACCAGTAGGCTGGAAGCGCCTATGCCTGTTAAAAACCCGTTTTAAATTTATAAAAAAGCTTAAACAATAAACCCCAAAATTGAACAAGAACCCTAGAATCAATACCAAACCAATCGAACACCAAATCGTGTATATTAAACCGAATTGGTTTAGGGTTTTTGATCCCTATGTACAAACGAGTTTGTACTGGTGTTTAATTTACCTCGATTGACGTCGAAACGTTGTAGAACTTGAAGAACAGGTCGCGATAGGAACCGAGATCGAATGTGAAGATAGGGTGATTGATAATGGAATTAGAGTCTAAAAGAGTTGAAGGGAATCGAATGGAATGTATAGCCGTGTTAATGAAGGTTCCATTGTGATTGTTTCAAACCGAACGACTTCAATGTTAGGTTCGACTGTTTCGATTTGATTCGAGATTTACAACTCGATTTCAAAGATAGTTAAGAACACACTTGAATTCCTCATGACGATACAACTGTTTCTAAGCGTTTAATTGGCCATTTAGGCCGGTTTTGAATGAATTTGAAAGTATAAGAAGCCGGTACACTTCGGTTACAAGATGAAGTTCTTAATCGCCTGTTTACTTCGAATTCCAGCCCCACACAGGTTCGAAACCGAGGTACGAAGGTCAGGGGGCGGTTGGTTAGCTTTAAAAGTGCTTAATTTTCAAGTTAAACGATCGTCGTAGCCCGGCTGGAGCTTGGCCGAGGGCTGTCGCTGGAATACGGGGAAACAGGGGGAGAAAGAAATGGGTTTTAAAATATTTACAATCTCGGTCCCTGGTGTTTTGAGTTTAACAATTTAAGTTTAAAGCTTTTAAATTCAAGTTTCTTAATTGACCTTTTTAACCCTTAACTATAACTCTTTCAATTTGACTAACAAAATCAACTTATAAATGTTTGTAACTACCTTGTAATCTTTATAACTTTTATAAAACTTCAAGTTTTTTTTATAAATGTGGTCACATTTTAAACCATTAAATTCCATAAATTTATAATAAATATAAACCTACCATTTTTATCAAATCTAACTAAATATAATACTTTACGATTTAATTAGTAAATGAATAACACACGAATGACCCAAAAGATTTCTTTATTGAGAAGAATGAACCTTACAAGAATAACGAGAGATAACGACTAAATAACGAATTCATGAAATGTTACAGAAATATTCTCACAAGATTTTTTAAAACAGTTGGTAACTAAGTCAATATCAAACAACCAATCAGGACTAGAGCCTTTCACACTGGGTGTGTGCTCATTAAGGTCACATTGGCTGACTCTTCAACTACTCTGGTTCTGAGATTGTATACTCTATAAGCCTTGGCTTGGAAAGAGTATCCAATAAAGTGTCCATCATCTGATTTCTCAGCAAATTTGGCTATTTGATCTTTGGTATTTAAGATGGTGCAAGGACATCTAAATGATCTGAGACAATGAATAAAGTGTCTCCTTTTGTGCCACAATTCATAAGGAGTCCTACCATAATTCTTAACCACTAAAATTCTATCCTACACATAGCAGGCAGTGTTGACTGCCTCTACCCTGGAGGTGATGGGCAGTTTAGAGTCAGACAACATAGTTCTTGCAGTTTCAATAAGTGTCCTGTTTTTCCTCTCAACAACGCCGTTTTGCTGAGGATCCTGGGAGAACTATATTGTCTTGTAATACCTTTTTCATCACAAAATGTATCAAGAATTTGGTTTTAAATTCGGTTCCTTGATCACATCTTATGATCTTGACCCTGTGATCACATTGATTCTCAATTTCTAGAATAAAGCTTTTCAAGATCTCAGGGGTCTCATCCTTAGTTCTAAGGAAGAAGACCCAAGTGTATCTTGTGAAGTCATCTATGATCACCAAGTAATAAGAGGTCCTTCTTAAACTCATTACACTGGTAGGGTCAAAGAGATCCATATTTAATAAGTGTAGGGGTGTAGTGATGGAGTTCATTTCCTTTGGCTTGTGAGAAACCTTGTGTTGCTTCCCTTTCAAGCATGCAACACACTGATCATCACTTGTAAATTCTTTCTTTGGCATTCAAGTTACCAAATCATTCTTAATTAATTTATTCATATTTTTAAAGTTTATATGGCATATTCTTTTATGCCAAATGAAAGATTCATCACTATTGGCCTTAGATAGAAATCAAGAAACTTCTCCAGAAGGGGATGTTTCCCGCAACTCCATCTTGTACATGACCCCTTTCCTGGGGGCTCTGAGCAGGATATGCTCTTGAGGAATGACCACCCCTGGCTTTCGAACAATGCACTCATGCTCAGTAAAGAGCATGTTGTGTCTCTAATCACAAAATTAGGATAGACTCAGAAGATTGTACCCAAGCTCCTTGACAAAGTTTACCTTTTCAATACTGAGCTTACCATTTATGACCCTGCCCCTTACAGTAATATAACAACTAGAATCTCCTCCAAAAGCAACTGGCCCTCCATCAATTCTTCCAAAGTTTTGAAGCAAAGAGTCATTGCCTGTTATGTGCCTGGAATAGGCACTGTCAATGATCCACACATTTCCTTTGGTCTTTAGCTGTTCCAGCACAAAAAAAATGATGGTTAGTTACATTTGGAAACCCAAGCCTTATTGGTCTTGGGCTTGTCAAAGTGAATGGAAGATAATGCAACAATTATTGATCCTATATGCAAGTTTTGAGGATCATTTGCTATTGTTGATGAAGAATTTTCAGTCACATGGCCTTCCTTCATCTTCCACACCATCTTTGGAAGATTAGACTTGGCCTTAAATACTTCAGAAGTTTTGACAACTTTGGAAGTTTTGGAGACTGGACCTTCGAAAGCTTTTGCATCCACTGCAACAGACTTCAGTACTTCGGAAGCATTCCTTTCTTCCGAGACCAAGATTTCTTTCGAAGGTAAGTTTTCACTTATCTTCTTCTTCATTTTTAGGATTCCAAAAGTAAGAGATTTCCTTCCGAAGCTATTTTCTTCTTCTTCTTCTTAGAAGTTTTCTTCTTGTTCATGTGGATAGTACTTTTGGGATTGTAAATGCAATCCTTGGCAAAGTGAGAAGTACTACCACACATGATGCATTCAGTTTGCATACTTTTGAGAGTCTTGTTTTTTAGAGGAAGACTGAGCATGATCACTTTCTACTTCCTTCTTCATCTTCATAGATGATGTAACAGGCTTCTTGGGATGAGGCTTGCTCTTGGAACTGGATGGTTCAAGCTGTGCAACAGTGGTGCATATTTTATCAGCCTTCTTCTTTGAATTAGGATGACTTGGACATGAACTAGAACTCCTGGTGCTAGAGTCCAAGGTTGTGTCCTCAGTCTTTACTACTTCAAAACCAGTAGAGATGAAAACTTATTTTTGCTTGGAGTTGAAGGTGGCCTTGATCTCTTGGGCTTTCTTGGATTTTCTATTGGCTGCCCTGATCAAGTTCTTCATTGCAGATTTTGTCATCCTAGATTCTTTCTTCTCTCTAGGAGTATAGTGTCCCTTCTCAAGATAACCCTTGTCACTCTCCTCAGGTTCATCCTTCACTACCTCCTTTTCATCTTCATACTCTTCTTGAATGGGATCTATAAAGGGCAGCTCATCTTGACAAGTTCCACACCTTGGAGGGTGGAGGAGCTATCTCACTTGAACCTAATCCTTACCTGTTCTGATAAAAAAATCTTTGCCCATGGATGAAGATATTATGTTCTTGAAGGTTTCCTCTTCAAGAACACATTTTTCTGCCTTAGCTTTGCTGATCACAAGCTTATCTTGGCATTCAGTTAATTTAGTAATGAGATCCTTGATCTGAGTCCTGTAATTTATGTGTTCATGCTTAAGAGTTGAAATGGTTTACTTAGATATTCTATTTTAAGTTTATTGTTATTTTCAGCTCTTTTAAAGTTAGCTTTTAAGATGTTCAAGGACTCAAGATCAGATCTCACTTTCAAATTATAGGACCTATACAGATTAACTTTTGCAATGCATTCATGGTTGCAGAGATGTTCCAATACCTTAGCTTCTTCATGATCATCCATCAGTGCTTGGTTTGGAGAAGCATCTTCCACCTGAAAGCTCCAGTCAAAGCCTCCTTTTTCAACAGCAATAGCAGCATGTTGTTTGGGTTGGCGTGGCTTCTTAGTTCTTGGAGCTGCATCAGTGTAGTTTGGCCTGGGCTGTGCTTGGCCACCATTTTTTCTTGGTTCCTTGCCCTCTCTAGCAAAGTGGCCCATCTGGTTTTAGTTGTAGCACTTCACTTTGCTTTTGTCCAGTCTAAACTTTTCACTGGCCGCATTGCTAAGAAACTTTCTCCCTGTCCTCTTGTAGAACTTCTTGGCCTTTGTGAGTGAGAAGAGCCATCTGCTGGACTATCTCCATGTACTCCAGATCATCTGGATGGATACAGTCTAAGTCTTCAAGAGTAAAAAGAAATTTGCCACAACTTTCATCAGTAGACTCAAAGGTTTATGCAGAGCTTATCTCTTAGAATGGGCTTCCTTGGATGTAGCTCTCCCTTGGTGTCTCGGAGAAGGTGATGAAGGACCCTTTTATGAGTTTTTAGGGAAGCATATGAGATAATGCTATAGTTCTATGCTTTCCCTTTCAACCACATGAAGGGCTGAACTCTGTTAGTTGTTGGAAGAGCTGCTGGATGGATTTTGTAAGTTCATCTCCATCTGGTACCCACTAAGGATACCATACAGCTCTATGAGAGTAAGAGTAGAGAGATTCTCAGTTCTCCTAATGCCACATAGTAGTGAGTCCATTGTCTGGAAAGAGAGAACATGAACTTCCTCACTATATCCCTGTTCTCAAGCTTTACACTAACATCAGTCATGGTATCCATAATCTCAACATACCTGAAGTATTGTTGAGTCATGGTTTCACCTGTCTTGTAGGTGAAATTTTCAAACTGCAGCTTCAAGATATCCTTCTTGTTCTCTTTGGCTTTATCAGACCCATCATACATCAGCCTCAGTGCATCCTAGAGCTGCTTAGCAGTTCTGCACTTCTTAAAGCCTCTGTATATAGAGTTTCGAAGAGCAGTTTGAAGAGCAGTCATGGCCTTCTGATCTATATCTATTCTTTTCCAGTCTTTATCAGAATAGTTAGCCATTTCCTTTGGTATCATGCCACCCCCAGTAGAGGCTAAAAAGGTTCATGGAATGTATAGTCCTTCGACAACAAATCTCCACATCCTGTTGTCTTGAGACTTGATGAACCCTTCCATACATTGGCACCAAGTATCAAAGTCACCAGGTGTGATCAGTGAAGACTTTGTCATAATGCTGGTTTCCATATCAGCTTTAGCAAGAGCTGCCATTTGAGTTGTTAAGTGTTATGTGAAACTGAAGTGATCAAAGATGGTGAGATCTTACAATCAAGAGCCTGAAATGCTCTGATACCAATTGCAGGACCGGTGAAAGATGGTCAATACAATAGTTTCACAAGGATGGAGAGATATGTAACACTTAACAGATTAAATAGGGAACCGGTTAGATGATACAAAGAACACAAGTAAAAGAACAAGAACAAAGAACACTCAAATATGGTTTTCAAGAATGATGTATATTGCTCTTAAGTTCTTACAAGTGTTACAAAGCATAAAAGAAAGATACAAGTGCTTGAGAAACTTTATACTACAGCTGGAAACACTAATCTAGACGACAAGATCAATGTAGAGTCAAAAGGCAGATTGCCTTTTGACTTGTGACTACGACATGTCATAGCTCATATCCTAATATATTACAAAAAGTATAAAAGATACAGAAGTAGAAAGTTACAGATCAATGACCATAATCTACAGTTGACAAAAGCGTGGACCTTTTCACCAACTCATATAAGTTGGTGAGTCTTCAGAGTGGTAGCATAAAGTTGTTCAGCTTTTTTTCAAAAGGTGATCAGAGAAAGCATTTCTTCTCTGTCTTTGGAAGAAATCAGTCTTTGGCTTCAGAATACTTTGTCTCTGAAGCTTCGGAAGACTTCATCTTTGGCTTCCGAATGTTTTTTCCGGAAGATTTTACACTTAGCTTATTTTCCTTTGAGTGATGTAAAACTTCCGAAGTAAATTTACTCTATACTTCATGCATGCATGCTGAGAGCTCTTTGGATGCTTGGGTTGCATCAATCTTTAAGTATAAACCTTACAGATATGATCAAGGAACTGAATTCAAGAACCAAATCCTTAATACATTTTGTGATAAGAAGGGTATTACAAGTGAATACAGTGCTCCCAGGACTCCTCAGCAAACGGTGATGCTGAGAGGAGAAACATGACACTTTATTGGATACTCTTCTCAAGCTAAAACTCATAGAGTATATAGTGTCAAAACTAGAGTAGTTAAAGAGTCAGCCAATGCGACCTTCAATGAGCACACTCCTAGTATGAAAGGTTATGGTCTTGATTGGCTATTTGATCTTGATTTAGTTACCAACTGTTTTAACAAATCTTGTAAAGATGTTTCAGGATCTACAGGTAGCTTATCAATAGGAGATCCTGATCCAAGATTTGAGCTGAGAAGATAGAAAATTACATCAGCTACAGTGGTAACTAGCCCTCTAGTTGGAAATCCTGTCAGTACAACCATGACAAATTCTTCAGTTAATACATCTGATGTGCCTATAAATTCTAGCACAAAGGCAGAGAACTCAAATGAAGGAATTTCCAATGGAGGTGGTGATAGTGATCAAGAATTTCTTAATGCTGATAACCACTTCATAGAAGACAACATCAATGATGTAACACACTCATTGGATCAAGTTTCTCTTGATAAGTGTGTTGATGTGTTGGATGACACTCAATCACCAGATCTGAATGTCATTAATTTAAATCTGTCCAACCAACTTGCTGTGATTTCTCAACTGAGAATCCATAAGTCTCATCCGACCACAAACATCATTAGAGATGTTGAGAGAGGGGTGAGAACAAGAGGACAAACCCATGATCAAAACGTTTGTTTTCACTCTTGTTTCTTGTCCCAGATTGAGCCTAAGAAGATTGATGAGGCTCTGAAGGATGGAAGTTAGGCTGAAGCAATGCAGGAGAAGCTACTTCAATCCAAGAGACAAAAGGTCTGGAACTTATGTCCTCTTCCTCAAGGGAAGACTACTATAGGTACCAAGTGGGTATTTAGGAATAAGAAAGATGATAGAGGACTTGTCATTAAGAACAAGGCAAGACTAGTTGTTCAAGGGTACACACAAGAAGAAGGGATTGACTACACATATGTTTTTGCTCCTGTAGCAAGACTTGAAACTGTTAGGATATTCCTAGCTTTAGCTGCATCCAAGGATTTCAAGGTCTACCAACTTGATGTCAAGTGTGCTTTCCTATATGGGGTGATTGATGAGGAGGTGTATGTCAAACAACCACCTAGATGCAGACCCAGATCATCCTGATTGTGTCTGCAAGCTTGACAAAACTTTTTATGGGTTGTATCAGGCTCCAAGGAAATGGTATGAGACACTATCATAGTATCTCTATAAGCATGGATACAAGAGAGGTACTATTGATAGAACACTCATCATCAAAGGAACAGGAAATAACTTGATACTGGTTCAAGTTTATGTAGATGACATTATTTTTGGGTCAACTAATCTGAAACTCTGCAAAGACTTTGAGAAGCTGATGAAGAATAGATTTGAAATGAGTGCCATGGGAGAACTTAATTTCTTTCTAGGAATTCAAGTGAAGCAGGTTGACAGTGGCATCTTCATAAACCAGTCAAAGTATGTGCAAGACAAACTTACCAAATTTCATCTGACTGAGTGTAAGTTTGCTAAGACACCCATAGCTAGAAACATTCTCTAGGACCTGATCTTGAGGGGGCATTTATACAGGGCTATAATTGGGTCTCTTATGTACCTCACAGCCAGCACACCTGATATCATGTTTGCTACATGTATTTGTGCAAGATATCAACCCAACCCCAAGATGTCACACCTGATTGCTGTTAAGAGAATTCTCAGATATCTTAAAGGTGCTACCAAACTAGGCCTTTGGTATCCAAAGAATTTTGAGTTTAATCTATATGCCTATACTAGTGACTATGGTGGATGCAATATGACTGCAAAGTCTACATCTGGGGGATGTCAATTTCTTGGTGGAAGGATAGTCTCATGGCAATGCAAGAAACAATCCTGTGTGTCTGCATCAACTGCTGTAGCAATACATTGCTGTTGCAAGCTGCTGTGCTCAAGTGCTTTAGATTTAGAATCAAATGCTGGACTATGGATTCAATTTCAAGGAGACTCCCATCCATATAGACAACAACAGTGTTATCTCTATCACAGAGAATCCTATGCAGCACTCAAAGACAAAACACATCAACATCAGATATTATTTGATTAGAGATAATTTTGAAAAAGGATTGTTAAAACTAGTCAAAGTTACTGATCTATTCACAAAAGCTTTTGATGAACAGAGATTTAAGTATCTTGTATCAGCTATTGGGATGATTAACTTTGAGTAGATTTTCTTAAACTAAACTCAAGATTATTTTTAATATGTGTGTCTTATGTTGTTGTATCATCACCTATATAAGCCCAGTTTACTTTGGAAGAAACTTTTCAAAATTGATATCCCTTAGAATTTTGAGAATTTTAGATATATTTCCTCTCGAAAGACATCAAGCTGTCTTTGGAAGAAAATTATGTCTACAAAACAAATAACTACTATTGAGAAATCTACCTTTGGAAGAAATTCTGTTATATCTTCTAAAGCTTATATTTATCACCAAGTACTTATATATGTTGAAGGACTATTTTCTTCCGAAAGAAATTAAGTCTCGGAAACTTTATTCTCTCTTTGAATAAAATTTCTGATATTTGATATCTTTCAAAACAAAAATTGTCTAAGAAGTAAATATACTCTAAGTATTTTTCTTCCGAAACAAAATTCTTGAAAGACTAAGGAATCTCTTCCGAAGCCAAATTGGCTTCGGAAGTTTTCTCAAAACTTCCAAAGACAAATTACCTTCGGAAGATTTTAGACTTCCAAGAAAACTACCTTTTTGGTCACTTTTTCAGAGGTGGGGCCGATATCTGGATTTCAAAGTTTATTTTTTTGCATTAACTTTATCTAAAATCCATTCCATATAAATATACCATTAACGATTCCCCCCTCTTTCACTTTCTTCTTCATCTGCAAAAGTTCATAACCTAAATTCACCCACAAACCACTTGTTCTTATCTTCCTTCACTTCTAAGCTACTTAAAAATAGCCAACCCTGATCCCCAAAACCAAACCGATTTTTCCATGTAGTTACACAGGCAACACAATCAAGTTGCTCTGTTATCATCTGAGAAAGGTCCAGGTTTCTCAGACATTTGCTGCTTCTTGTCTCTTTCAAACTACCTCACCGCCCTTACCATTGACCCTCCCTTGTATGAAGATCAGCTTTTTAGAGTTCTGGAAGACCTGCCAAGAGGTCATCTTGGATGGTGGGAAGGCACTGTCTACCACAGTGCAGGGGAAGACAATTTTCGTCACTCCAGCCACTATCAACACTCATCTGAGGCTGGATGATGAAGAAAGCGAATTGTGCTTCCCCAAATCTGCTATAAACAACTCATTCCGGCAGATGGGCTATGATGGGGACTACTCGGTAAGAACCTTCAAAAAGGGTAAGGTTTTCTCCCAATGGAAGTACCTCCTCCATGTGGTCATCCATTCTTTGTCCAACAAACATGGAGGTTGGGACCAAATTCCCGAGGACTTATCCTACATTGTCTATGGAATGGTTCAAGGGGTAAAGTTTAGGTACTCTAAATTTATTTATACAAACTTGCTTGCTAACTTGGACTCCTTAGAATATTACATGTTCCCTAGATATGTTCAACACATTCTTAACTATGAACTGAGCTCATAGTTAAGGGAACAGGTAACACTCTTAAACTAGGACCGTTGAAACTCGACATCTTTAAGACGATGAAAAAGTCCACTGTTGGCTTCTCAGGGGTAGAAACATCCCTGGTTCAAAAAATATTAGAGCTCATTGCTCTAGGTGACAACTTGGTAACACAAGCTAATGTTGAACCTACACCTTCTACATCTGCACCACCCTCACAACTACAAATCACCATCACCTACCAAAGAACATCCAAACGAACTCCTACTCAGTCTACTCAGGTTAAGCACCCCCATTCACTCACCCATGCAGGAAGAAGTGGACACTAGATATCCCACTTCTCCTGAGGAGCAGACCACTCCCATCATTTCTTTGGTCAGTACAAAGGTTCCTCATGCTCAGCCTGATGAGCTCACTACCCCAGCCTTAAGCCTTTACTCTGAATCTCAAAACTCTTATGATCAACCTTAAGGGGAAAGTTACCATCCCCAGCCTTTGGATCTCAACCAACCAATCCCAAACCTTGAATTCTATGATGATGAAGAGATGGGCTTCAGTGAGTACCATAAGTCCCTCTTCTCCACCCCTACTTAAGGAGAGATAAGTGCTCCTAAATCACTCATATCAAGCCCACATCATCCACCCACAACTGAGGTGGACCTCCCTGAACATGCGCAGGAAGTGTATATGGAAGAGGCCCTCACTTCTGCAAGTGATTACATCATTAAGAACTCAACCATGGCAACCCAGCCCATTGACACTTCTCTTGAAGCTGTCATGGTGCAGGAAAAATTTAGCAGCCAAGAACTCCATGCTAGTAATGAGGAAGAAGACATTGGTCCTATTCTCTCATCCCTCCATGATTCTTCTGATGAAGATGAGGGGAGTCTGCAACTAAAGGTACGAAGACTGATAAAAACATACACCTATTTAGTTTCAAAGGTGAGTCACCTGGAATCTCAGGTGGCTACCTTACAAAGAAGGGACAATGACCAGGAACTTGAGATCATCGATCTCAAGGGAAAGTTAGCTAAGCGACCCATCTAGAGGACTCAACCAGGTCCACAAGAACCTGTGGATATGGTGGACCTAACCCTTAGCTCCCCTATGCAAGAGGATGATGCTACCAAAAAAGGAGAGAAAGTCCTACCTACAATCACAGAACCTGGGAGTTCCTCTCAGAGTATGGACATGGAGGACTCACCATCCTCAATTGTAATTGACCATACTCAACAACCTCCTTAGGTCCACATTGATGTGGACTCACTCATTCAAAGCTTGTTTGAGGAGGGTATACCATGGGTAATGCCTACTCCATCTCACCTTACTGAGAATCCAATAGTGGGATGGAGGTATGATGCTGAAAAAAGAGCTCTGATAATCTCTAGGTCTCAGGGATAACAAGAAATCTTCAACTTCTACCACCTGAGATACTATGAGAGCGCCTATTTAGTTGACCTCCCACTTGCCAACCCCAGTCAAAACAGGCAAGCTATAAGGTTAGCTAATAGGATTCAAGATAGGATGCTTGAAAAGTTCAAGCTGAGATCCAAATTATATAGACAGAGGCTAGCAGGTAAGACTGTTGGTCAATTGGATGCTGAGGTGGACCCTAAGATTAGCTTCAAAAGAGAAACCTTGGCTAAAGGCCCAGTAGTTTAATCTGTGAACCTTGAGACGGGAACTGCTTCAACACCCATTACCCTCAGTAAGGCACCAACTGGTGAAGGTGTGTCACAACCACTCTCTAGCCAGAGCTCAAGTACAACTCCAAGCAATAAAGGCCAAATCTCTCTTGATACGAGTGTGTTGGAATAATGTTTTAAGTGTCTAAACGTTAAATATTACATATGATTATTCATTTTTATGCATGTGATTAAGTTGAATAGGTTAACTATGAGTTGGAAGTGATTTTGTAGGTAAAACATGCAAGTTGAAAGCTTACATGGTGAAACAAGTCATTGGAGGTGTCAAGAAAGAAGGATTTAAAGTGCAGCAGAAAGGCTTCCACCGTAGCCTACTGTAGCCACCGTAGGCTACGCCAGCTCAAGAAAAAAATCAGCAGAATGTACCCCAGCGTAGGCTACGCTGTCTGGCGTAGGCTATTCCAGGGCCTCCGTGGAACACCTATAAAACCGCGTTTTTGTTAGGTTTCACCCACCACTTGCCCCCCATTCGACCTAGATCGATTTGACATGAATTTTGGGAGTTTCTAGGCCTAAAATTCATCATTCCAACTCTCAAAAACAAGATACAATCATCCGGAATGCAAATCAACAACGGTTTTGAAGATCATTCAAGAACGATGAGCGGCTAATCTTCTCGTGATCTACTTTGGGTATTAGGTTTTGTGTGATTAGGTTTTTGTTTATGTTTAACTTTGTTGGGATTAAACTTTAGAACCTGTTAAGTTCTTTCATAAGTTTAACTTGTGTTTTGGTTATTTAAACAATGATTTTAGTAAACTTTGATTTGAATATCATCTAATCTTTCGGAAATTATATGATTGCAAGTTTTGGTTTCTAATTGAATCGGCATTGTGTATTAAGACCTATTAAGTCTTGATTATCAATATCACTTAATCATTACACGCATAGAATCCTCGTTAAGGATTTTCCACCAAGTTGGACTAAACAATTACCGAAAACCAACCCTTGATCCCGGGGTGGATTACTATTTCTCATAATTGTCTTCTTAACTAATTTTTATTATTTGCAATTTGTTTTCCTAGTTCACTTGTTAATTATTTCAAAATCCAATTTACACAGCCAAGAGGCAATAGTATAAGTAGTTCAACAATTTAGTTTTAGTTAAGTAACTTAATTAAATAATCAAACGAATCGTGTAACACTAACCACATGCTCTCCGTGGATACGATACCTGACTTACCCTAGCTACCTAGGTTGATTAGGTTTTTGCATGACCCCAACGACAGGTCATCAAAATGGCGCCGTTGCCGGGGAGCTAGTGCGCTTTGTGTTATTTGATTTGATTGGTTTTAGTGTTATTATTTGTTTAAGTTTAAAAAAAATAAAAATAAAAAGTAAAAATAAAATAAAAAAAAAGTGAAAAAAAACATCAAAAGTATTTTTTTATTTGCTTTATTTATTTGTCTTTACATTGGGTATTGTAGTTGTTTGTGCAGGGTAATTTCTTTGCAGGCTTAGTAAAATCATGGATTGGGATTATGATGATGATTATGATCCATGTATTTGTTGTGGGAGCCATTGTCATTGGGTTCAAGATTGTCCATTGTTCGAGAGCAAATATAGAAACATAGAGAGAGGATGTTCTGAATATAGGCGACAAAAGGGATATGTGAGAGCGGACTATGAAGATGAAGAGATATCGTCATATTATTCACACTCTGAACCACTTCCATCATCAAATTATCAAGAATATTATGATGTAGATATGGATTACCACTATGCCCAAGAACGAAATTTTACCAACTATGAACCTCGGATGCCGTATTTCTCATGTTATCAAGAGGAGTATGACGACTACTTTCATGAATACCCTCAGTCCACATACGACGATACTCAAGATTCAATAAATTCTAAGCTTGATTTAATCATGAACATGATGATGGAAATGAAGAAAGAGGACAAGCTAAGAGATAAAACATTCGAGTCTTTAGTTAAGCAGGTTAGCCAACTTGCTGAGGATGTGGCCAAACTTAAACAAGAGCAAGGTGAGTTGGCTAGTGATATCATGGTTGATAGTGAAGAAGTTATGGGTCTTCCTGAGCTTGAATATAATTGTTTACAATTAGTTGAAGTCATAACTTCTTTGGAGGAGTCAAAGCCGAATGTAGATCTAGTTTATCCAGAACCTTCTCCTATGCTGACTACTTCAACCATTAAAGTTGGGGAAGAAGATTTGAAGACAAAGATGAAGAAGGTAACACCAATAGACATTGGACGGGTTTTCAAGAAATGGCTCCTCAATAACTACTTTGCTTACATGTTAATTAGTGGGAAACTATTATTAAAATGGAATGTCAACCACCGCGCGTTTATTGGGAATTCGGTAGGCAAATGTTCACTTAAACCACCATAACTATATGAGGTACGGTCTGGCTGAAGACCTAAAACTTAGCGCTTTCCGGGAGGCAACTCGGAGAACTTTGTGGGTATGTTCACTAGAAACCCTCACGAGACTTCACTCGTCCACTCGGGCCTACCGAGGGGTTTAAAAGGCTTGTTGCATATGCTAAATGCAACCGTGATTCCTACGAAAGTGAGTTTAGGACTTAACTTTTGTAATTTTGAATTTATTTTGAAAATTTTATTATTTTTATAGAATTTTAGCTTAAATGATGCAATTGGGGACAATGCAATGCTTTAAGTTGGGGAAAGGGGGTACATCTTTATTTTGAAATTATGGTTTTGGGATTAAATGAAAATTTGCAAAATTTTTAAAATTTTATGTGTTAACCACGACGTAAGAAGTTCGCTTCTACACGATTTGTATAAAGTTTTGCAGGTTGTTGAATAAGACTTGAAGATCGTTAACAATCACGAGGATCCTGCCACAACGAAATAATCAGGTGAACTTGTTCTTTTTATAAATTCTGTGAAAATAATTAAATTTATAGTTTTGCATGTTAGGTCATGTGTACATGTTTGTATTTACATGTTAAACTTAAAAATAAAAAAATATAAAAAAAATGATTGTGATAATACCCTTGAAAAAAAAAATAATAATAATCAATGTCCCTTGAAATAAACTTAAGCATTTATGAGAGATGATAGAAAACTAGTATGTTGATACTTATACATGTAATGAATCTTTAGAACAGAAAATACATATAACTTGTGATATGTTGATAGGCTCGACCTGAATATGAACACTAATGTCTTATGTGAATGCTAATAGATGAATATGTGTTTAGTGTTTCCATCCTAGTACCAATAGTTAAAAGTTGAGTCCTGACAAAAACAGATTGAGAATTTATTGCTTTGGCACACGCCATATCTATGTTAACATGACATACTAGTTAAAGAAGAATAAAAAAAAAGGAAAAATGAAAAAAATGTATATGTAATTATTTGGGGAAAAAGAGCAAAATAAGGGAGAAAAGTCCCGACCCCAAGAAAAATAAAAGAACAAAAATAAAAAAAAAATAATATGTCATGATAGCGTACTATGGTTCCTCAAGGTTGTGCTCTAGTGAACATTCAATAAATCTTGAGGTTGGGTAGGTTTTTGCTAAAGGCATTAGATGTAGGGACGGTTAAACCATTACGGTAATTTTGTATAATATAAAAAGCACGAGGCATTAGCTGGATTGAATGGGTCTAAGTTTAAAATGGACACGATATATTAACAATCATGGTTAATGTATTATTATGTTTCTGTTTGAAATTAGTGTTATAAGACTAACATAATAGTTATGATCTCATTGTATATCTTTTTCGAGACGAAAAACGTTTAAGTTGGGGAATGTGATACGAGTGTGTTGGAATAGTGTTTTAAGTGTCTAAACGTTAAATATTACATATGATTATTCATTTTTATGCATGTGATTAAGTTGAATAGGTTAACTATGAGTTGGAAGTGATTTTGTAGGTAAAACAAGCAAGTTGAAAGCTTACATGGTGAAACAAGTCATTGGAGGTGTCAAGAAAGAAGGATTTAAAGTGCAGCAGAAAGGCTTCCACCGTAGCCTACTGTAGCCACCGTAGGCTACGCCAGCTCAAGAAAAAAATCAGCAGAATGTACCCCAGCGTAGGCTACGCTGTCTGGCGTAGGCTATTCCAGGGCCTCCGTGGAACACCTATAAAACCGCGTTTTTGTTAGGTTTCACCCACCACTTGCCCCCCATTCGACCTAGATCGATTTGACATGAATTTTGGGAGTTTCTAGGCCTAAAATTCATCATTCCAACTCTCAAAAACAAGATACAATCATCCGGAATGCAAATCAACAACGGTTTTGAAGATCATTCAAGAACGATGAGCGGCTAATCTTCTCGTGATCTACTTTGGGTATTAGGTTTTGTGTGATTAGGTTTTTGTTTATGTTTAACTTTGTTGGGATTAAACTTTAGAACCTGTTAAGTTCTTTCATAAGTTTAACTTGTGTTTTGGTTATTTAAACAATGATTTTAGTAAACTTTGATTTGAATATCATCTAATCTTTCGGAAATTATATGATTGCAAGTTTTGGTTTCTAATTGAATCGGCATTGTGTATTAAGACCTATTAAGTCTTGATTATCAATATCACTTAATCATTACACGCATAGAATCCTCGTTAAGGATTTTCCACCAAGTTGGACTAAACAATTACCGAAAACCAACCCTTGATCCCGGGGTGGATTACTATTTCTCATAATTGTCTTCTTAACTAATTTTTATTATTTGCAATTTGTTTTCCTAGTTCACTTGTTAATTATTTCAAAATCCAATTTACACAGCCAAGAGGCAATAGTATAAGTAGTTCAACAATTTAGTTTTAGTTAAGTAACTTAATTAAATAATCAAACGAATCGTGTAACACTAACCACATGCTCTCCGTGGATACGATACCTGACTTACCCTAGCTACCTAGGTTGATTAGGTTTTTGCATGACCCCAACGACAGGTCATCATCTCTTCACCCCGAGTCACATAAGCCTATGACTGATAAAGGGAAGAGGAAGATTACCTCTGAGGAGATTGAGTAGGAGAAGAGAGAGAGGAAGAGGAAGACAAGTAGAGAGAGTTCAAGTGAGCCCTTGGCTTTATGAAATCTGTAATTAGGGCTGCCCCCATGCCAAGCACTCAAGATGAAGGAAGAGGTTGCAAGGTCAAAAGCCACCATCCGAACAAATCTAAAGAAGTCTGCTGATAGACAAAAGATGGTGAGCTTCTTGAAGCTATATGGATTCTCCGGAAGGAGACTTGGTCCAATGTCTCTATACACTATGGATGAGCACATTAGAGTGATCAATTAGAAGATCAAAAGGGGTGAGCTGGTTTATCTGCATCTCCACCAAATCAGGTTGTACCTAAAGCTTAGGTCAAGGTTGAACCCTAAAAGACAACACAACCTAGACCTAGTACTGCATCACAGCCAGCTTCATCTTCTGATCCACAGCAGGGTCCTGATCCTTCTCCTTCTAAACCTGTGAAGGACAAGGATCCAATTGAGAAGGACAAACAAGAACAATCTGGTACTGCAGGCCAGTCCTCTCAGTTAAAGTACAGAAAGAGGAAAAGGATGGCCATAATAAAGGATAAGAAGAAGAACAAGAATAAGAAGAAGAAGAAGAAGTTGAAGGCATCCACCTCTGCACCTCAGGATGGGTCAGAACATCCTGAGTGTGCCCAAGAAGAGGCTGCTCAATAAAGTCCACTCATAGTAGAGCCTTTTGCTACTGAGAGACCCATCTTGTCTTGGGTGTTTGCTACTAATCAGACAGATGGTATACCACTAGATATCAAGGAGGTCAAGACATGTACTTCTGGCAAACCATTCTTGATCTCCCTCTGCATGATCTCTATGACATGAAGAGATACTTTAAGAGTCTAAGGAATCCTGACCAACTGATGATGAAGGGAATGGTCTTGATTCTGATGAGGACTATCAACAGATGAAGATCAAGACTCAAAGGTCTCTTTAGTTTTGGTAGCATCAGCCTAGGGGGAGTTTAAGAAATACACTTAAAGGATGATGCAACCAAAGAAAAATCAAAGAGCTCTCAGCATGCACATGTGAAGTACTAGGAAAGTACTTCGGAAGATTTGATATAACTCAGTGAATTATGCAAAGTATCAAATCTTCCAAAACCAAAAGACCAAGTCTTCTGTAGTCAAAGATGAAGTCTTTCGAAGCTTCAAATACAAAGTCTTTCGAAGCCAAAGACTGATTTCTTTCGAAGACAGAGAGTACATGTTTCTCTGACTTACTTTTGATAAAAGCTGAACCACCTTTCGGCTGCCATTTATGAAAACTCACCAACCAGCATGGATTGGTGAAAAGTCCATGCTTTTGTCAACTGTAGATTAAGGTGTTGAGTCTGTAACTTTTTAACTATGTACTTTTATCCTTTTTGTGTTAGATAAGGATGTGAGCTATGGCATGTCATGGTCACTAGTCAAAAAAACAATCTGCCTTTTTGACTTTACATTGATCTTGTTGTCTAGATTAGTGTTTCCTGCTAGCCTTCAAAGGATGGTCGGTTGTAGGATATAGTATAAAGTATCTCAAGTACTTGTATTTAGAATTAAGCGTTGTAACACTTGTAAGAACTTGAGAGCAATATACATCATTCTTGAAAACTATATTTGAGTGTTCTATTGTTTTTGTTACTTGTGTTCATTGTTTCATCCAAACCGGTTCCCTATTTGATCTGCTAAGTGTTCTAACTCTTTCCACCTTGTGAAACTGTTGCATTGATCACCCTTCAATAGTCCTGCATTATATTATATAACAGACCGGCTCAGATATTGAAGAACTCAAGTGTTCTTGGATGATTGCAAAAGCACTAGAACTCGCAAATGAAGAACAAAGGGAAGTTCTAATGGTAATCAAAAGTGAAATCATACCATATATGTGTTTGTTTCATCTTAAGTTCCCTACATTTTCTTACACTTAAAATTTATAGGACAACTATGGGTCAACTGATTCTGCGAAGGTGGCAAAAGTGAAGAAGTTGTACCATACTCTCAACCTTGAGGTTTTTCATTCATTAATTAATTTCCTATGTCTATTATTGTACACTTGTGCATGAACTTGCACGTTGCGGCAAGGTGTTGATATTTATAAGGTTTGATTTCAACATGTTAAAATTTTACATCGACGACTTATTTCTAAAAACAAAAATTCAAATCGAAACGTTGATAAAAACGAAAAAGTCGCAGCGGCGAATTCATATTTTATAAAACATCATATTTTAAAGTTGTACGAGGAAAACAATTTTCTTTTTTGAAAAAGACAAAACCTTGAAGAAGCTTTAACGGCTTGTACTTATATGCTTCGATGACTTCAACGCTATACACCGCAACTTTGTATTAAATAATACTTACATTAAAACTCAAATAAATTAACCTCGTCACACCAGTATGTTTGGAATTTTATAAAATATCAAATTTTAAAAGTTATAAAAGAAAAACAAAGATTAATAAGTGGATCATGTGGTAAAAGGTAGTTGAAAAGAAATTATACAAGAAAAACAAACACAAAAAGTATAAGGGTAGTTAAACTTAAGAGTACAATATTATAACTTTAATTTTATATTGATTTCACTTATACTCGATGACTTGCATTTGAATGATTCAAGCACTTGTGCGTTATTATTCAATGAACGTTGTATTTGTAAGTAGTGCTTATATATATAAAATTGGAAGTGCATAACATGATTCATAACCATGTTGTAGTGTGCGTATGAAGATTATGAAAGAGAGACTCATGCCAAGTTGACCAAATCAATTGACTCTCACCCAAGCAAAGCTATGCAAGCAGTGTTGAAATCTTGTCTGGGAAAGATATTTAAGGGTCATACCAAGGTGGAGTAACAATAAGATATGGAGTAATAATAAGACATGTTGAGTTTGAATATGTATGTTTTACCATATGTTTTACCATATCTTGTCATCACTTAATATATTATGAAGTATTTGATTACTTACTATTACATTTGTTGGGTTGTTAAAATGAAAGAAAGATTCAACAAGTGTCTGTGTACCAAATAACCATCTATGTAATGTAACCAACTACAAAAATATGGATGTCTTTTGATCCAACTCTTTAGTAAGACCATCTTCAACACTGAGCTTTACATACGAAGTAAGACCATCTTCATCACTGAGCTTTACATACCAGTATGTTTGGAATTTTATAAAATATCAAATTTTAAAAGTTATAAAAGAAAAACAAAGATTAATAAGTGGATCATGTGGTTGGTAAAAGGTAGTTGAAAAGAAATTATACAAGAAAAACAAACACAAAAAGTATAAGGGTAGTTAAACTTAAGAGTACAATATTATAACTTTAATTTTATATTGATTTCACTTATACTCGATGACTTGCATTTGAATGATTCAAGCACTTGTGCGTTATTATTCAATGAACGTTGTATTTGTAAGTAGTGCTTATATATATATAAAATTGGAAGTGCATAACATGATTCATAACCGTGTTGTAGTGTGCGTATGAAGATTATGAAAGAGAGACTCATGCCAAGTTGACCAAATCAATTGACTCTCACCCAAGCAAAGCTATGCAAGCAGTGTTGAAATCTTGCCTGGGAAAGATATTTAAGGGTCATACCAAGGTGGAGTAACAATAAGATATGGAGTAATAATAAGACATGTTGAGTTTGAATATGTATGTTTTACCATATGTTTTACCATATGTTTTACCATATCTTGTCATCACTTAATATATTATGAGGTATTTGATTACTTACTATTACATTTGTTGGGTTGTTAAAATGAAAGAAAGATTCAACAAGTGTCTGTGTACCAAATAGCCATCTATGTAATGTAACCAACTACAAAAATATGGATGTCTTTTGATCCAACTCTTTAGTAAGACCATCTTCAACACTGAGCTTTACATACGAAGTAAGACCATCTTCATCACTGAGCTTTACATACGAAGGCAATCTCCTCTATGTAAGGAACTTTACTAATATCTATGACCGTAACATCTTAGTGCCCCAATGACATAGGACAAAAGGTCCTAGACTACTAGAAACTTATCTAAGTACACTTGCTTCAAGATAATGATATATATTCACACATTAGATTTAATAAAATCATGTATTACACGAGTTGAATAAATAAATATTTAATATAATAAAAATTTATTAATTATAAAACTATATTCTAAGATAAGATATGATTAAAATTATATATAAGTAAGTGTTATAAGTAATAAAACAATGATATTAACTTTTTAAACTTTTATTTTTGAACTTTTTTTAAATTTTTCCAAAAAAAATATAAATATTTTGTTTCAGATAAACCGTTTTAAAAAATATCATTTTTTAAAATTTTCTTATTATAACTCCCAGTTTTAATTATTTTTTGTTTATAAAAAATTTAATTTTTTAAAAACACTAATTTATAAAATATTTTGTATTTTTAAAAAAGTTTGATGTTTTAAAAAAAATCTTATTTAATAAAAATTTACATTAAGAAGATCATCTATTTCTTAATTTATTAACAAACAATCTTTAATCTTAAAAAGAGTTAAATAAAGCTATGAATATTTAATTTAATTATTTAATATGAGAGAGAAGCTAGAAAAATTTTAGTGCGAAGGAATATAGTATTGTCATGTGTTTTTTTAGTTACTAGGTAGATATGATCTTTTGATATTACAATTTTTTTAACGTGAGACAGTTATCATGATCATTATCATATAGTGTTCACCTAAATAGTGTACTTAATGAAGAATTAAAGTGATCAAATGAAATTCAGTTTTAAGTATGGCCATGCCTTTTTTGGTTTAAATCATTAAGAGCTTAATTAGGTGTCATCGTCTCATTAAATAAAGGGAAAAGGTCCAATGTCATCCAATTTGAATAGACAGATGTACACACTTTCTTGATCATTGATTGTCTTTTACCTTTTAAATCACCTTGTTTGATAGTCATTTTCATGTACAAATAATAAGAGTTCTATCACCGAGAAAGAATATTAATCTATACTATATTATAATGCACGAACGAAGGATTCCGGTCAAAGTTAAAAGATTTGTAAATTTTAAGCACAAAGTACAACCCAAAAAATCAATTTAACAAGGGTAATTATGTCTTTCTAACACTACTAAAAAGCGGAACTTTAAACTTATTTATACTTAGACCGTTGTATCTTTAATTATATACAATTTTTCTCAATATTTGTTACAATATACTTAAAAGAAGGAATTCAGTTTTTTAAATATAAAACTAACCAGAGACGAGTACCATAATGAAAAGTGTCGCACGCGCCGCATCGCGCGGGCACGTTACTAGTATTATTAAAAACTCAACGTCGATTACACAAGAACCACGAAATAACAAACTTTAGGGCTGGTTCTATCAATGCAATGAACCAAAGAATCTAAAACAAATGATGACTCACATAGAACAAACATAAACTCTCTAGAACAATGATAAACGTAATGTATCACCACTCAAGACTAAATAAATATAAAGAGAATACAAAGACAAGGGACGATGGTTTTTCTAGAGACAAAGATGGTGATCTTGTGAAGACAAAGATCAATCAGATCATATAAACATAGGTGATCTTGACTGTACAAACAGGAAGAGGCAACCCTTATTTATGATATTGCCCTAATTCTCAATTTGCAACAGCTCTAAAATGTGTTTAAGAAGCCAGCCCATTAGTTGAATGCTGCAAACCCACATTTGATCAGCTAACCAGCCCAATAACAAAATGACATAAAAAAATCAACTAACATTAATAGAAATAATACTAGAAAAAATGATTGATATTGAATTGTAATATACTATATAATTTCAACAAGTTCCGAGTTTTATTATTTGACTATCCTTTCGATTATGCGTATGTGTTTTGCTTCAAAATCCTTTATGAGCTTATAACAAAATTTGCTTTCTAAATGACTCATCATATCTTTGATGAAACAATAATTAAAAAACTTCACTTATTTTTATAAATAAATGAGTCGAAGTTGTTGTATGTACAACTACGTTATAAAGCCGTTTGACGCATACTCGGATAAGGATAAAATGAAAGAATAAAAAGAAGAAATCATAGTACATATAAAGTACATATTGTTGGATAGAATGGTTACATAAATGAGAATGCTTCAAAAAAGTTACAAATTGATAAAAACTTCTTTGTATACCACAATTTTGGTTTTACTTGTAAGTTTGCTTTCTTTGTTTAGAAGTAATAGTTTTAATCCTTCTTTGCTTTTAACCCTTGACAAAGCAAATAACTGATCATGAGTAAGCATCATACTTTTTTAATATAAACCAACATTGGATAGTGACTGTCCCTGGCTTTTGTACTTGTCACGGCTAAACACAAAGCCAATAAAAATTTTCTTATTTTTAACTTGAAAGGAATCTTTTACTCAGATGGTGTCAAACTAATTTTTGAGATAAAAGTATGCATGCCAATGTTGTTGCCTGAGATAATTTTAGCTTCTACAACATGATTGCCTAAATAGATAACTTGTAGTCTTGTCCCCTTACGAAGCATATTTTGGTCAATATTTCTTAATTACATTACAGGAACACTTATTATGGTATATTTGTGGACACGAGACTTAGGTATGTTCTACTAAAAGCATGATGATTCCCTAGAATTCGACAAAGAATATCACAAAAACAATACTCTTAATTCCTATCGAACTTAAAAGAAACCCGATACTAGTCAAGAATGCATACGCTTAAGGTTAATGATCGAACACTTGCGAGATGTATGTGGTTTGGAACAAATCAAGAACAAACATATCATCTATGAAGACAATGCAACTAGCATACTTTATAAAAACGACATTAAAGATTAAGTCATGCGGTTATTATAGAAGATTAAACTCCAGGTATTGAAATACATGTATTAGTTTGAGGGGGTGTTATATTCTTGTCTTGAAATGTAGATTGTAAACAAATATAGAATTAAATAAGTTTCTCATTCTTTAAATAGTTAATTGCCATTTTCGTCCCTCAGGTTTGATGTTTTTTGTCGTTTTCATTCAAAAACTTTATTTTTCCCCTATGTGTCCCTAACATTCTAAAAACATGTCATTTTCATCCACTTCCGTTAACTTCGTTTGTTTTACCTGTTAAGTGTACATCAGCTTTGAATACCGAAAGCAATCTATTAATATTTAAATGTTTCGGGAAATTGAACAATGTTTATTTAGGTTTTCTTTTTTCCTGGTGAGGTGCAAAAGTATCTAAATACCCCTAACATGATATGCACGTGATGACTACTTAACGGGTAAATAAACAGGATTAACGAAAACGAATGAAAATTGCCAAGTTTTTTAAATGTTAAAGACGCATAGGAGAAAAAAATTATTTTTGGATGAATATAGCAAAATGCACCAAATCTCAGGACGAAAATAACAATTTACTCTTCTTTAAATTTCAATACATAATGAAGCATTTAGTTTATAATTTTTTTTTTCAAAATAACTCCTAATTTACTCTACTACCTGTCACTTGCAAAATTTGAACCTTTAGTATACATGTGTGTGCTAAAAAACCAAAAACTATGTAATAAAAAAAAACTAAACCCAATTATAAATTCAGTTTTCGACTTGGCTTTTGGTTATATAATCTTTGAATTTGGTTTATTTGGTTAACCGACCAATTTTAATATGTTACAATTTATATATATTTTTTAATCGTAAGTTTAACTTAACTACTCAAGTCTCCAACTTTTCAAAATAGTTTTATTTAAACTCAATAACTTAATTTTTATTGTTAGCTCAGCTCCATTTATAAAACTAAATCGCAAATCTCAATTCTTAAAATCACAAATCTCAATTCTCATAGAATCAAAATCGACTAGTGATTTACACAAATTCTAATTTCCTAAAGCGCTAGTTTAGTACACGATATTGTTGCTTTGATGAATGTTTATACAGTTGCTTTCCGTCTTCACGTTTTAATGTGTGTTTATATTTTTAGTTTGTGAATGTTTATATTTTTAGAAAAAGAATTATGTCGACATGAGATTCTTAGTATTTCAATAGTTAAGTTATTTAATGTGTATTTTTAAAAAATGTTTATGCCAAATGATTCTACTACAAGTAATTTAAACTCAATAACATGCGAAAGGAAGAAAAGAAAGGGTGAATTTGGTTTTTAACCAAAACCGAAGAGGATTGAATTCGTTTGAATTCGAATATTTACGATTCGGTTTGGTTTGGTTTGGTTTGGTTTGGTTTGGTTTCAGTTACACGTGAAAATGTTTTCAAAACCAAACAAACCGAACAAACCAATAATAGGACTCCCGCCTACCCATCAGTTTAAAGCGGGAAGCATTGGGCTTCAGGGCCCAAAATTAAGGCCCCATATTTAATAAAGATATTTATATCAGGATAAAAGTATTTGGGTCTCCAAATTGAAAAACCAAATTCTTGAATCTTCAACTCTTCATGTACGATTGCAGGTACATCGGCGATGATTAATCCAGATTCAAATCGCCAGAATTCGAAGTGTTTTCCATCTCTTCAGCTTTGATGACTCATCTACCACCTGTCCCCTGCTGTTTCCTGCAGGTTGTACATTTAAAGCAACCGAAGCAGCACTTCTCAACTAAACCCCTTTGAATCTCCGAAGCAGCTTAGCAGCCTTGCTCCACTTGATTCTTTGATCGACCCAGAAGAATGCCTCTTTATCTTTTTCAATCAGTAATTAAAGACTTGAAGGCTGAATTCGTTGACTGTTGTATGCATACTCGCATAGCACTTAGCAGGTTAGTCTGTTAGTTGATGAATTCTGCTTTAATAATTTGATTAGGACATTAGGTTAGATTGCTTTTTTTGCTTTTGTAGTATTGTATTTTTTTTCAGATTGTTTTGAGAGGCTTCTTTGATTAGGTATTAGTCTAAAATTAATTGGTATCACATTGATCTTGAAAAAACTGTACTTCTATTTAGACCACTTTGATTAGGCTGCTTTGTTCATTCCTCATTAGTTTTGTTTAAAAGCTATTTTCATACTTTCTTTGGCTGCTTTGATAGTTTTGTTTAAAAGTTGCTTTGATAGTTCTGTTTAAAGGATGATTTGGTACTTTAATTAGGCTGCTTTGATTAGTTTTGTTTAAAGGCTGTTTTGTTTAGGTAATTAGGTTTTGAAGATGATAAATAGATTTGGTATTTTTGTGATTTATAGTGTCAAATTGATTTTGAAAGTACCATTCCAAAGCATCAAAAAAGGAAAAGAAGGCAAAACAAGAAGTTTTAAATGAATTAATAAAATGATCACTGCTTAAGTTCGTAACAACCTCAAATACAACTGCTACAACTGTTGATGAAAAAGATAAAGAATATTTAAATTTAGATGAACCAATAAATCAAAATAACATGCAAACAACCAACAAACTTTAATAAACATATAAATTTAGATGAACCAAATGATGAGAATGAGCCTATAAATAGTGATGATCCTACAAATAGTAATAAAAGTACAAATAGTAACAAAACTCCAAATCAAGTTGACGAACCTTCAAATTTTGTTGATCCAAGTAAATGAAATAATATTAGTAATAATTTAAGAGATCAACTTATAAAAAATGGTCTGTTTAAAACTCTAAATTATAATTTTGAAAAATATAAATATTAAAGAAAGTTTAGCAATGCTCTTTATATATGCAAACATTACCGAATGGAGAAAAAAATATAAAAAAAATGTTTGATTTATTCTATAGAGTTAGATAGAGTATTTTGTTTTTATTGTAAGTTATTTAATGTGAAACAATATACATTAAGCTAGCATACAAAGATAGTAACAATTAGAATAAGATGAGTAGAAGCCTAAAAAAACACGAAACAAGCAATGTACACTGTATCAATATAAGAACATGTATAGATTTAAAGATAAGGTTGGTGAAAAATAAAACGATTGATAAACAAATACAAGATCGAATAATTAAAGATAAAGAACACTAGAGAAATGTGCTAATAAGAATAATTGCCATCGTAAAGAATTTTGGAAAAAATGGTGTATCATTTCGTGGATCAACTAAAAGATTTTTTCAAGAAAACAATGATAGTTTTTTAAGTACCATCAAGATGACTGCAAAATTGGATCTTATAACACAAGAACATATTCGACGCATAAAAAGTAAAGAAATTCATAACAATTATCTTGGAGACAATATGCGAAAATGAACTAATTAGCTTATTAGCAAACGAAATCAAAACTAAAATTATTATAAAAAGTTAAGGAAGCTACATATTTTTCAATTATACTAGATTGCACACCTGACACAAATCACAAAAAACAAGTGTCCATTATCTTACGATGTTTAGATATTTCTTCAACCCCAATAGTTGTTAAAGAATATTTTATAGAATCTTTAATAGTAGATGATACAACAGGTAAATATATATTTGATGCTATTATCAAAGAAATTATTAAAATAGGACTTGATATAGATAACATTAGGAAACAAGGTTATGATAATTCATCAAATATGAAAGAAAAACATCAAGGAGTACAAAAATTCTTATTAGATAATAACCCTAGAGCATTTTACACCCCATGCGGTGCTCATAGTTTAAATTTAGTAATTTGTGATATGGCTAAATATTGTAAAAATTTAACATTACAACTTGTTTTGTGTTTGTTTTCATCATCTTCTAAAAGATGGCAAGTTTTAAAAGATAATGTTTCATATTTAACTTTTAAATCATTATCACAAACATGTTAAGAAAGTCGCATAGAAAGTATCAAAACAATTAGATTTTAGGCTCCATAAGTAAGAGAAGTGTTATTTGAATTATATGTTGAATCAATTGATGATGACAATCTTAAAATTAAAAGCGAGGTTAAATCCTTAGCTAAGATTAAATTAGGAAATTCTGAATTTTTAGTAGGCATTGTTACTTGGTATGATATTTGTATATTATTAATATAGTTAGTAACAACTTACAAGCAAAAGACATGAGTATTGATGATGTTATAACTCAATTACATGGACTTATTTGTTTTTTTAAAAAGTATAGAGATGAAACTTGTTTGCATAAGAGGTGAATGTAAAACCTACTTTTCGTAAGAAATGTATTATTCATGGAATTGCAAACACTGATGAAAATGTTGATAATAAAACTTTGAAAACATCAAAATGTTGATAATGAAACTTTAAAACACTAATTGAAAGTTTTAGTACTGATTACTTTTTCTACATGGTAGACCATACTAGTTCTTCACTTAAAAGTAGATTTGAATAATTTAAAAAGTTTGAAAGTATTTTTGGTTTCTTGTTTACTATTAAAGAGTTATAATCCGTGAATGAAGAAATTATAAAAAAGAAGTGTATTAACCTTGAAAATATTTTAAAACAAATGCTACAGTAGATGTTAATGGTTTAGATTTATTTTAAAAACTTAAAGTGTTAAGAGATATTATTTCTTTAGAATCATACACGCTTATTAATATACTGAATAATATAAAAGTTTTAATTCTTTTCCAAATGCGTATTTGCCTATAAAATTTTGTTAACTATTCTTGCTTCTGTAAAATAAAGTTTTTCCAAATTAAAACTTATAAAAAATTACATAAGATCTAATATCACAAGAAGAATTAAACGGTTTAGCTAATTTGGCTATTGAAAAAGAATTTGTAAAAGGATTTGATTATGAATATTTCATTAACGAATTTGCATCGTATAAAGCTAGAAAAATAAATTTCATATAAACATCTATACATAATACGTACATAATATATAATTAAAAATAACTTTTAACTTCACCAACTATAAATATTTTAGTTAATTGTTGCTAGTCCCAAGTCTGGATAACGAGTGTTTTAATAAAAAAAAATCAGAAAGGGCCCCGTTTTTTTAATTTGATTGGGGCTTAAAAAAAAACATTAATTAAGCCGGCCTTCGAACCGAGTCGGTATCGATGAACACCATTAAGTATAAAGACAAGACACGTTACCACTCTAACTGTCCCGTCATGACATTTCAAAAATATTTGAAGAGGTTATTAAAACAAACACTATATATACTTGATCTCTGTATCACATTCAGAGTAAGAATATGCTGGAAAAATGGCATTCTCTAACAGGTACTAATTAACTCCATCATGGTTACTAATTAAGACAAACAAGCATATTGCATGCTAACTTATATCCTATCAACTTAACCTTAGCATCAGTGTGATCAGTAGTCTTTCATCCAAATGGATGAAACCATCATCATTTGTATCTAAGGTATGGTATCATACACCCACAGCATCTGAGCCCAGCTTTTCTCCACTCTCTACAACAATGACAAGCGGTCTGAACTTGAAATTCTTCCAAGTTTATGATACACTCAAACAGGACCTGCTTCATGATCCTTTATTTGAGTTCGACTACAGTTATCGTCAGAGAGTAGAGCAGGTACTTACTGTATATATGTATATATGCATTTAACTGATTAGTTGATGGTTTTAATGATCATGTAATAATCTTGTTATTCTTTGATGCAGTTGATCGACTATAATGTACGTGGAGGTATAATCAGTCCAACCATCAACTTAATTTGTCTTTGTTATTTATGGATCTATTGACCATTCAACCCTTAAAGGTTGAGGTGGTGTTTTTTTAGGCTTAATGACGCCCTATTGGAGATGGTCTAAGTAAATATTACAAACGTGATGCAGGAAAGATGGTACGAGCGTTTTCTGTCGTTGATAGCTACCACCTCCTTAAAGGAGAACAACTGACAGATGATGAAGTTTTTCTTGCGTGTGCCCTTGGTTGGTGCACTGAATGGGTAAGCAATAAGATCAAGCATAACTTAACCATATACATTCCAAAGGTTTGTGAACAGTAGTTATTTTCCTATTTTTATATACATCATGCTATGATCGATGTCTTTATGTGTTTTCAAAACCTTCTATATTTTATAATTTCTTTGCTACTAACCATTCAACCCATTATACTCTGTGTATTTATTATTGTTCCAAAGTAAATATTTACTTTCATATCTATATTGTATTTCAAGAAGAGTGAACAGTAGTACGGTTATTGATTGGTTTGAGCGATCATGCTACATGTCGCTTGATGATTGGTCTTTTTTTATCTGAATTGATTTTTTTGCATTAAAAATTTTTGTGAGGAGACTTCACATCAAAGGGTCGTAGCACAGCTAGGTAGTATTGCGCGTCCCCATCGATTTCCTATCCACCGGGTTTGTAAATTGAGGTCAAGTGTTGATTGATCAAACTTAACACTTTATTGTAAAAATTGTTACATGCAGTTTCAAGCATTTTTACTAGTACATGATGACCTAATGGATGACTCTCACACACGCAGAGGACATCCATCTTGGTTCAGACTCCCAGAGGTCTTTCTTTATTTCTAGTACATAATATTAATAATACGAATGTGCTCTCGTCGAGTGTTGGTTTGTTTAACTTCAGGTTGGCATGGCTGCTGTAAACGACGGTGTCCTTCTTCGCAACCATGTCCATAGAATCCTAAAGAAATATTTCCAAGGAAAGCCCTGTTATGTGAATCTGGTAGACCTATTCAACGAGGTGTGCTATACAAAATTATTTCGTATTATTGTCTTAAGACAACTCGTAAGATTGCTGTTTTGTGACCTTGATGTAATAGTTTCAAGCCTGTGTGTTGAGAATTAATATTAATCTTCAGTTCATTTGATATGATTGAGTAGGTGGAGTTTTTAACAATCTCTGGACAGATGATTGATGTTGAAGAGAAAGATGTCTCAAAGTATTCTCTGTCTCTGTAAGTGGCAATATTAGCTAGCTAGTAGGATTGTTCTATTCATACACTAGTTAGTTCTAAAACATTAATGCTGATGCAGCAACCATAGGATTGTTCACTACAAAAGTGGTTATTGCTCTTTATACCTTCCTGTGAGTTGATATATATATATATTCATTGCATCTTATGATTTGTTATATTATCGTCTTCAACTCCAAGCAAATTTTAATGACAAAATCCATCAATGTATCGATATGTTGGGTTTAACTCAAGGTTGCATGTGCACTCCTTATGCTGGAAGAGGATGATGTTGATCATGTTCCGGTGAAAGACATCCTTGTAGAATTGGGTATATACTATCAAGTGCAGGTAATTACAACTGAAATGGCTTTCTACAAGAGTACATATAAATCCATCGGTTCAATCCAGAAGTTTTTTAGTTTATAGGGAATTTAAATAATTGTTAGTGGTTTCTAGGTGATGAAGGCTTCTAGGTAATCACTACTTGAGGTAGCGACTCTGACTTTTCTAACTTTGAATTCATTCGTTAACTTAGCAGACTTTACATTTCATGCCATCTTAGCCACTTGTGACCAGCCTCTTAATTAGTATTAGTTAGCATGCCACCCCACCGAACCCGTTGCTACATCAGTGGAATCTAGTTAGAGTCTGCTTGCTATACCAGCGGATTCAAAGTTTAAAAATTCAGTGTGTGTTACCTCAAATAGCAAATTACCTAGAAACTACTAAAATGTCATTTCTCACCTAAGTCTAAACTACTAACAATTGTCTAAGTCCCTTAGAAAGTCAAAAAATGCGTTTGATTCGTCTTCTTTGGATGAAATTGAACAATTATGCATGCATACATACATATATAGTCTTTGATAAAGCCTCTAAACTGATCATTGTAGAATGATTATCTCGATACTTTTGGTGATCCTAATGTGTATGGCAAGGTTTGTCAACTCAACCATATATATCATTTCGATCATGCCTTGTGAAGGAACCACAAGTTCTCATGGCTCCATCAATGTGTCTCATAATTACATTATGTAACAGACCGGATCAGATATTGAAAAACTCAAGTGTTCTTGGATGATTGCAAAAGCACTAGAACTTGCGAACGAAGAACAAAAGGAAATTCTAATGGTAATCAAGAGTGAAATCAAACCATATATGTGTTTGTTACATCTTTAGTTCCTTACATTTTCTTACCCTTAAAAATTATAGGAAAATTATGGGTCGACTGATTCCGCGAAGGTGGCAAAAGTGAAGGAATTGTACCTTACTCTCAACCTTGAGGTTTTTCATTCATTTGTTAATTTCCTACGTCTTTTATTGTACACTCGTGGGGACCCTACACGCTGTGGCTGGGTGTTGAAATTTATAAGGTTTGATTTCGACAACATGTAAAAAAATTTACATCGACGAATCAATCCTGAAAACAAAAAAAATCACATCGAAATGTTGATAAAAAGAAACAAGTTGCAACGGCACATTCAGATTTTATAAAACATCATATTTTAAAGTTGTACGAGAAAAAGAGATTTTTTTTAGAAATTGAAACCTTGAAGAAGATTTAACGGCTTATACTTCTATGCTTAGATGACTTTTACATTATACGTGCAACTTCGTTTTATATAATACTTACATTAAAACGTTAAACAAAATAAGCTCATCACACTACTATGTTTGGAATTTTATAAAATATCAAGTTTTAAAAGTTATAAAACAAAAACAAAAATTTATTAGTGGGTCATGTGGTTAAAGAAATTAAACAAGAAAAATAAATACAAAAGTACAAGGGTAGTTAAACTTAAGAGTACAATATTATAACTTTAATTTTATATTGATTTACTCATACTCAAATAACTTGTAGTTTAATGATTCAAGCACTTATACATTATTGTTCAACTACTAATGTCTTTACGCGCGTTGCGCGAGGAACTTCACTACGGGATCGAATTTCAAAACTTAGGGAAAAAAACACATAGTAACGCTATCACTTCATCGCAAACAAAATAAACCCAAAAAATTATAAAGCGAACTCAGCTGATACAATACAAGATAAAAGTTAAAAGAATTAAAAAATATAAGTAACAAAATAAACACGAATACAAAAACACATCGTAACAGTATCACTTTGAAGCAAACAAAAAAAAAAAAAAAAAAAAAAAAAAAAAAAAAAAAACTTAGATGACACAATCACTACGCTATGAAAGTTCAAAGAATTTAAACAATATGTAATAAACTTAAGATTGAAAGAAAAATATAAAAATTAAAAAATAAGATAAGGTTATTTTGTATGCATGTAATGTTCTATCAATGTACTCTAAATAAATCCCACCGGCATTAGTATTTAATAGAAGGTATAATTTCTAAATTTTCAATTTCTTATCAAGTTAAAATCAACTTATTTATCAACCAAAATTTTTAATATAGTTATTTCTTTTAAATAAATCATAATTATTATACTATATATTAAATTATTATGACATCAAGATAAAACAAAATACATGCAAATACCTTGTTGGGCCAGATAATAGAAAACAAATAGGGTAAATGATCCAACCAGGGGCCAAAGTATAAAAAATTAGCATTTTAATGATCAAAACAAAAAGAACAAAAACTATTGTAGCGTGGAAATACAAAAAAGTTAAAAGGTATTGTAGCCAACACTCATCTTTTATATAGATAGTAATGTACTTGTACTTGTAACTAGGCACTTATATGTATAATAATTGGAAGGGCATAACATGATTCGTAAACGTGTTGTAGGGTGCGTATGAAGATTATGAAAGAGAGAGTCATGCCAAGTTGACCGAATTGATTGACTCTCACCCAAGCAAAGCTATACAAGCAGTGTTAAAATCTTGTCTAGGAAAGATATTTAAGGGCCATACCAAGGTGGAGTAACGATAAGATATGAAGTAACAAGACATGTTGGTATGTTTTACCATATGTTGTATGTTGGATATCTTGTCATCACTTAATATATTATGAGGTATTTAATTACTTACTATTACATTTGATGTGTTGTAAAAATAAAAGGAAAGATCTAACAAGTGTTTGTGTACCAAATAACCATGCATCTATGTAATGTAACCAACAACAAAAATATGAATGTCTTTTGATCCAACTCTTTAGTAAGACCATCTCCATTGCCGAGCTTTACATATGGAGCCCTCTCTCCTCTATGTAAGGAACTTCACGGAAATCTATGACCGTGAGATCTAGTAACATCTTAGTGCCCCAATGACATAGGACATAAGGTCATCGAGTACTAGATTCCTATATTAGTACACTTGCTTCAAGATAACGATATATATGTGATTAGATGTTGTTGATCTTTTAATATTAGACATTTTTTAACGTGAGACACGAATCACGATCATTATCATACAGTGTTCACCTAAATAGTTAGGTCATGCATTTTTTTAGTTTAAATCAATAAGAGCTTAATTAGGGTGTCATCGTCTCATTAAATTAAGGGAAGAGGTCCAATGTCATCCAATTTGAATACACGTACATACTTTCTTGTTAGTTGATTGTTTTTTACCTTTTAGATCACCTTGTCTTTGCTTCTCGTTTATGTTATATTAAAATTGTTTGTTTGATAGTCATTTCCATGTACAAATAATAAGAGTTCTGTCTGAAGTAAGAGTCTTAATATTACTAAAAACTCTACGTTGATTACACAAGAACCATAATATAGCAAACTCTAAGAATGATTCTATCTATGCAATGAACCAAAGAATCTAGAACAATGATAAATGTAATGTACCACCACTCAGTCAGAATGCATGAACAAACAAACAAACATGACCATGCGGTAATCCACGCTTTCTGAATCTTGATCGTATAAACAACGACATTATAAACCTAGCCAGATGGTATATACAGATATTCTATTGATCATATGTGAACTTGTAAAAGCTGTAATGAAAATAGACTTGATGAGGACTTAAAAGCCTAAAATTTCTAATAATAACCATCAACATGATGCTTGTGTATTACTTTATGAAGTATTAAAATAACTTACCAGCTGTTATATCCAATAACAGAGTTCTATGCATTTTATTTTCATATAAAACACCCATAATATAACTTTAAGAGGTTAATGTTTTACGTGTAATGTTATTTCTTTGTCGAAATGGTCGTGATTATATTATGAGAAGGTTCAGAAAGTGGCTAAGTTCTCGACACCGGGTGTAATATAAAAAATTATTAACAAGGGTAAAACATCCAACGTATAGATGTGCTACATACTATCATTCTTAAAGATATAGTATGTATAAATTAGATGCAGGAATAACTATAACTTGCTACTATTTATGGAGGATGCCTTCCTATATTTCTTCACATCTATATGTTGTTTCCTTAGGAGAAATCTGCCTTTAGCGTTTGTATACAACATGTTCATCAGTTCATATTTGATGCTATAAGAAACAAATTAACATTATAATTATATTATAGTAATAATAAATGAAGTAAAAGAAAAAGGATATACTGAATATCATTTGAAAGGTTTGATAATGTAATTATATACCGAGTGTCTACAACAAAAGATATAATTATATTAGTACAGTTATAATATATATATTTAACATGCTAAATATATAATTTAATTTATTTGATAATAATAAAATCATTTTAAGTAAAGCTTACAAGTCGAAAATTATGAGACGGTAGATAGTTGCATTCTTGAAGACGACTGAGACAGTGAGGGTGTTGATTGTTACTTAGATTTCTTAAAATCTAAATACTTTTCTATAGCACGTCGAACTTTGAAAGCATGGTTGTATTTGTATGCGGGTATCACTGCCAGTAAGTAGTAATGGTATAAATACAAAGCTGTTTTAAGTTAAAAAATTCATACAATAATTTCACAAGTTTTGTTTATGTAAGGTGTTTACTAAATAAGGTTGTAAGTATTACAACTCGTTTAAGAACTTCAACTTAGAGTAACATAAAATTGAAGAAATTACAACATAATATTAAGATATCAAATAAGGTGTATGATTTATGACAATTATAAATGTTTAAATGGATAAGATTGAAGGAAATTTTTCGTTAGTTAAATAGAAAGATTGTAAGTAAATTTAATAATGTTGTTGGTAGCCTATGTATTAACAATTTTGTTACCATTACGGGATGGTATTTATCAAAAAGTAATTATTAAGTGAAGTTTGGCTTTATTAAATTTTAGTTTAACTTGTACCGCCAAGATTTATGATTTTAAAACATATGCATGTAGATTTATCAAAATGTTCATTAGAGGAAAAGTATATGCAAGATGATTATCTAACTAATATGTGTTCATGAAATACAATCATACATAAATTTAATATTAACTCGTAACACGTGCATCAACCGGAATAACAAATAAAATCAGGAAACACGGAATTTTCTATAAAAAAATATTCATAAAAGTAGTCGAAATTGTTATTAAACTTACTTAAAACCAAAATGCAATAATTTTGTGAACTTTCAAAACAAAGTTGAAAATCAGACACGAAATGCTAAACACATTATTTCTCAATTTTCGGGGTCTGTAGTTGGAACTTGCCATCTTAATGCACACAGAACATAATAGGAGGACGGACTCTATTAGCTGAATGACTGGCACCCTCATCTATATCATAAACGATAGATAAGGTGGCTTCAGCTCGATCCTTTAAGCCATCTTTTGGTCTGGAGTTTCAGCAACACACGGACATTTCCCCCTTATTTTCATCAACGGTTGAAATCGTAGTGCTCTAATCAGCAAAGATGAAACATTATCCTAATATAATAGGAAAAAAAGGAAGTTTAATTTAGATTCTATTGGAAGCAATGAATTAAAAACAAATCTGAATATTTAAATTAAATATTATAGAATACAGTTAACAATAAGGATAAAAAAATCTACCCTTTCTTGAGTATGCTTATCACTTTGAATCACATTTGTTAGAGGACTTTCAACAAGCTGGTTTTAAAATGAGAGCGTGTTTATATTACAATAAGTTAGTCAAGTTTTTTTAATAATCTGTAATTATTGACATATAATAGTTTAACAAAGTATATTTTGTTTACGTTATCTAAGAGAAGGTTCTTTTCTAACTCTTCAACAGAAGGGAATACATGTCGACCCTATCAAAGTAGAAACCATTAAGAGCTAGGCAGCACCAAAGACTCCGACTGAACTAGGACTGGCTAGTTATTATCGGTGATTTATCAAAGGGTTCTCAAAAATCGCTCAACCTCTTACAGCTTTAATGCATAAACTTACGGCAAACAACTGGGGTGACAAGCAAGAATCTGCGTTCCAGATTCTGAAGCAGAAACTTTATAGTGCATCGATACTATCTCTACCCGAAGGAACCAGATGACTTCGTAGTGTATTATGATGCATCTATCCAATGTCTGGGTTGTGTTTTAATGCAACGAGAGACGGTTATCGCATATCCCTCCCGCCAGCTAAAGATCCACGAGAAGAATTACACGACACATGACTCGGAATTGGGAGCCATGGTGTTTGCACTCAAAATATAGAAACATTATTTGTACGATACCAAGTGCACCTTTTACACCTATCACAAGAGTGTTCAGCATATCTTTGAGGAGAAAGAATCAAACATGCGACAACGTCATTACGTTAAATTATTAAATGACTATGATTGTGCGATCAAGTATCATCCAGGTGAAGCTAATATAGTAGCTGATGCCCTAAGCTGGAAGGAATCTGCTAAGCCAAAACGAGTTTGAATATTGTAGCTTACTATTCACACTGCATTACCTGTTCAAATTGGTAATACTCAACTCGAAGCACTATAGGAGGAGAACCTAAAAACTGAGTCCATGCGGGGCATAGGGAAATAGTTTAAAGTTTAGTCTGATGAAATACGGTATTTCATGGAATGAATATGGGTTCCTTGTTATGGGAATCTACGAAAGCTGGTAATGGAAGAAGCTCACATGTCCCGATATTCCATTCATCTTTTTTCGGATGAGATGTATCATAATCTGAAGGTTTATTTACTGGTGGCCAAACAAGAAATCTGATGTTGCTACCTATATGAGTAATTGTTTAACTTGTTCCAAAGTTAATATGGAGTATCAAAAACCATCTGGTTTACTACAACAACCAGATATTCTAGTCTGAAAATACGAGCATATCTTCATGGATTTCATCACCAAGTTACCTCGAACTCCCGGCGGATGAGATAGCATTTGGATAATAGTCGATCGCTTGATAAAATACGCAAATTTTCTAGCAATTATAGAGACTAATAGGATGGAAAAGTTTACTCGCATCTAAGGAATATCGTCTCTCAGTACGATGTGCCAATATCTATTATCTCTGATCGTAACGCTCGATTCACTACCCACTTTTGGCAATCATTGCAATGATCTTTGTGCATGTTTTTGGATATAAGCACATCATACTATCCATAAACCAATAGCTAGAGTGAGCGTACAATTCAGACCCTAAAAGACATGTTATAAGTATGTTTTTGACTTTGGCAGCAGTTAGAAAACTCATTTACCCTTGGTGGAGTGTTCTTACAACTATAGTTATCACACCTTTATCAAAGTAGCACTGTTTAACGCAATTTGGGAACTGTCACACCCTTAAAATCCACGTGCGGGGTTTTACCGCGAGGCGAGTGAACAAACCAGGATCTCAGTCATTAGTTACTCAGAACGACACTATATGCAACAATTAAAGTAATTCAGAGTTTGAAACTTTGAAACATTTGTGGAAGCGTTTTGTAAGAATCTCAAACATATAGTACCAAATGTAAATTGCGCAAAACAGGTGCCCAAACCAAAGTATGAAAATATTTAATAAGAAAAAACAGATGAATGTTTGTTTCAAGGTATGCATGACTCGTGCGTGCTCCTACGACAGCTGCTAGTAACGACCTGAGAATAGCATACTAAAAGAGTCAACACAACGGTTGGTGAGTTCAAGAGTTTGCGTTAAACATAATCAGTAGCAGTTGTAAAACATAAGAAGTGCATTGAAATAGATAGCTAGTCTATATTCATAAGTAATAACCATAGTGATTTCACGATCGAAGCTGACTGTGTTTCATTTGTTTGCCTCCCGTCACGACATACCAGGTCGTGACAATGTTGGTGTTAGGACAATGTTGCACCTGTTTGACCTCGACTCACACAGGTGGGGCTTGTCAGACCCAGTAGTGCTACCCAAAATTTCCCGCTAGTTATCATTATTAATGATCCGAAAGTGTGAGGACTTTCAAGGTATAGCACACTATGTTATACTATACACAACTTACAATAATAAAGCGTGTGTAAATGAGTATGCTATCTCTCCCAAAAGAGAATGTATAAAAAGTAGGGAATGAACTCACCTGGTGCGCAATGAACAATAACAAAGAGCCAACGATGAGTGGAAAGACAACCCTTCAAAGGTTAGCTAGAACACGCAAGTACATAAGTAGGTATACACAGAAAGCTTAACCAACCTAAGTGCTCAATAAACACGTTGACCCAAGGTTTTGGAAAACAAGACTCATTTGACCAAGTTGACCCGTTGATGACATGTTAATTGAAATCTTATTTGATCAAGTATAGCAACTCATACACATGATTATCATACAAGTTATTCACGTACATCACAATCATAAGTTCTATCACGATCGTCATCCTAACATAGTTTATCATACAACACATATATTATCATACAACGCATACGAATCTCAAACAATCAACATGCCCAACACAATCATAATTACATCATAAGTAATAAGTCATACATGGAGTCTAATCATGCACTACATGCCATGTGAAGCCACTCACGACTTCACATCCTAAACCCTGCCAATCCTACTAAGTAGGGGCCTCAGATTCACACGCGTGTATGATGCTCATCATCACAATCCCACATGTAATTCATATAACCAAGACATCAATATTATAATAATCAACAATCACAGTTCATCATGACACATGACTTGTACATAATACCATACTTATACACTTGCACATTTTCCAAGAAAACCAAGATTTTCCAAATAGTTCATCAATCACCCAATTGACCCAATCAACACATTTCAACACATTAAACATCCTCAACAAGCATTCTAGAATGATCCAAACATCATATACATGCCAAATTTACAAGATCACATGTTTCATATAATTAAAGTTTCTCTTTCGGGAAAGTAACACCCGAAAACCAATCTTTCATCAATTTCAATCGTAGATTCGTCAATATTATACCTAATCTAGTTCATAGCAATCATAATAACCCATTTAACATACACCAATCATCAAAACAAGAATTCCCATGAAGAAAAGTATCTACTTTAGGCAATGTATGAACTATATGATCAATCCATGGAATTTTTGCATAATCTACATATATTAACATTCATACAACATAACTAACATCATATCATCATCAAACCATAATCAATTTTGACTTTTTCTATGAAAATAAAACTAGGGTTCTTCAAGCATCAAAAACCATAAAAACTCAATCAAAATCTAACCTTCAATCGCGTAGGAATCAAGAATTGGCACTTGCTACACGTTAGAATCACTTGGAACTAATCAAGGTATGCCGCAATGGGGGGTGTGGGAGGGGATTAGGGTTTTAATTTTGTTAATTTTAAATTTAGTGGTAATTACAAAATAAACCCTCCTTGTTTAAATTTTATAAAAGTAATCTTTTTAAACACTGTTTAAATACTTCTAACTACAAAACTCATATATTATTATTCAACAATAATAATCATATATTTTTAGCTAGCAACAAAACACACGAATCCAATATAACACGTTGGCACGTTACCTAGTAAAATTCATAAATAATACTTAAAATCTATAAATCACATAACCACAAACTAATAATCAATATTATTAATTAAGTTACTATCTGATAGTCATTGTTAATTGTTATTAGGTCACCAACATTCAACGACAACTAGTGTGTGCTCACGACACGTGTATACAAAACCTAACAGAACTAACAGAGTTTGGTAACAGAAAATTACCGGATGTTACATTATCCCCATGTTGAAAGAATTTTCATCCCGAAATTGCGTTACATGGTTGTGTTACATCACTGGTCTACTGCATTGGCACAAAGAAATCGGGTGAGTTTTGGGTGGGTTGTCACATCATCCCCATGTTGAAAGAAATTTCGTCCCGAAATTTAATTATTACCTTCGCCGGCTGTCGTCGTCGTTTCGAACAGATTAGGATACTTAAGCTTCATCTGATCCTCACGTTCCCATGTGTATTCCGGTCCCCGTCTCGATTTCCAACGAACTTTGACTATGGGTATCTTGCTTTGCTTAAGGGTCTTGACTTCACGGTCCATCACCTCAACTGGTTCTTCAATGAATCGTAGTTGTTCATCTACTTGCACTTCCTCAAGTGGTACAACCATCTTCTCGTCAGATAAACAATTTTGCAGATTAGAGACATGAAATACGTTGTGAACTCCACTCAATGAGTCAGGCAGGTCTAATCGATATGCCACTGAACTTATTCTTTCCAGAATCTCAAATGGTCCAATGTATATATGATTTAGCTTGCCTTTTTTCCCGAATCGAATCATACATTTCCATGGTGAGACTTTCAGTAAAACTTTGTCTCCGACCTGACACTCCAAAGGTTTCCATCGCTTGTCTGCATAGCTCTTTTATCGGTCTCGTGCTGCAGCCATATGGTTCCTTATCTGCACGATCTTCTCAGTAATCTCGTGCACCAACTCGGGGCCTGTTAGCTGACTATCACCAATTTCCGCCCAGCAAACTGGTGATCTACACTTTCGCCCATACAATGCCTCAAATGGTGCTGCCTTGATGCTGGTATGATAACTATTGTTGTAAGAAAATTCCGCCAATAGTAGATGAACTTCCCAGTTATTCTCGAAATCAATCACACAAGCTCGCAACATGTCCTCTAGAGTTTGAATGGTGCGCTCGCTCTGTCCGTCAGTCTGAGGATGGTAAGCGGTACTCATGTCTAAGCGTGTACCCAAAGATTTCTGCAATGAATCCGAAATGATCAAAATAGGCACACCATGTCTCGAAACTACCTCCTTCAGATAAATTCGAGTTAACTTATCCATTTTATCAGTTTCCTTGATTGCCAAGAAGTGAGCAAACTTAGTCAATCGGTCTACGATCACCCATATCGTGTCATAACCAGTAGGAGTCCGAGGTAATTTAGTAATGAAATCCATAGAAATCTATTCCAACTTCCACACAGAAATCTCAGGTTGCTGTGGTAATCCAGATGGCTTTTGATATTCAACTTTAACCTTAGAACAGATTAAGCACTTGCTCACATACGTAGCTATATCAGTCTTCATATTAGGCCACCAATAGTGCGCCTTCAAGTCATGGTACATCTTGTCAGAACTAGGATGTATAGAGTACTTAGACTTGTGTGCCTCACACATAACCAAGTCCCTTAGATTGTCTGTCCATTCCATGTAAAGATTCAGATCCAATGTTTTCCTCAATCAAAGCTTCTGTCTGAGCTTCCCGGATTTGTTCCGGCAAGTGAGTGCTAATCGTAAGCTGCAAAGGTCACACTCATCGGGGCTTAGTAGTTTCCTTTCTACTCAGCGTGTCAGCGACTACATTCGCCTTTCCCGGGTGATATTTGATAGCACAATCATAATCGTTCAACAATTCCACATAGCGTCGCTGCCTCATGTTCAGCTCCTTTCGCTCAAAGATACGTTGAAGACTCTTATGATCGGTGTAGATAGTGCACTTGGTACCGTACAAGTAATGTCTCCAGATCTTCAAGGCAAAAACTACCGCACCCAGCTCCAAGTCATGGATGGTGTAGTTCTTCTTGTGTACTTTTAGTTGTGTCGAAGCATAGGCTATCACCTTGTCACGTTGCATCAAGACACAACCAAGTCCCTGGATAGAAGCATCACAGTAGACCACAAAGTCATCACTTCCCTCCGGTAATGGCAATATCAGTGCGCTACACAGTTTCTGTTTTAACAACTGAAAAGCAGACTCTTGACTCTCACCCCATTTATACATTGTTCCTTTATGAGTCAAGGCTGTGAGAGGTTGAGCGATCTTAGAAAATCCCTTAATAAAACGCCGATAATATCCTGCCAGTCCAAGAAATTGCCGTATCTCACTAGGTGTTTTGGGAACCGACCAATTCTTTATCGCTTTAATATTTGCAGGATCAACATGTATTCCTTTCTCATTAACAATGTGACCCAGAAATTGTTCTTCACGTATCCAGAAATCACACTTGGAAAACTTGGCGTACAGTTGTTCCTTTCTAAGTAATTCCAGGATTAGACGTAGGTGCTCCTCATATACCTCCTTGGTCCTAGAATAGATCAATATGTCATCGATAAACACGATAACAAACTGATCAAGATAGGGTTTGCTCACTCGGTTCATGAGGTCCATGAATACTGCTGGTGTATTAGTCAACCCAAATGGCATGACCAAGAATTCATAATGACCGTAGCGGGTTCTGAATGCTGTCTTCGAGATGTCTTCCTCTCAAACCCTCAACTGATGGTAACCAGACCTCAAGTCAATCTTGGAGTAATAGTTGGATCCCTGAAGTTGATAGAACAGGTCAACAAGACGAGGTAAAGGGTATCGATTCTTGACCGTGACTTTGTTCAATTCCCTGTAATCAATACACATTCAAAATGTGCCATCCTTCTTCTTAACAAAGTAAACAGGTGCTCCCCGTGGTGATGTGCTTGGTCGAATAAACCCTTTATCCAACAGCTCTTGAAGTTGTACAGATAGTTCCTGCAGTTCGTTCGGAGCTAACCGGTAAGGTGCTCTTGCAATCAGAGCTGCTCCAGGGGTTAAGTCAATTTGAAACTCAACTTGATGATGAGGTGGTAGTCCAGGCAGATCCCCTGGAAACACCTCTAGAAAGTCACGAACTAGCAAAATGTTCTCTATCTTCTTTTCCTCCGGTTGCTTGTCAGTTACAATGGCTAATTTAGCCAAGCAACCTTTGTGTAACAACTTCTGTGCTTTCATATATGATATGATGCCTATCACTGAACCACACCTCTCGCCTCTGATTGAGAGAATTTCTCCACCAACAGGAATTCGTATAATCTTCTCTTGACATATGACTTCCGCCTGCTTGTCGGAAAGCCAATCCATGCCTACTACTACATCAAAACTCCCAAGCGTAACAAGCATGAGGTCGATGTCAACGGTACGACCAGCAAGTTCTATTTTGCAACCCTTAAGGATGTGTGTCATGTGGATTTGCTTACCATCAGCTAATTTTACGGTATATCTTGATTCCAACATAGAAGGCGTATCACTTAAGAGACTACTAAACTTAGTGGGGATAAAACTTCTATCGGCTACAGGATCAAATAGTACAGTAGCATAACGACCATTAATAGAAAATTTACTAGTAACAATAGTAGTATCGTTTAGAGCCTCACCTGAACCCATGACAAAGGCTCTCCCTTTAGCTCTACCTTTGTTCCCACCATTGTTATCTCCGTTGCCTGTGTTGTTGTTGTTATTTTCGCCATTTCCATTACCCTTGCCATTCTTCTTTAATTGAGGGTAGTTCCTCTTGTAATGCCCTTCCTTTCCACACTCAAAGCAACCTTTTGGTGTTTCTTGGGGTTGCTGGGGCTTCTTCATCAACTCACCATGGCAATCCTTTGCCGTGTGTCCAGCCTTCCCCCAACGCTGACACTTAAAGTTGTCACACCTGCCGGTGTGATGATAGTTGCATCGGTTGTAGTTTGGATGCTTCCTCACGTATCCACCTTGTCCTGGTGCTGATGAAGATCCCTGGTTGAAACTCCGATTGTTATTAAATTTCTTCTGCTATAGCTGCTGAGGCTGACAGGTTGATGAGGAACCTTTATTACTAGTGTTTTCCTACTAGCGCTTGTTATCGGGCATGCTTGCCTCAATGCCCTATTTGGGTAGCTTACCTTGCTCCACCGCTTGGTCCGTCAGCTTTTGAGCTAGCTAGATAGCCTGTTGGATAGTGGTAAGGTTTGAAGCAGTCACCATACTTTGTATTTCTGGCACCAACCCACGCAGATAGAGTTCGATCCTATTGATTGGCGGATTTAACTGCCAGAAAGCCTCCAACCTCTGGACTTCATCCAGTTCTTCTTCCAGATCTTCTTCTGACTCCTCCTTGGGTACCTCCTCTGGTACCTCCTGAGGCTCCTCCATCAGGGCCTCCTGAGGCTCGAGCTGGTTTTCCAGCTCATGTATACGAACTATAGCCACGTGAAGCTGATCATGCGCCGCGTTCAGAGTAGCCGTCAACTCAGCAACCTGTCCACGCAAAGTCTGGATCTCTTCTGTCTGACCATCCTAGCTTCCTTACCTATCGAGCCATGAGTCTTCAATTTCCTCGTACACTCGGCTGTCATGCTCCTATCGCACGTCCAACCATTTAAATTTCTCCTCGACATTTTATCGCAGTCGGTCATGTGAGGCCACCACAGCGGCGATAGCCCTATAAGGAGTACAGGGTAGGGGGTTTAATGTGGCGTCTCTAGTAACGGTAGGGATCGTAAATGGAACGCTCTCCTTTTCCAACATCTTAATCACTGTAGTGCGATACCAGTCCCAATTGTCAGGGTCAGTCATGTCCCGCTTAGTCAGAGGCTCGCCCGTAAGATACGCATAAGATATAAACACAAGGGGTCGAGAACCATAACTCGTAGACTACAAAGGAATAGTAGGAACCTCGGGTTCCTTTCCCGACACGTGTCGAATAGGGGATGAAGATGATGATGACGACATACTACAGTGTATGCGATGTGTATGCAAATGAGTAACAGTAAGGGATAAGTAAAAAGTAACTAACAAACTATGTGGTTATAGACTAGTGTGTATGCAACCTAGTTTCCTATAACCAATGGCTCTGATACCAATCTGTCACACCCTCAAAATCCACATGCGGGGTTTTACCACGAGGCGAGTGAACAAACCAGGATCTCAGTCATAAGTTACTCAGAACGACACTATATGCAACAATTGAAATAATTCAAAGTTTGAAACTTTAAAACATTTGCGGAAGTGTTTTGTAAGAATCTCAAACATATAGTACCAAATGTAAACTACGCAAAACACGCGCCCAAACCAAAGTATGAAAATATTTAATAAGACAAAACAGATGAATGTTTGTTTCAAGGTATGCATGACTCGTGCGTGCTCCTACGGCAACTGCTAGTAACGACCTGAGAATAGCATACTAAAAGAATCAACACAACGGTTGGTAAGTTCAAGAGTTTGCGTTAAACATAATCAGTAGCACTTGTAAAACATAAGAAGTGCATTGAAATAGATAGATAGTTTATATTAATAAGTAATAACCATAGTGATTTTGCGATCGAAGCTGACTGTGTTTCGTTTGTTTGCCTCCCGTCACGACAATGTTTGTGTTAGGACAATGTTGCACCCGTTTGACCTCGAGTCACACAGGTGGGGCTTGTCAGACCCAGTAGTACTACCCAAAATTTCCCGCTAGTTACCAATATTAAAGATCTGAAAGTGTTAGGACTTTCAAGGTATATCACACTATGTTATAATATACACAACTTACAATAATAACGCGTTTGTAAACGAGTATGCTATCTGCCCCAAAAGAGAGTGTATAAAAGGTGGGGCATGAACTCACCTAGTGCGCAACGAACAATAACAAAGAGCCAACGATGAGTGGAAAGACAACCCTTCAAAGGTTACCTAGAACACGCAAGTACATAAGTAGGTGTACACAGAAAGCTTAACAACCCAAAGTTCTCAATAAACACATTGACCCAAGGTTTTGGAAAACAAGACTCATCTGACCAAGTTGACCCGTTTGACCCGTTGGTGATGTGTTAATTGAAATTTTGTTTGATCAAGTATAGAAACTCATACACATGATTATCATACAAGTTATTCACATACATCACAATCATAAGTTCTATCACGATCGTCATCCTAACATAGTTTATCATACAACACATATATTATCATACAACGCATACGAATCTCAAAAAATCAACATGCCCAACACAATCATAATTACATCACAAGTAATAAGTCATACATGGAGTCTAATCATGCACTACATGCCATGTGAAGCCACTCGCGACTTCACATCCTAAACCCTGCCAATCCTACTAAGTATGGGCCTTAGATTCGTACACGTGTATGATGCTCATCATTACAATACCACATGTAATTCATACAACCAAGACATAAACATTATAATAATCAACAATCACAATTCATCATGACACATGACTTGTACATAATACCATGCTTGTACACTTGCTTATTTTCCAAGAAAACCAAGATTTTCCAAATAGTTCATCAATCACCCAATGACCCAATCAACACATTCCAACACATTCAACATCCTCAATAAGTATTCTAGCATAATCCTAACATCATATACATGCCAAATTCACAAGATTACATGTTTCATATAATTAAAGTTTCCCTTTCGGGAAAGTAACACCCAAAAACCAATCTTTCATCAATTTCAATCATAGATTCATCAATATTATACCTAATCTAGTTCATAGCAATCATAATAACCCATTTAACATACACCAATCATCAAAACAAGAATTCCCATGAAGAAAAGTTTCTACTTTAGGCAATGTACGAACTATATGATCAATCCATGGAATTTTTGCATAATCTACATAGATTAACATTCATACAACATAACTAACATCATATCATCATCAAACCATCATTAATTTTGACTTTTTCTATGAAAATTAAACTAGGGTTCTTCAAGCATCAAAAACCTTGAAAACTCAATCAAAATCTAACCTTTAATCGTGTAGGAATCAAGAATTGGCACTTGCTACATGTTAGAATCGCTTGGAACTAATCAAAATCGATGAACGATTGTTGTTCTTTGATCAAAATCGCAAGGTGTGGGGGATTGGGGTGCTCGGCCGCAATGGGGGTGTGGGAGGGGATTAGGGTTTTAATTTTGTTAATTTTAAGTTTAGTGGTAGTTACAAAATAAACCCTCCTTGTTTAAATTTTATAAAACTAATCTTTTTTTACACTTTTTAAATACTTCTAACTACAAAACTCATATATTATTATTCAACAATAATAATCATATATTTTTAGCTAGCAACAAAACACACGAATCCAATATAACACGTTGGCATGTTACCAGGTAAAATTTATAAATAACACTTAAAATCTATAAATCATATAACCACAAACTAATAATCAACATTATTAATTAAGTTATTATCTGATAATTATTATTAAGTTAATTGTTAATTAAAAACTTTTTAAATACTTCTAACTACAAAACTCTTATATTATTATTCAACAATAATAATCATATATTTTTAGCTCGCAACAAAACACACGAATCCAATATAACAAGTTGGCACGTTACTAGGTAAAATTTATAAATAATACTTAAAATCTATAAATCACATAACCAGAAACTAATATTCAACATTATTAATTAAGTTTTTATCTGATAATCATTGTTAATTGTTATTAGGTCACCAAGTGTGTGCTCACGACACGTGTATGCAAAACCTAATGGAACTAACGGAGTTTGATAATAGAAAATTACCGGATGTCACAGGAACAAAAGTGCAGATCGCTTATTTGTTAGGTAAAAGTTGGAGAAAGTCAACTCCCTGACCCTAAACTTATGCACGAGACTACTAAGAAGATCATGCAAATCCACAACCGTATGGCAGCAGCCCATGATCGTCAAAAGAGTTATGCAGAAAAATGCCAAAAACCATTGGAATTTCAAATCAACGATAAAGTACTTTTAAAGGTCTAACCTTGGAAATGTGTAAATTGTTTTGGGAAACAAGGCAAGTTAAACCCATGCTATGTTAGACCTCTTGGGATTGTCAAAAGGATTGTCCAGTAGCTTATTTGCTAAATCTGCCTTAAGAACTTAGTGGAGTACATAATTGACTGGGTTTGAGATGGGAATCTCAGTTGATGTGACACAACTAGGATCGAATATGATGATTGAGTCAATGATTAAGTAGCAAAAATACTAAACCAAAGAACATTAAATGCTGAAAATACTAATAAATGCTTTGTATATTGATGTTGGTAAACAAGATACAAAGAGTGCTAGGGTTTGCAGCACAAAACAGTACTTCTATGTAACTTGTGTGAATACTTTTGTGAAACTTACAAAAGTAGTGTATACTATTCTATTTATAGGTTGATACAATGCCAGTACAAAATGACTAAACTACCCTGACAACTATACATCAGAATGCTAGTCTAAGTACAAAAGATGATCAGCATTTGTAAATGTTCATCTGTATTAGTTAATACGGATATGATGTCTTCATCAGCATTTCTTCTATTAAGCTTCAGCATTGAATGTGTCATCCACATTAATTAATGTGGATGAACAAATACTTAGCCGTATTTGTTTTGCTTGTTTGCATTAGTAAATGCAGATGAACAAATACTTGACCGTATTTGTTCTTTGGTCTTTCGCATTTACTAATGCGGACATCCAACACTTGTCTTTTTCTTCTGAAATCTTCACCCGTATTTCTTCTTGGACTTATGGAATTTCCAACCAGAACAACCTTCAACCACCTCTTGAATTGGCATGTATGATCCTTTCAGGGTTCAACAATACTCCCCCTAAGGATTATAAAGCCTATGTACTTCAAGGGTTTGAGGGTGGTGGAGGTTGTGAAGATTCTAGTGGTTCTTCAAGAGCAGGTGCTTGTCTTTCTTAGATTGATGATAGAGCTGGTGCTAGTTCAGTCTCTGTAGATGGTTGAGGTTCAGCCAGTGAAGGATCCAAAATATCCTTGATCATGTTGGAGAAGTCTCTAACCTCATTCATCTTGTCTCTGCTAAGGACATGAATCTTCATTTGGCTCATATTATGAATTGCTTCAATAGGCATCTGTCTCAAAGATATGGGTTCCCACACAGATATAGTGGAAAGCCCATCTTTATGAATCAATAGTGAACCATCAGCATCTACTTCTAACTTTACTATATTTCCCAGTTGGAGAGGAACTTTCTTTCTTTTTTCTTTGTTCTTTCTTTTTGTTTATTTTGTCATAGGCTATCTTTAGAGTTTTGATGCATTTCAAAAAAATACATATCAGCTTCTCCAAGCTTGTTATCTATTACTCTGAAGTGCCTTGTAAAAATGTAGTGGATATAGGATTCATCTAACAATCTTACCTCATATCCACTAAACAGCCTAATTTCAGCTCCTTCTTTTCCTCCCTATTTTCTTTCAATCACCAACTCATAAGTCTTTTCATCATAAAACACATTTGAGATTGGCTTTGACTTGTGAGTTCCAGCAACCATCTTCCTTTTCAGTGATTCAGTTGGTTTTACATTCAGTTCTAGAAATACCAACTCTTCAGTTTCTTTCTTTTTCTTCTTTTCAAGAGGATTTATGAAAGATTTGTCTTTCCTTATGCAGATTGCTTTTAAAGATTTGAAGTTGTTTGTTTTCTTGAACATCTTTAGAATATCTTCAAATTCATATCCTCTGTACATAGCATGATGATTGATCAAATCTAATTCAGCTAGTTCTTTCAGATCATGGATCTGCAGGGAGTTCACCAGAGCAGTGTCCTCTATGAAGAATTGAACTAGACCTGAGATCCTTTTCACCATGAACATATTCCAATCACTGTCATACTTCCAGGCAATAATTTTAACATCTACGCTACCTTCTGGAGCAGACACACCCTTTATCATCTCTAAAGTAGTTAACCCTTCCTGCAACTTCAATTGAGAGGGTTCAATAAACCATTTAGGATTTCTGTGTAGCATGGGTGCCAAGACATCATGGTCTTTGGTGGTGAGTTGGAAATCCTAAGATGAAGTTCTTGATCTGGGTTTCCTCCCTACTACTTCTTCTTCAATATCCATTAATCTTTCTTTCTTGTCTTTGACTATTTTTAGAATTGCAGCTCTAAGTGAATTTGCCTACATATTTCCTAGCTTTCTTTTGGTGAATCCTTGAGTAGATAGATAATCCTTCATTTCCTTATCAGTCATGCTGTAGGGATCAGGATAATGAGATTGAGGCTATTGAGACTGAGTAGCAGTGAATGTGATTAGGGACCTGACTTTCTTCTTTTCATAGTCAATCACATAATTAGGGTCAAGAAGCTTTTGCATCTTTTTAACTTCTTCAACCATTCGTTCATATGTCATCCCAAAGACTTCATCAGCATCATACCCATGATTGATCAAAAACAATGCTTTAATCATAAGATCATCACCTTGAGCCTTCTCAACCATCTCCTCAACAGATGACTCCACCTTTGTAGGACTAACCCTGATCAAAGTGTCATCAAGGATGATTTCATCATATCCTCCCTCTATCTCTCCTTCTTCCAAAACAACCACCTTAAGTTTCTTCTTCATTTGTTCTTCAGCCTTCTCATGCTCCTCTAAAAACTTAGCAATAGCAGTAAGGCTTCTTGGATCATCCTTCTATTTCTTTTGAGCTGGTTCCTCTTTTACCATAGGCAATTTTCCTTTGGCCTTTTCTGATAGATATTTCCTCTTTCTGGTGTAAGTGTGCATACGGGGACCAGAGGATAAGGGAATAGATGCTTCAGCTTCTTGTTTCTTCTTTTCATTTTCAAGCTTTTTAACTTCTTCTTTTTATTTTTTAGCAGTTTCTTTTTCTTTAAGCTCTTCACATAGCTTCCTGACAAGTTCCTTTTGTTCATTAGTCAAGGTGACTGCAGGAACAAGCTGTAAGCTTAATTCTTCTTCTAATGGAATAGGGTTGAGAGGAATAACAACTATTGGTTCTACTAGAGCCCTGAGTTCTCTGATAAAGTCCCAGAAGTTTTCATCAATGATGAACTCTCCAATTGATTACATGTCTAAGTCTTCAATTAGCTCTGTCATTTTAGTTTCCTCGTCAACTCTTTCTTCAGAGGATGGATCAGAATAGACAACCATGGCTAAACTTTCTTCTTCTTCCCTAACCTTATTGTGTTGAGCTTGCTGAGAGGTTTCAATCATTCTCAGTCTCTTTAAGGGTGGAGATTCATCATCATCATTACTTCTCTCACCAGAGACATCTTTATCTTCTTTTAATCCTTTTTCTATTTCATCTTCATCATTATCTTTATCATCCTTCTCTTTTGCCAGTTCTTCTTTAATCTTGATCAGCATCTCCAATTCAGAAACTCTCTTTGTTTGTAACACCCAGAAATTTATAAAAATGAAAAGAAAAGAAGAGATAAAGGGGAAAGACAACATTTTTCAAAAGTAAAGGGGGTTAAAGTGTGCAAGTGGCAAACTTGCCTCTAGTGGGTTCAAAAAGCAGGGGATGGCCGCCGAGACCTCCATTTCCCCACATCTGCTTTCGGCTACAAGAAGAGAAGAAGAAGCTACCATTGGTTTCTAGAGAGAGAAGGAGGAAGATCTACTTGAAGGTGAGATTTTAAGGTAATTCTTCTCGGTTTTTAGTCGGGTTTCAGCTTCTGGACTGAGTTTCTGGTGTTTAGTGCTTGTTTTCGTGGGTTTTAGGTGCTAGAACTTCAAGTGGGTTCTCGGGTCTGAGGTCTTCTACTCAAAAGTTGTTCAAGGTGAGTTCTAGATCCCCTCTTTTACTGGTTTTCTATAGGTTTGGGGCTGTTATGCATACTGGACAGAAGGTTTCTAAACCAAACTATGAATTTCAGCATGATGTTCGACGGTGTACAGCTGATGTGTCTTTTTAGATGACTTCTAAGTTGTGTATGATGTTTAGTATGTTCTAAGTGTATAGCATGATAGATCTGTGCTAAGGTTATATTAGAATGATGATTGGGAACTGGAAATGGCATAAGTTGCATTGCAGGTGGATAACGATCATCCTCATTTTTGGAGGATCATCCACATTTAGACTTGTTCACTCGCATAAGTCTTTTATTCATCCGCATTTGTTGAATGTTCATCCGCATTCGTTTTTGTACATCTTCATTTGTTGGAGTTCATCTGCATTTGCTAAACATTTAACCGCATTGGTTTTATGTTCAATATTCTAAGTATTTTGTTCATTCGCATTTAGTATTGTTCATCCGCATTTGGACTTGTTCATCTGCATCTGGACATTTTCATCTGTATTTGGACTTGTTCATCCACATTTGGACATGTTTATCCGCATTTGGTTCACCCGCGTATCTTTAGGCAGTTAGAATAATTTCTAAGACTTTTATCCGCATTTGCTTGTCCGCATTTGCTGAACAATCAGCCGCATTGGCTTATGTTCATCTACATTTCTTTGGGAACTTAGGATTTTTTGGAATTTTAGGAAGTAGAATGTAGTGTTAAGTTCTAATGTGTTATTGTGGTATATGCCTGTTGATGTTATATGCTCGTGGGCTGTTGTTATTATATGCCTTTACGTGGCGTGATATGTATGAGTACATAAGTAAAGTATTGTGTAACGAAAGTGAAAGATAACGAATGATGAAAATGGAAGTAATGAATGATGAGATCTTTGTTGCTGACCTCGGTACTATGTCAACTTCGGCATGAGTGGGGGTTTGTTTACGAACCCCGACACAGTATCAGCTTTTAGCATGAGTAGGGGGTGTAGCATATGAGTTGAGATGAGATCCTTGTCGCATAACCCGGTGCTGTGTCAGCTTTTTAGCATGAGTCGGGGGTTTGTTTACGAACCCGGGCACAGTATCAGCTTTTAGCATGAGTCGGGGGTGTAGCATGCGAGATGAGATGGGATCCTTGTCGTGTAACCCGGTGGTGTGTCAGCTTTTTTTTAGCATGAGTCGGGGGTTTATTTATAAACCCGGTACCAGCTTTTAGCATGAGTCGGGGGTATAGCATGAGGCAGGGTCCACAAAGAAGTGAGAGACGAATGATGATGAACGATGATGAAGATAATAATTATTATCTAGATGTACTTATGATGTGTGATCATTAACGAAAGTAAAGGATATGTTTTAACTTAATGTAAAGTATTTTATTATGAAAACTAGAACTCACTTAGCGTCGCTGACTTTTTGTATGCATAATAGTTGGCAGGTTACTGTTTGATGCTGAGGAGGTGCAGGCATGGATGCATAAGCTACTGGGAATGTTTTGAGTCTGGCATCCACATTTTGAGATAATATTGTATTAATACAAATTTTATGATGTAAATTAAAGATATGATGTATTGACGCATTTTTAATTATTGATAAAAAGTTTTAATTCCGCTGCAAATGATGTGTTTTAAATATTTTATGCGATGATTGACCGACCGTAAGCATCCCGGGAATGGGGCTTTACATTGTTAGAGCTTTTATTTTTCTATGAAGATCAGCTATAATATCAGTTTGGACATCAAGAAGATTTTCTTGTTCTTCCATAGCAATGGTTTGAATGGTAGCAGCATCCAAATGTCCACTGATTTCTTCTTTGGCTTGGTTTAGGGCTGCTTTGAGTCTATCAATCTCTTTTTCTTTTTCTTCTTTATTAGACTCATATTTGGCCCTTAGTTCTTTTATTTCTTTTTCTTTCTCATCTAGCTCAAGCAATCTATCTCTTATGATACCAGACCTTCTATCCAACAGTTTCTCCATTCTGGTAACTTTTTGTAAAAGTTCATAAATCATTTCATCCTTGGCATCAGGACGTTTAACTTCAGATTCTACAAAGCTTTCTGAAGGACCAGTCTCTAGGTGTACTTGTCTCTCAGGCCTTTGAAAATCAGGATGATGATCCTCCTCATCCGAAGATGACTCAGACTCATCTGATGAACTGGTAGATTCACCAGATTCAACAGATGCAGCAGCAGGTTCATGTGAAGAATGGATAGGAGATACATGATGAGCTTGAATAGGAGAAAATAGATGAGATTGAGCAGGTGATGCTCTACATGGAGACTGGATTTCTATTTCTTGAACCAAAGGCAAAGTGTGAAGATCACCACCTACATCAACCCGTGGTGACACTTGCCTCAGTCCTTCTTCAGATGTTTCAACATGCTCTTCAACAGTTTGTTCATCATGATCAGCTGGTTGTTCTTCTACAGTCTCATGCACTTCAGAAGGTACATCATCATGTGCTTGTTCCTCAACATCAGGAACAACTTCCTCAGCTTCTTCTTCTTGAACTTCTTCTGGATTGATCTGTTGTAACATCCATGGAAGTAATGGAAAGAAAGTTCCATTATAGAAGTTCCTTGGATCTCTCTTCTTAATATACTTGTAAGAATTGGCATTGTAGTGAGGAATGTCCATCACAGGGCCTTCAGGTACAAGATCAGGAAAAGCTTCATTGATGAAGCATTGATGAACCTTGGATATATCAGGAACATATGTCTTCTCCCTTCTTGAATTTTTGAGAAGAGACCATTAAACACATAAGCAGACATGTTGAATTGTCTCTTAGTGCATAAGGCACAGATAGCTGATGATGTAGTTATGGGAATGTCATTCCAACCAGTCTTCCTCTTAGACAAACAATGTTGGAATAAATGTATCAGGAATCTCCACTTTAAGTCAACTAACCCCTTTATAATTTGTTTTCCTTCAAAACCTCCTTCATATCCAATATTGGCAAAGAAAGTCATAATGTCATCTTCTTATAGCTCTTGGGGAGAGTTGGCATCATCACCAAACTATAGAAACTGTCTCACAGTTTGTTCATAGATGTCTCACAGCTATTCCCCAGAATGATCTAATGAGATTCTCATAGATGATGGGTCTGACAGTGATAGCATGTGCTTCTCTTGTTGTGGAGATGAATCTGATCATATCTCTTAACCCTTTAGATTCTGGCACATCTGGGTCAAGATATCCACTGACATTATGGAGCTTGCTCCAAAAGAGTTTTGCCATAGATTCTGCAATAGAGACACATGTGTTAGTAATGAACTAACAATTATCAGATCATACAACAAGGGTCATGTTTGACTTTTCTTAGTTTGACTTTCTCAGGTCAAAATTGAGAGTTCAATGGTTACTGTTGTCTAGGAATTTGACCTACTTTGATTTTGTGATGAAAAATCATTTGTGTTATGTTTTATGCTTATTTTTACCGTTTCAAACATCTTTTTACGCTTAAGCATTGGATTTGACTTCAACATTTTCAAGGTTCGGTTCCCCTGTTTCATTCCGATTAACCTAGGGTTTGTAAATCGGTTGTTCTTTGTTATTCACGTAAACATCCGTTTTATTGAACTCGAGAATGCCTTAGAAATCCATTGTTTCTGGTTAATTTCATGAATTTCCTTAAACCTGTGGTCCTATGTTCATCACCGGTTCGATGTTTGAAGTTAACAAAATCATCGAGAATCACCTTGTTTCGATACTACTTTGGCTGAGAATCAAAATAAAGATGAAATGGAGTTGGGTGAACAATCGATACACAATATTTAAGATGTTTTGGATGATTGATGAAGAACAGTTAGAAAGACACTCGTCGCACTGTAGGTTTACTTAAATTTGAAACGTATTAAATGATTCAAATGAATGTGTTTAAATAATCCATTTAATGACTTACTCAAACTTTTCAAGTGTGTGAATAAATGCGGAGGTTTTAATTTTAATACTGTAGCAAGAGCGGATGAATAATTTGTACGCATTTGTTTACTGTACCAAATGCGGAAGTACAAAAACTTGCCAGCATTTGTTCCTGTAACAAATGCGTAAGACTATTTGAACTTGATTTCATTTTTTGTAACAAATGCGGATAAGCATTTGTTTACTGTGCCAAATGCGAAAGCACAACACTTGCCAGCATTTGATCCTGTAGCAAATGTGTAAGAACGTAACATCCGGATATTTTAAAAAGAAGAAAAGAAGAGAAAGAGAAAAGAAAAGAGAAGTATAAAGCAAGAAAGGTGAAATATACAAGTTGAGGGGTTAAATTTGTGCAAGAAGCAAACTTTAATATTATTATGTTATAAGTGGGCATGGCCGCCCACTCCCTCTACTCACCAACTGCCTTCGATAGCAGCAAAAGAAGAAAAGTAGAGTTCATCGGTTTTCTAGAGAGAAGAAGAAGAAAATCGTCTAGAAGGTAAGATTTTGTGTGTTTTCTCGGTTTCAGCTGGGTTTTCAGCTTGTAGACCGAGTCTTATATGTTTTTCTGTGTTCGGTTGGGTGGTTTTGGTGTGTTTATGTGTTTGGACTCCAACTGCTCTTGAGTTTGGAGGAGATTTACTCGAAGGCTGCTGTAGGTGAGTTCTAAATCCCCGGTTTTTCTGTTTTAAACATGTTTTGGGGCTAAAATGCATGTAAACTGTTATTTTTTAAAATTTCAGTATTTTAACCGTATATTTTTCCCCTGTTTATGTGGGTATGTGTGTTTCTGAATGTTTGACTGAATTACATGGTTGTATGCTTGTTTTATGAGCTTAGTATGCTAGATTTGGGCTAGGATTATGTAAAAATGATGACCGGGAACTGAAAATTCACATAAGTTAGAACTGGTATAGTGCCCATACGCCTAAGTAACTGCCCATATGCCTAAGTGTTGCTCATGTGCCTAAGTTTCCCATGCGCCCAAGTACCCATGCGCCTGCATAGTACCCATGCTCCTAAATTTTTCCCATATGCCTAAGTGTTGCTCATGCGCCTAAGTTTCCCATGCGCCCAAGTATCCATGCCTCTGGTTAGTGCTATGCGCCTGCATAGTACCCATGCACCTACATAGTACCCATCCACCTGCATAGTACTCATGCGCCTAAGTTTCCCGTGCGCCCAAGTACCCATGCGCCTGCATAGTACCCATGCGCCTAAGTTTTTGCCCATACGCCTAAGTGTTGCTCATGCTTCTAAGTTTCCCATGCGCCCAAGTATCAATGCGCCTGCATAGTGCTCATGCACCTGCATAGTACCCATGTGCCTAAGTTTTTTCCTATGCGCCCAAGTGTTCCCATGCCCCCAACTGTTCATGCGCCTGCATAGTGCCCATGCGCCTACATAGTGCTCATGCGCCTAAGTTGCCTTAGAATTTTTTTGAAATTTTGGGAAAAATGGAAATTTATGATTAAGCTCTGGGATGTTTTGGTGGGTTATGTTTGTTCATGTTATACATGTTGTGGCCACTTATTGATGTTCCTTATTATTGCGTGACTTTACGTTGTGTGTTAATGCCCTTATACGTAAAGTATTATATAATGAAAGTGAAAGACATTATTAACGAAGTGGAACCTAATGAATGAATGTAAAGTCTTGCAAGCAAGGAGGTTCACAACTCATTGAGGGGTTGTTAGCTCAACTGTGTGCGGTTTAGCTAACCCATGAGGATGCGCACAGGGGTCAATCCTTGTGATTGACCAATATGTACAAAACGGGACCCTTGTCGCTTTCCTCGGTATTGGAGTCAGCTTCATGCACAATGTTAGGGATCTATTTATAGACTTTGGCCTAGTACCAGCTTCGTACACAATGTTTGGGGTATAGCATATGACATGGGTCTAGATGAAAGTGAAAGATAATGATGAAAGTACGAAATGAATGAAAAGAATATTGAAAGATAATAATGATATTATCAAGTTGTACCTATGTTGTGTGATCAAGAACGAAAAAGTTTTTACTAAAGGTAAAGTATTTTATTATATAAAACTAGAACTCACTTAGCAACGCTAACTTTTCATGCATTTTCAGTTGGCAGGTAACTTGTTGCTGATGATGGCATGAGGGTGAAGCTACTTGGCGGGCAAGACTGGCATCCATCTCATGCAATAATAATGATGTTGTTTTGTAAAACAACTAAGTGATATTTTGTAATCTTGTAAACAACGATGTATTATTTGGCAAATGTGTTTATTAAAGCATGAAATAGTTTTTGATGAATTATTCTGCAGCAAGGTTTTATTTACTTAATAAATTTTTTTAATATGTTTTGATATAAATGAGGTTGTGATTGACCAACTGTGGGGTTCCCGGGAACGGGGCCTTACAAGTTGGTATCAGAGCCAAAGTTTAAGAGAAATGGGTAAATATTTTCAAAACCTAAACTTAAACTGAGAATGGGACCGAATAGAGGGATGCCAGCCCAAGTAGCTACGTGCCATCAGGTAATTTACTTTCTTTAAGTTAACCGGTATTATGTGTGTGTACTATCTGATTTATGTGCTCTTAGTAGATTTGGATACCGATGTAGTCAGGGTAGGAAATGCTTGGGGGATGAAGAGTAAAGTAAGTGGCTAATCATAACTGGCCACTGTAATTAGGGACTTACTATACTTAACATAAACTAAGCTATTACCTTAAATGACCGTGTTGGTGTTTGAATCTTATAGTGTTTAGAGGATGGCGGGTGGTATATCTTCGAAGGCTTCGCGAGGTGTGCAGGGTGGTCATGGTCCTAGGCCACGAGTCACCAGGAACAAGGCTAAGGCTGCTGGGATGGCTCCTGCAGAGCCCGAGCTTCATCACCAAGAAGGAGGTGATGAGAGTGCTAATTTGAGAGCCTATGTGAAAGAGGCAGTTATGGAGGAGGTTCATCAGGTCATGCAGACGATCCTGCCATCTGTGGTGACCGAGGTTATTTGTGCTGTGAGGGAGGATGAAAGGAAAGAAAAGGAAGAGAGCAGGAGGACCGTTAGGAGAGGTTCAGGTGAAAGGGAGCAACCAGAGACTGAGATGGTTGTCTCCAGTGATGATGAGGAGGAGGAAACGGTGCAGGATACTACCAAGGGGTGTAGTTATGGGGCATTCCAGTGATGCAAGCCCCCAGCTTTTGATGGGAATGGTAATGTTGCTGCTCACTGATAGGTGAGGGAGATGGAGGCGGTGCTCGATATCAGTGAGTGTCGAGAGGACCAGAAGGTGAAGTTTGCAACCCACTCATTTATGGACTCGGCCTTATGCTGGTGGGACAATATTGTCCAGGCCAAGGGTAGCAAAGCAATTGGGAGGATGAGGTGGAGGGAGCTAAAGAAGTTGGTGATTGAGGAATTTTGTCCTCATAGGGAGCTTGATAAGATTGAGAGACAGTTCTTACAGCTGGAGGTGGGAACCATGACACACCAGCAGTATACTACCAAGTTCAATGAGATGACAAGGCTGGTGCCAGATTAGGTGACGCCGGTGTCAAGAAAGATCAAGAGGTATATTCAGGGTTTGTCGGCAGACAACCGCAGGCACATGATCGCCACCCGGCCGAGTACGTTTAGGTCAGTGGTTGATCTGGCAGGGAGGTTATATGATGAGAGAGAAGAAGTGGCAGTGGTGGAGGTGAACAAAAAGGGTGGTGGTGACAGGAACTGGAATGGGAAGTGGTTTGGTCATTGTGGTTTTACCCCGAGCAACAAGAAGGCAAGGATGGATGTCCGGAGGGTAGTGTCAGCAGGTAATGGGTCAAGGATGTGTAACAGGTGTGGGAAGGAGCATGCGGGGGAATACAAGTGGGATCAAATCTCTGCTTCAAGTGTGGGAAGCCCGGTCATAGGGCAAGGGATTGTGGAGTGACGAGGTGCCACAATTGTGGCGAGACTGGGCACACGAGTAGAGTTTGCAGGAAGCCGAGGGCCGAGAGTTCTGGGGCAAAGAAGGGGACCGAGAAGGATGGGTAGGGAGCAAAAGCCAGAGCATTCATGATGACTTGGGAGGAGGCTAGAGGGGACTTGGGAGGAGGCTAGAGGGGACCCCGATGCCATGTCTGGTATGTTCCTAGTAAACCAAACTTGTGCCTTGGTATTATTTGCTTCTGGTGCTAGTAAGAGCTTTATTTCTGCTACCTTCTGTGCTAAGTTACATGTTAGGAGTAGAAATATTGATGAGTCCTTCAATGTAGAAACTGCCATTGGTAAGTCTACTAGGATTTCTGATCTGATAGAGAATTATGACATAGAATTGGAAGGCCATAGGTTCTCTGCTAAATTATTTGTGATGCCCCTAGGTGGATTCGATGTGGTTCTAGGGATGGATTGGTTAGCAGCCTATGAGGCAAATATTATGTGTCGCAAGAAGATGATCCGATTGACTGCACCTGATGAGAGTTTGGTGATGATATACGGTGATCGAGTTACTACGGTTCCGAAGGTGATTTCGATGGTGGTGGCAGAGAAGTGCATGAAACGTGGATGTAGTGCCTACCTGGCTTATGTGAAGGATATGGATGCGTAAGTACCACAATTGTCCGGCGTACCAGTTGTGTGTGACTTTCCAGACGTGTTCCCAGAAGATTTACCAGGTGTGCCACCGGACCGCGAGATCGAATTCCAGATCGACTTGATACCTGGTGCTCAACCTGTTGCTAAGGCACCGTATCGATTGGCTCCGTCTGAGATGAAGGAACTAATGGTTCAGTTGCAAGATTTGTTGGACAAAGGATTCATTCGACCGAGTATATCTCCCTGGGGTGCCGGTCTTGTTTGTAAAGAAGAAGGACGCTAGTATGAGGATGTTCATCGACTACCGGGAGTTAAACAACTTGACGGTGAAGAACCGGTATCTGTTACCGAAGATTGATGACTTATTTGATCAGTTCCAAGGTACCATTTGGTTCTCGAGGATAGATCTCCTATCTGGTTACCATCAGTTGAAGGTGAAGGAGCTGGATATCCCTAAAACAGCTTTTCGCACGCGTTATGGACACTACGAGTTTCTCGTTATGTTTTTTGGTCTAACTAACACGCCAGCTGCTTTTATGGATTTGATGATCCGGGTGTGTCGGCCGATGTTGGATAAATTAGTGATTGTGTTTATCGATGATATCCTGATTTATTCGAAGAGAGAAGAAGAGCATGCCGGTCACATTCATGAGGTATTGGAGACACTTAGAAGAGAGAAGCTGTATGCAAAGTTCTCCAAGTGCGCTTTCTGGTTGCGCGAGGTTTAGTTTTTGGGTCATGTTATAAATTCCGAAGGAATCATGGTAGACCCGACAAAGGTGGAGGCGGTGATGCAATGGAAAACCCCAAAGACGCCATCCGAGATCCGCAGTTTCTTGGGTTTAGAGGGCTATTATAGGAGGTTCATTGAAGACTTTTCTAAGATAGCCTCACCATTGACCAAGCTGACCCGCAAGGATGTGAAGTTTGTATGGAGTTTAGAATAGGAGAGTGCTTTTGAAGAGCTGAAGACAAGATTGACTCAAGCTCCTGTTTTGATATTGCCTGAAGGGAATGAAGACTTGGTGGTCTATTCGAATGCTTCTTATTCAGGATTAGGTTACGTGCTGATGCAACGGGGAAGGATTATAGCCTATGCACCCCAACAGTTGAAAATCCATGAGCCTAATTACCCTACTCATGACTTAGAGCTTGCGGTTATGGTCTTTGCATTGAAGATTTGGAGGCACTACTTGTACGGGACGAAGTGCACTATCTTCACTGACCACAAGAGCTTGAAGTACTTCTTTGAGTAAAATGATCACAATATGAGGCAAAAGAGATGGTTAGATTTGATCAAGGATTATGATTATGAGATCCACTACCATCCGAGCAAGGCCAACGTAGTGGAAGATGCCCTTAGCCGAAAGGAGGGACCCAAGCCAATCCGGGTGAAAGCTTACAAGTTGGTGATGACCTCCGATGTGATGACATAGGTCAAGGGGTTCCAAGACGAGACATTAAAAGAAGAGCGCCTTAACTCCGAAAGGATGAGAGGTCTAGTCTCGGAGTTGGGTGAGAACACTCTCGGAGTTAGACCCGCTTCGGGCGGATGTGGATCCCTCGTTATGGAAACCTACGGGGGAAAAATCATGGATGAAGCTCATAAGACTTGATACTCTATTCATCCCAGTGCTACAAAGATGTATCATAATATGAAGAAAGATTACTAGTGGCCGGGTATGAAGAGTGATGTAGCGGAGTATGTGAGCAACTGCCTTACTTGCATGCAAGTGAAGGCTGAGCATCAAAAGCCATACTGGAAGATCCAACCTTTGGATATACCCGAGTGGAAATGGGAGCATATCACCATGGACTTCATTACGAAGTTACCACGTACGGCAAGTGGGTATGATGCCATATGGGTGATAGTAGACCGTCTGACGAAGAGTGCTCATTTCTTGCCAATCCGTGAGACATATTCATCTGCGAGGTTGGTGGATCTATTCATCAAGGAGATTATGACGCGTCATGGTGTACCAGTTTCTATCGTGTCTGACCGTGACACTCGGTTTACATCCAAGTTTTAGAAGAGATTTCATGACGCGATGGGGACGAGGTTGCATATCAGTACGGCGTACCATCCTTAAACAGATGGTCAGTCAGAGAGGACGATTTAGACACTGGAAGATATGCTACGGGCATGCGTGATCGATTTTGGAGGAAGTTAGGATGAACACTTACCGTTAGCTGAATTCTCATACAACAACAGTTATCATGCCAGCATTGACATGCCACCATATGAGATGCTATATGGTAGCAAGTGTAGAATGCCCGTATGTTGGGGTGACATCAGACAGAAGGAGTTGGGGAGCGTTGAAGTGATCGAGGCAACGACTGAAAAGTTGGAGAAGATCAAGGCCTTTATGAAGGTGGCAAAAGATAGGCAAAAGTAAGAGGCGTAGACCGATTGAATTCAATGTGGGTGATAGAGTTATGCTGAAGATTTCACCTTGGAAGGGGATCATTCAGTTTAGAAAGCGGGGTAAGCTGAGCCCGAGGTATATAGGACCTTTCCGAATCATTGCTCGAGTAGGAAAGGTGGCCTATAGGTTGGAGCTACCTGATGAGTTAAATGGAATTCATCCTACATTCCATGTATCTCATTTGAGAAAGTGCTTAGCCGACGAGGACATGATTGTGCCACTGGAGGATATTGAGGTAGATGAACGGCTCAATTATATGGAGCAACCGGTGGCCATCATTGATAGAAAAGAGAAGAGGCTATGGAATAAAGTGGTTCCACTGGTGAAAGTACAGTGGAGGCACAGGAAGGGATCCCAGTCTACGTGGGAGACCGAGGAAGAAATGAGACAACATTATTCCCAACTGTTCGAGGAGTGACAGGTTTCGGGAACGAAACCTATATAAGGGGGTGGACTTGTAACACCTGGATATTTTAAAAAGAAGAATAGAAGAGAAAAAGAAAAGAAAAGAGAAGTTTCAAGCAAAAATCTATCCATGGGAGAACTGTTATGTATAACAAGGTTGTTTCCACTGTATTTAGTTAAAGTTTCACGAATACTTTAATGCAACACTCATTTGTTACCCAAGTTGAGGGGTTAAAGTTGTGCAAGAGGAAAAATTTAATATTATTATGTTAAAAGTGGGCATGGCCGCCCACTCCTTCTACTCACCAACTGCCTTCGATAGCAGCAAAAGAAGAAAAGTAGAGTTCATCGGTTTTCTAGAAAGAAGAAGAAGAAGATCGTCTAGAAGGTAAGATTTTGTGTGTTTTGTTCGGTTTCAGCTGGGTTTTCAGCTTGTAGACAGAGTCTTATGTGTTTTTCTACGTTCGGTTGGGTGTTTTTGGTGTGTTTAGGTGTTCGGACTCCAACTGCTCTCGAGTTTGGAGGAGTTTTACTCGAAGGCTGCTGTAAGTGAGTTCTAAATCCCCGGTTTTTCTGTTTTAAACATGTTTTGGGGCTGAAATGCATGTAAACTGTTATTTTTCAAAATTTCAGTATGTTAACCGTATATTTTTTCCCTGTTAATGTGGGTATGTGTGTTTCTGAATGTTTGACTGAATTACATAGTTGTATGCTTGTTTTATGAGCTTAATATGCTAGATTTGGGCTAGGATTATGTAAAAATGATGACCGGGAACTGAAAATTCTTATAAGTTAGAACTGGTATAGTGCCCATGCGCCTAAGTAACTGCCCATATGCCTAAGTGTTGCTCATACGCCTAAGTTTCCTGTGCGCCCAAGTACCCATGCGCCTGTATAGTACCCATGCACCTAAGTTTTTGCCCATATGCCTAAGTGTTGCTCATGCGCCTAAGTTTCCCATGCGCCCAAGTATCCATGCCTCTGCTTAGTGCTCATACACCTGCATAGTACCCATGCACCTAAGTTTTTCCCCATGCGCCCAAGTGTTCCCATGCGCCCAACTGTTCATGCGCCTGCATAGTGCCCATGCGCCTACATAGTGCTCATGCGCCTAAGTTGCCTTAGAATTTTTCTGAAATTTTGGGAAAAATGGAAATTTATGATTATGCTTTGGGATGTTTTGGTGGGTTATGTTTGTTCATGTTATGCATGTTGTAGCCTGTTATTGATGTTCCTTAGTACGTATTATTACGTGACTTTACTTGGTGTGTTAATGCTCTTATACGTAAAGTATTATATAATTAAATTGAAAGACATTATTTACGAAGTGGAACCTAATGAATGAATGTAAAGTCTTGCAAGCAAGGAGGTTCACAACTCATTGAGGGGTTGTTAACTCAACTGTGTGCGGTTTAGCTAACCCATGAGGATGCGCACAGGGGTCAATCCTTGTGATTGACCAATATGTATGAAACGGAACCCTTTTCGCTTGCCTCGGTACTGGAGTCAGCTTCATGCACAATGTTAGGGGTCTATTTATAGACTTCGGCCCAGTTCCAGCTTCGTGTACAATGTTTGGGATATAACATATGACATGGGTCTAGATGAAAGTGAAAGATAATGATGAAAGTACGAAATGAATGAAAAGAATGTTGAAAGATAATAATGATATTATCAAGTTGTACGTATGTTGTGTGATCACGAACGAAAAGGTTTTTACTGAAGGTAAAGTATTTTATTATATAAAACTAGAACTCACTCAGCAACGCTGATTTTTCATGCATTTTCAGTTGGCAGGTAACTTGTTGCTGATGATGGCACGTTGGTGAAGCTATTTGGCGGGCAAGACTGGCATCCATCTCATGCAATAATAATGATGTTGTTTTGTAATACAACTAAGTGATATTTTGTAATCTTGTAAACAACGATATATTACTTGGCAAATGTGTTTATTAAAGCATGAAATGGTTTTTGATGAATTATTCCGCTGCAGTATTTTAGTTACTTAATAAATTTTAATATGTTTTGATATAAATAAGGTTGTGATTGACCAACTGTGGGGTTCCCAGGAACGGGGCCTTACAAAGAACATTTGAACTTGACCGCATTTTCTGTAACAAATGCGGATGAACAATTAGATGGCCGCATTTAATTACACTTTGATTTTTCATGCACAAAACTAATACCCACATTGGTTATATGCCAGTGTTACCTTCACCCGCATTAACCAATACTCTTACCCGCATTAAAGTTTGAACTTGTCAAAATCAATGTTTTTGCAGAGAATAGTTTTGACTGTTTCTGCACTGATGTTCTAATTTTATGAAGATGAGTCTGTTGCTTTGACTTTTATAAAGTTTTGACTATTGCTTGGATTGTCAATTCTTGCTTGGATTGAACTGTATATCCGGTGTGATACAATTTTCCCAGATTTGACTGATCTTGGACTTTTGTGCTTCCAAACATCTGCATACACTGAGACACTATGGTATAACTTCCACACTAACACAGTCATTTTTTTATTTTATATCAAAGAAAGGATGTTGCAATTTTTTTTCTTTGTTTTTGTGAATATTTTCTTTTAATTTTTAATTTCTCCCCCTAAAGTTTATATTCATATGGGATAAAAACTTTAAATATTTTAAAATTTTGAAAGGAAAATATTTTTGTAATTTTTGATTTTCTTATCTGTACATGAAGAGGAAGTATACCGTACTTGGGATCATATCAATCTTACCTTTCACAAGTGCAAGCAATTGTTAGTAAAGTAGACATAATCATAAACATATTGATTGTAGGTATGTTTGTCCTCTTTAAGTCATGCATGGTTAATGTTTTAATGCATGTGATCCTTATCATGTTTTGAGTGAATTAAATATTCAACATGTACATCACACTCAAAAGCATGGCAAGCTCAACCACCCGTATTAAATGTATGATACAACTTTTTCACAACTTACATAACCAGGTCATTTAAATTATAAAATCTCATTTGTTTTTGGGTAAGGGGGATCCTCATTGGGATTCTTTTACTTTGATCCTTAATTTATTTGATCCACATTGGGATTCTTTTTGCACTTCACTTTGGAAGGTGATCCGCTTTGGGATTCTTTTTGTTCATTCACAAGGAATGTAAGATTTTTTTTTATTAATTCATCCATGTTAGATGTGTTCCATGTTGGAATCTTTTAGGATCATGACATCAGCACTATGTGTCTGTTTCTCCAGATCTTTGCTTAGCAAAACAGAGGAGAAACTGATGTGGGTGAATGAGATTCATAAGGTATCATTACCCGGTGTGTTTAGATTACTACACATACACACACTTGGATAAGCTAAATACTTACACACACCCTGAGATGATAGTCTCACAGTTGAATATGATCTTTAATTTATTACAACATGTATCTTCTTTTCCAAGATGAGCCTACCCACATATCAGATAAGTCATGTCAGTCTTTCAAGATTTTGAAATAAGCACAGTGAATGATATAACGACTGAAATTATATCATTTCCCTTGGAGTACATTTCATTTACTTTAACAAAATTAACTTCTTTTTGTATTTTTTATAATTTTTTAATGTTTTTGCAAATTTTTATTTTTACTCAAGGTTAATCATGCCAATTGATTGGACTAAGAATTCAAACCAACTAGGTTCAAATGCCTTAGTGAACAAGTCAGCTAACTGATTGTCCGTATGAACCTGAATCAACTTGATTAACCCTTTTTCAACATAGTCTCTCAAAAAGTGATATCTAATTTCAATGTGTTTAGTTTTTGAGTGCTGAACTGGATTGTTTGTTATGAAAATGGTTGTTGTGTTGTCAATGTGAATAGGAGTGTGCAAGAAGTTATAATCATAATCAAGCATCTGATTTTGAATCCAGAGAACTTGAGAGCAACAGGCTGATGCTGCTTTATACTCAGCTTCTGCTATTGAAACAGATACATTTATCTGCTTCTTGCATTGCCAGGAGACCAGTCTGTGTCCAAGAAATTAACAACCTCTAGAAGTGGACTTTCGATTGAAGTTGCATCCCCATAGTCACTGTCTGTGTATGCATAGAGGTTGAAATCCCCTTCCTTTGGATACCATAATCCAAGTGCATGCTTGCCCTTGAGATATCTGAATATCCTCTTCACAACATTCATATGAGATTCCTTGGGATCTGCTTGATATCTAGCACAAACACATACACCAAATATAATGTCAGGTCTACTAGCTGTTAGATACGTAAGTGACCCTATCATTGCTCGATAGAGAGTCTGATCCACTGATTTGCCATCTGAAACTGGACCAATTTTCAGTTTTATATTTACAAGAGTTCTGATAGATTAAGATTTTGTAAAATGAAATTTCTTCAACATTGATTCAACATATTTTGATTGATTGATGAAGATTCCATCTGATGTCTATTGTACTTGTAATCCTAAGAAGAAAGTAAGCTCTCCCATAGCACTCATCTGGAACTTTGAGTGCATAAGGTTTTCAAAATCCTTACAAAGTTGCTTGTTTGTTGAGCCAAAAATGATATCGTCCACATAGATCTGGACAACCAACAGTTCATGTCCTTTTTCTCTTTCTAAATAAAGTCTGATCAATCTTTCCTCTTTCGTATCCGTGAGCAAGAAGGAAAGATGATAGAGTCTCGTACCACTTTCAAGGGGCTTGATGCAAACCATACAAAGCTTTGTCAAGCTTGTACACCCTATGAGGGAAATCCGGGTCCTCAAAACCTAGTGGTTGACTCACATAGACTTCTTCTAAGATTTTGCCATAGAGAAATGCACACTTTACATCCATTTGATACACAGTGAATTTCATAGATGCAGAGTAAGAAGAAAGAGTCTTATGGCTTCTAATCCGGCAATAGGAGCAAACACCTCATCATATTCTATTCCTTCTTCTTGAGTGTAGCCTTGTGCAATTAATATTGCCTTGTTTCTGATGGCAATGCCCCTGTCATCAGTCTTGTTCCTGTATAGCCATTTGGTACCGATAGGGTATTGTCCTTCGAGAACGTCTACCAGCTGCCATACTTCTTGTTTCTTGAACTGGAGTAATTCTTCTTACATTGCCTCAATCCAGCTGTTGTCTTGAAGAGCCTCTTTAATATTCTTGGGTACAGTTTGACACAGAAAGCAAGAAAACAAATAGATGTTTGCATTACTTGACTTGCTTCTAGTCACCCGCTCATCTAGATCACCAATGATGCTTGACACTAGATGATTCTTATGTATCCTGGTAATTGGAATTGAGTCACCAGTAATGGATACATCAAGATTGGAGACATTCAGATCATCTTGGTGAGAGGCACCTTCAGGTTGTGATGTAGGAGAATGGTGAAAGTAATCAAATGCTTCAACATCTTCAGCTTCAGCAGCACTTTGAAGACTTTCATCATTTGCATTCCCTTCGGTTTCAACTGGTACAGAAGCTGATTCTGTATTTCTAACTTCAGTAGATGGTCCTGCTGAAGAAGAGGGCATTGAATAAGGACCAGCCTTAGTTGAAACACTCTGATATTGTACATCTTGTCTGACATGATCAGCTTGTAATGGAACTTCTTCATTAAATTGATCAGCAGAAGAAGGAGGAATCATTGGAAAGTCATTTCTTCTCTCTACTATTTCAGAAGATCCAGCCAATTGTAGGTTACCTGCATTTGACAAGTGAAACTGATCAAAAGATCTAGTAAATGAGTTAATATCAAACAACCAATCAAAACCATTTATTGACTTAGGAAAGGAGTGCTCATTGAATTGAACATTGGTTGATTCATCAATAATGTTTAATCTAGGATTAAACACTCTGAAAGCCTTTGAGACAGAGGAATAACCTACAAAGAATCCCTCATCAGACTTAGGAGCAAACTTTCCTAAATGGTCTCGGGTGTTTAATATTGAGACAGGACAACCAAATGACTTGAAGAAACTAATAAATAGTTTTCTATGAAAAAGAAGTTCATATGGTGTTCTGTTGCTTTCTTTAACGATCAAAGTTCGATTTTATACAAAGCACGATGTGTTGACTGCTTCTGCCCAGAAGGTAATTGGCAGTTTAGCATCGGCTAGCATTGTTCTTGCTGCTTCAATCAGTGTTTTATTTCTTTTTTCAGCTACTCTATTTTGTTAAGGAGTTCTAGCTGCACTAATTTGATGAGCAATGCCTTCCTATGTGCAAAATGAACTTAGATCTTTATTTTTAATTCAGTCCTGTTATAACTTCTGATTAATTATACTTTTTGATCAAGTTGGTTTTCTATTTTTATGATAAAATCTTTTGTTATTTGGTACGCTTCGTTTTTATGAAATAAAAAGAAGACCCATGTGAATCGTGAAAAGTCATCAATGATCACCAAACAATACTGCTTCTTTCCAATACTCATGACATGAGTTGGTCCAAAGAGATCCATATGAAGTAACTTCAATGGAGAATTGTTTATGTTCATGAGCTTTGGCTTATGGGAATTTGTGTTGTTTCCTTTTGAGACATGCAGAACAGTGGTCAACAAAATGAAATTCTTTTTAAGGTAAACCTATCACATGATTTCCTTTAACCAATATGTTCATGTTTTTGAAATTTGTGTGTCCCAAACATCTATGCCAAAGCTTTGACTCATCAAATGATGCTTTAGACAAAAGACATGTTTCTTCTGAAGGTAGTGCAGAATTAAGGTTCAAGACATATGTATTATTCTTTCTCGGAGTCTTCATGACAACCCATCTTCAAGAATTTGAAATCCTGGTTTTAGAATGTAGCAATGAGTGTCTGTGAAGTGAGTAGAATATTTCTTGTCGCAGATCTGAGACACGCTGAGGAGATTGAAGTTTAGTTTCTTGCAGTAGTTGACTTTGTCAAAATTCAGTAGTCCATTCATCATAGATCCTTTCCCAATAATTCTACCACCTTGTGAATCTCCACCAAATGCTACAGTAGTTCCATGTATGTGCTTGAAGTCATGAAGGAGGGAACTGTCTCCAGTCATGTGTCGGGAGCATCCACTGTCCACATACCATACGATGTTGGACCTGTATGAACGACCCTGCAAGCACAAAAGAACTAGTTAGAATATGGAACCCAAGCCATAATGGTATTGGGTTGGCCGGTTCTATCTAGTACTATAACTTCTTGATACTTTCCTCTCGGTTGTGACTTAGAGGAAGATGCTTTAACGAATTTCAATGGAGTCCTTTTTGTTTTTATTTCATTGATTTCAACTGAGCTGTCAGAAGAGTATTCAAATCTTTGATCCTAGTTTCTATGTAGAAATTAGGCACGTTTTAGTTTTTCAGAAATCACGTTTGTTTTAAATCTTGGATAAGAACTCAGTGATTGTTTCATATTATGATTAATATTCTTTGTGATACTCTTTGACTGCCATTGATCATAGAAGTCCTTATCAGAATTTGAAATCCGTGTTTGTTTAGTATGTGTTGGACTTCTATTTTTCACCCTGTCAGTTGAAATTGGTGAAATAGGCTTGTTTCGTGGAATTCTCAAGCCTTTTTGTTTAAAGAAACAATCAGATGTATTGTGATTTGTCATATCACATATAGAACAATACTTGTTGAAATAATAGTTTTTGGTTGAATGATTGTTCATGTCACAGATGGAGCAATATTGATTAAAATAACACTCATCTGTATTGTGATTAGACATTTCACAAATGTCATAGCATATTTGTTTGTCCTTTGACTTTGAAGTGGAGGCTTCATTTGATTTAGCAGATTTTGAATTACCCTCAGATTTGGTTTTTAATGAAGAAGCAACTTCAGTTTTCTTGGTGGCAGTATATTGTTTCACAATCCTGCTTTCCTTGGTTTTTGGAGACTGATGTTGCTTCTTTTTTCCTTTATTTAACTCCCTTTCAAATTGGTCTACTTGCTCTTTATTGAAAATATCAAAACCGACCCCTTGTTTGTTCTTGGATGATGATTGTGAAATAGTTTTTACTTTTGCTTTTTGAATCAAGGAGGATTTCCCTTTAGAAGATGAAGAATCTGTAGCTTTATCTTTGAATTTTAGTGAAACCTTTTCTGATTTGCTTGAAATTTTTAGAGATTTGATATCACTATCAGATCTGCTTTTAGTAGAAGATTTCACAGAACATTCGGCTTTCTTTTCCACCTTGAGATTCTCGGGAGTGAATCTCACAAATGGCACAATGGCCTTGACTGGGCTTTTTGGTTTCTTGACAACTACGGGTTTGTATGAGCACTCTTTGATTTTTATTCGGTGACCCATTTTGATTTTATCCTCATTGGTTTTAATGTAAACATTTGGTTTGTTTTGAGGATTAGTTATTTGTGAAACAATTGTTTTAGTTTCAATAACTTTAGCTTTAGTTGAATCAGATTGAGTGAGTGACTCAGACATAACCGTATAGTTGTCATTATATGGAGGAGGGCAATAATTGTATCCTATCCCAGTCATGTCCTTTGGCTCTTTTTATAAGTCAAGTAACTCTTGCAGCTTAGCAGAAGAGAATTGAAACTTTTCAAGTTTCACTTCAGCAGCTGATTGCTCGGCCTTGGATTTCGTTAACAATTCAGTTAACCTCTCATTCTCAGCTGCTAGATTGTACTTTTCACCATGAAGTTTTTCAATATCTGAAAGAAGTGATTTGATTTTGATTTCATAACTCTTCATTTCATGTTTTAACATTTTAGTTTTGACCTTCTCTTCTTTGATTTTAATAGCCAACTTGTGATTATGTTCTCTATATCCCTATACTTCTTGAATACATTTATCAGAACATAGATTGGATTATACCTCAGTTGGTATTAGAGTTGGACCATCATTGATGTGAGCCATGAGAGCATTGTTTTGAAATTGAGGTTTGACTTCCTCTGCATATAGGCTCCAATCACAAACTCCATCTTGTCTGATGACAAGTGCATTAGAGGTTGGTTAGCTATTTCCTTGTACTTGATGGGTCAATTGAGGCTGACTTTGATGTGTTTGTTATTGCTGACTTTGATGCTGGTACTGATGTTGATTACTTGACTGATAGCTTGAATTGGGTTGTGATGATGGTTGACCATGTGAAGTTCTTTGATAGTTAACGTTACTTCTTCTGGGTGCATTACATTCCCTAGAGAAGTGGCCAGTCATACCATAGTTAAAACACTTTACTTTGGATTTGTCATATCCAAGTTTTGTGTTTTCATTCAGACTCAACTTCTTCCCTTTTTGGAAGAATTTTTTGGCTCTCATAGCAATCATGGCCATCTGCCATTGCAAGTCCATTTCTTCAACATCATCTGATCCATCTCTTCCAGATCTTCTTGAATTAGATGACCTGAAGTGAGTCTTCCTCCCAGATATGCCTCAAAACTAGCAACAAAGGCATTGTAAGTTGCCTTTTGCTCTTCAGATTTTTTATCACTAGGCATGCTGGTGGGTGTTGCTGTAAATGGAGTTGAAGATGATGGTTTGTTTTGTTGTGAAACAGCACAAAATCCTGTAGTTTTAGCTTTATCTCTTGATGATAGAAAATCATCTTCTTCAGTCACAAATACATTTTCAACAGAATGAGTTTCAAATGGAAACTTGTATGCCTCAATGACTTGGGGTCCACTAAGATTTCTGCTTCTCTCATCCAACTCAAGAGCTTCAATCTTAGCAATCATGATGTCTAAGCTAGTACTCTCCAAGTCAAGAGTGTTCTTTAACATAGTGACATTCTGTTTTCAGCTTTCAGGCAGACTGTGCAGCATTATCTTGTTCATTTCTTTCTCTTTGTATGTAACCCCCATGATCTCAAGATCATTCACCAACTGTTCAAAATGATGTAGTTGCTTTGATATTGATTCTTTGTTTATCTCTGTCACCACACTGCTTCCTTCACACATGATTTGCAGTGCATCCAAGACACCTTTGGTTGTTCCATACTTTTCTAGTCTTTTGAGGACATCCATTTTCAAAGCTTGAGTCAGAATGGAGTAGGCTTTGAGATCTATCTTGATTTTCTTGTATTCATCATCATCAATATTTAGTTTAGGATCCTCAATGGGAATTCTAGCAGTTTTGTACTGAGCAGCTTGATCAGCATTGAACGACACAGGAATGTAGGGTCCTTGGCAAATTAAAATCTAGTAGTCGGGATCCACACCTGTAATGTAATTTCTAAACCTTATCTTCCACTGCTTAAACTCAGACTTGTGTTTAAGCATTGGAGGTTTAGAAGCATGACCAAGTTCAGAAAAATTAGCAGAATCCATTATGATAAACAGATTTTAGATGGTTTGAATATTGATTAAGTTGATTTTATGTCTAGAATGTTCAAACGGTCCAATGTCCTGGTAATCTTGTATGGTTTTGGTGAACAGTAGTGTCATAATGGTTGATATTATGAACAGTCCACAGTAGAGTCAATTTTAAGTTGATTTTAGGGTTAATATCTTTATTTTGAGTGGTTTTTGTCTGATTTTGTTTGAGAATCAACAATTAAACAGTCTTCTTATGTTTGTCAGACAAAAGCACTGCAATGGTTGATGAAGTTTCACGTATTTTCAGTATGAATGCTTATTAGAAGTGTAACACTTGCTAATAAACAACTCAATCACCAGTTCAATCGATTTTTGTTCAAGATCTTCACTGATTTTGAGACGAATTCAAGAGCCAAGGATCTGATACCAATTGAGTGGGTTTGAGATGGGAATCTTAGTTTATGTGACACAACTAGGATCGAATATGATGATTGAGTCAATGATTAAGTAGCGGAAATACTAAATCAAAGAACATTAAATGCTGAAAACACTAATAAATGCTTTGTATATTGATGTTGGTAAACAAGATACACAGAGTGTTAGGGTTTGCAGCACAAAACAGTACTTTTATGTAACTTGTTTGAATACTTTTGTGAAACTTACAAAACTTGTGTATACTATTCTATTTATAGGCTGATACAATGCCAGTACAAAATGACTAAACTACCCTGAAAACTATACATCAGAATGCTAGTCTAAGTACAAAAGATGATCAGCATTTGTAAATGTTCATCCGCATTAGTTAATGCGGATGTGATGTCTTCATCAGTATTTCTTCTATTAAGCTTCAGCATTGACTGTGTCATCCGCATTAGTTAATGCGGATGAACAAATACTTAGTCGTATTTGTTTTGCTTGTCCGTATTAGTAAATGCGGATGAACAAATACTTGACCGTATTTGTTCTTTGGTCTTCCGCATTACTAATGCGGACACCCAACACTTGTCTTTTTCTTCTGAAATCTTCACCCGCATTTCTTCTTGGACTTGTGGGATTTTCAACCAGAACAACCTTCAGCCACCTCTTGAATTGGCATGTATGATCCTTTTAGGGTCCAACAACAATGTATTCCACTAAATGAGATTCATGTGGATGAACAACTTTGGTTTGTCGAAGAGCAATTTGAAATCATTTACTAAGCCGTCAAAACCCTCAAGCATAGTCACATTCCTATTGTCAAAGTTCCTTGGAACCCCAAGCATCGACCGAACTTCACATGGGAACGTGAGTATCAATTGAAGCGCAAATATTCACAACTGTTCAAAGATGTAACGTCAAACACCAAGGACACTAGTTGAGAATTTCAGGGCGAATATCCTTCAATAAGGGGATGATGTGGCAACTGGGAAATTTTCATTCGTTCTTTACCAAAGTTAGCTAAATTTTAGAAATAGTTTGATTGTGAAAAACACTTCATATGATCATGCTTTCTATTTTTTGGTAACTTTCTCAAAATGTTGATTTTTAAGATGAATGCTATACGTGTAGTGTATTGTATAGTGGTTCAAATTGTGTTAGTATGATCATAGGAACATGTTAGGAAGTTGTGTTGTGGATTGTACAACTTGTGATCAATAGTTTCTTAAAATGAAAACCTTATTCATGATGATGTCATAGAGGTTCTTAACTTGCTATAATTGGTAATTAGGTGAGTTGCATATCTTCTAGGATGTTTGTAGTGATGTTTTATATAGAAACGGACTACACATGTATAACAAAACCCATACTTTCCAAAAATAAAAACTTTTCATAAATAAAATTCTAACATAAAACTTTATGTGCAACCTTATTTGGGATATATGAATATAATTAAACAAGTTTTCACTAATTTGAGTCACCAATAGGTTGTCAGGTCAAATTGGTCAACTTTGATCAAAAAGTCAAAATTGTCAAACATGTTAAATTTTCACAAACACACCAAAAGTTGTTTGGATACAATGAGGTTTGTATGGACCATTATGTACACACACTTATAGACCTATATTTGATATGTAACGTTCAGTGACCAGCATCGGCATTACTTATTTTATACGCACTCTAAGGTGAGTATTCACGGCCCTACTTTTACATACTTTTTTTGGGGAGAAGCATGAAAATAACTTCTATTGGTTTAGTACTATTTTTATGTCATATGTTTACTATATTGCAAGCGTTATCACAAAATTTCTTACATTCTCAAACTGTTATTAACGAGCTAGCGAGTTAATTCTATGTAGTATTACTGGGTTTGGCAAACCCCACCTACATCAGTCGCGCTAACTCGACTTGAGATCGAACGGGTGTTTAGTTGACCTAACATATGACATTGTTCAGTGATAAAAGGTGGTGGAAGGCAAACAACTTACAAACAGTCAGCCTTGGTTTCGAGACGCTAAGTAACATGACATATAGGCCGGCTAGCTATTGATATACCTTTGTTTACTTTTCCATGCAAACATTTCAAACTTATTACTAGTATTGAAACCTGTGAACTCACCAACTTTTGTATTGACACATTTTAGCATGCTTTCTCAAGTTGCCATCACACCTAAGAATTATGTTGCATCATTAGAGTCCCATGCACATGCAAACATTTAAACTATTTTCATTTTCATTAAATACTATTATTGGATGCCATCTTTTGCTCATTTACTATTATGGGTTTTACATTTACTTTACGTTTCCGTATTGATTACTTTGAAACCATATTTTACTTTGAGATAAAGAGAAAACGTTTTATTTTAAATTCATATAGTGTGTTTAGCATGACCTATGACTAAGATTCTGGTTTGTCATACGTCTCGCGGTAGAACCCCGCAAGTGGAATTTAAGGGTGCGTCATCATGTTATTTTTAAACTGCGAACATGTAACAAAAAAAATATGTAAATTGATAAACAGACGTGGGAAAAATTTTCTTAATTAAAAATCAGTTGAGATTTAAAGTATTATAACACTGTTAAAAATAGATAGAGTAAAAAATATAAAAAAATGGAAATTTGAATTTTATTACTATAACGTGTATTGAATACAATTATGTCAAGTTGTTTCTAAATAAAAACTATTAAAAACATCACGATTTTAAATATTTAAAGGTCAAACACGTATAATCATAGTTTATAATGCTAATATAACCTAATAATTCTTTATATATGATGTCACATGACAGTTCCACGATTCTTCTCACCATGGTTTTCCCGCCCATACTATTTATTCTATTTTAAAAAATCAAATAACTAAATTTTAAAATATTTCTCTTTCTCTCTCTATATCATAAATCCAAGTCATTTTTTTATCATTAATTTTAAAAATGTTTTTTCATTGAATAAAAACTAAGTATTTTGATTAAAAATAGCACACCCTCAAAATCCACGTGCTTGGTTTTACCGTGAGACGAGTGAACAAACCAGAATCAAAGTGATTAGTTACTCAGAACGATACTGTATGTAACATTTAAGAAAGAACGGAGTTTAAACTTTAAAACATTTGCGGAAGTATTTTGTAAATATTTCAAACTCAAAGTAATAAATGTAAACTATGCAAAATACGCGCCGAAACCAATGTGCGTAGGTATGCAATAAGTCAAATGTAAGATAATGATTGTTCAAAGCATGCTTGACACGTGAGTGCTCCTAAGGGCAGCTGCTAGTAACAACTTGAGAAAAACATACTAAAAGTGTCAACACGACGTGTAAGGCCCCGTTCTCGGAAGGCTTACAGTTGGTCAATCATCGCATAAAACATATAAAACTTATCATTTTGCAGCGGAAATTTAACTTTTCATTAATAACTAAAAGCATGTCAAACCATCATATCATTCTTTTTACATTCCAAAAATATATTAATACAAAAACATTCTCCAAATACGGATGCCAGACTTGAACCATCCCCAGTAGCTTATGCATCCATGCCTGCACCTCCTCAGCATCAACAAATACCTGCCAACTATAATGCTTACAAAAGTCAGCGACGCTGAATGAGTTCTAATTTTATAATAAAATACTTTACTTTCATTTAAAACATTTTTCTTACTTTTGTACGTGATCATACATTATTCATACATCTAGATAATATCATTATTATCTTCCATCATCGTTCATCATCATTCGTTATCATTCATCATCGTTCGTTTTGTGCTTTCTTTTATTATTATCTTTCACCTTTATCTAGATGCTGCCATATGCTATACCCCCACGTCATGCCGAAGCTGGTACTATGTTGGGGCTTACAAGTAAACCCCCACGTCATGCCAAAGCTGACACAGTACCGGGGTGAAGCGACAAGGAGTCCGTTTCGTACTTTTTGGTCAATCTCAAGGATTAGACCCCTGTGTGCATTAACAAGGGTTAGCTAAACCGCACACAGTTGAGCAAACAACTACCTCGTTGAGTTGTGAACCTCCATCATTTTGCTTGCAAGACTTTACATTCATTCATTATGTTCCATTTCACGTTAACGTTATCTTTCACTTTCATTACATAATAATACTTTACGTAAATATACATATCACGCCACGTAAAGTCACATCATAATACATAGCATGGAACATCATCATCAAAACAGCAACCCACAAGCATACATAACATAAACAAGCATAGGCCACCATAAAATATCAGTACATAGCACTTAATTCCTATTTCCCAAAATTACAAGAATATTCCAAGTGTTCACAGCGCATGAACAAATGTACAACGGACAGCTTAAAGTACTCTAAGTTTCCACAACGGACGGCCAAGGTCCACAGCGGATAGCTTAAAATCCATAGCGCATGATAAAAATATTCTAAGTATCCACAGATGATGAACAAAGTCCACAGCGGATGAACAAAGTCCACAGCAGATGAACAAGTCCACAGTGGATGAACAAGTCCATAGCGGATGAACAAGTCCATAACGGATGAACAAGTCCACAGCGGATGAACAAGTCCATATCGGATGAACAAGTCCACAGCGTACAAACCATAAAAGTCACTAAGTGTCCACAGCGGACATGCAAATCCATAGCGGACGGTATAAATTCTTCTAAGTGTCCATAGCGGATAGTTTAATGTCCACAGCGGACAGCATGCAAAATACACTAAGTGTTCACAGCGGACACTTTATGTCCACAGCGGACAACATGCATGATTTTTCTAAGTGTCCACAGCAGACACTTTATGTCCACAGCGGACATCATGCATGATTCACTAAGTGTCCACAGCAGACACTTTATGTCCACAGCGGACAGCATGCAAAACATCTGCAATGCATCAAACGTACTTTCCAGTCCCCAACATCATTCTAACTTATACTTAGCATAGCTCTAACATGTTACACACATAAAGCATACTAAATATCATACAACAACATAGAAATCATCTAAAAACATACATCAACCATACACAGTCGTACATCATGGAAAATTCATAGTTTGGTTTAGAAACCTTCTGTCCAGTATGCATAACAGCCCCAAACACATAGAAAACCAGTAAAGGAAGGGATCTAGAACTCACCTTAAACAGCTTTCAAGTAGAACACCATAAACCCGAGAGCCCACTTGAAGTTCTAGTACCTAAAACACACGAAAACGAGCACTAAACACCAGAAACTCAGTCCAGAAGCTAAAACCCGATTGAAAACCAAGAAGAATTACCTTAAAATCTCATCTTTCTTGAAGAACTTTCCACTTTCTCTCTCTCAAACCGGATGGGAACTTTCTCTTCTTTTTTTTCTAGCCGATAATGTACCTGAAAGAGAAGGTATGGGCAGCCTTAACACCTTTTTGAACCCATTATGGGCAAGTCCCTTGCATGCTTTTAACCCCTTGCTTTTGAAATAACTTCCTGTTTGCTCCCTTACTTTTCTTTTCTTTTCTTTTTCTGAAATTTCCGGGTATTACAAGTCAACCCCCCTTATATAGGTTTCGTCCTCGAAACCTGTCACTCCTTAAAGAGATCTGAATAATGCCATCTCCTTTCTTCCTTTGACTCCCAAGTGGCCTCCAATTCTTCAAAGCAAAGACCACAGCCGCCACTTTTGAGAAGTTTTGGATAAATCGCCTGTAGTTCTCACCAAACCCAAGAAACTACGAATCTCAGGTAGCGTCCTTGGAGACTTCCATTGCATCACTGCCTCAACCTTTGTCAGGTCTACATTAATCCCTTTAGGATTAACCACATGACCCAAAACTGAATCTTGCGTAATTAAAACGCACACTTGGAGAACTTGGCATACAGCTTCTCTCTTCTAAGCGTCTCCAACACCTCGCGGATGTGACTAGCATGCTCTTCTTCGCTCCTTAAATAAATCAGGATGTCATCGATAAACACAATCACTGATTTATTTAGCATAGGTGGACCCACCCGATTCATCAGATCCATAAAAGCAACTGGCGCGTTGGTTAAACCAAATGACATAACGGGAAACTCGTAGTGTCCATAACACGTATGAAAAGCTGTTTTAGGAATATCCTGCTCCTTACCTTCAATTGGCGGTAACCAGATCAAAGATCTATCCTCGAGAACCACCTGGCACCTTGGAGCCGATCAAACAAGTCATCAATCATCGGTAACAGATGTCGGTTCTTCACTGTCAACTTGTTCAACTCACGGTAGTCAATGCACATCCTCATGCGACCGTCCTTCTTCTTCACAAACAAGACTGGAGCACCCCACAGAGAGACACTTGGTCGAATGAACCCCTTGTATAGCAACTCTTGTAACTGAGTCATCAATTCCTTCATCTCAGAGGGAGCTAGGCGATACGGCGCCTTAGCAACAGGTTGGGCATCAGGTATCAGATCAATCTGGAACTCGATCTCGCGATCAGGTGGCACACCTGATAGATCCTTCGGGAACACATCTGAGAAGTTACACGTGACCGGTACATCCGTCAATCGTGGTACTAACATATCCACCTGCTTCACATAGGCCAGATAGGCACCACTTCCACGTCTCATACACTTCTCTGCCGCAACCATCAAAATCACCTTTGGAGCCGTACTAACTCTATCACCATAGATCGTCACCGAACTCCTATCAAGTGCGGTCAATCAAATCATATTCTTACGACAAAAGATGTTTGCCTCATAGGCCGTTAGCCAATCCATCCCTAGGACTACATCAATTTGTCTAAGGGCATCACGAATAATCTAGCAGAGAACCTATGGCCTTTCAACCCTATGTCACAGTCTTCTACCATATCAGAAATCCTGATCGACTTACCAATGGCAGTTTCTACATCTAAGGGCTCGTCAGTCTTCCTACTCCTAACCGGAAACTTATCATAAAAGGCAGTAGAAATAAAACTCCTACTAGCATTGGAATCAAAAAGCATAGAGGCACAAGTTTGGTTTAGTAGAAATGTACCTGACACCTCGTCGGGGTCCACCCTAGCCTCCTTCCAAGTCATAGCGAATGCCCTGGCCTTCACCTTCTGCCCTCCTTCTCAGTCCCCTTCCTTCCCTCGGAGCTCTCAGCCCTCGACTTCTTACAGTCTCTGCTCATGTGTCCAGTCTCGCCACAGTTGTAACATTACACCACAGGACAATCCCTAGCTATATGGCCCTCCTTCCCACACTGAAAGCAGACATTCGATCCCCACTTACACTCCCCCACATGGTCTCTCCCACACTTCTTGCATGCCTTCTCCCTCTCTGTTATCACCTTCCGATCATCCACTTTCATCTTCTTACCTCCAGCCATAAAGCCCCCACCGTTATACCGCTTCTCATTCGCATTCCTATCATTGCCACACTTCTTCTTCTCATCCATCACCTCCACCGCCTCTAGCTTGTCCTACAGTCTCCCCGCCAGATCGACCACCTACCTGAACGTAGCTGGCCGAGCTGCAATCAGATGTATGCAGATACCCGCCGGCAAACCTTGGATGTATTCTTTATTTTCCGTGACACGGGCGTTACATGCTCTGGCACCAGCCTCGCCATCTCATTAAACTTAGTTGTGTAATGTAGGTGTGTCATAGTTCCCGCCTCCAACTGCAGGAACTCAACTCTCGATCTTATCGAGTTCCCTGTGAGGACAAAACTCCTCGATCACCAGCTCCTTCAGTTCACTCTACCTCATCCTTCCAATCACCCTGCTACCCTCGGCCTGGACGATGTTGTCCCACCAGCATAAGGCCGAATCCACAAACGAGTAGGTAGCAAACTTCACCTTCAGATCCTCTCGGCACCCGCTGATATCAAGTACTACCTCCATCTCCCTCACCCATCGGTGAGCAGCAGCAACACTTCAATTCCCATCAAACGTTAGGGGCTTGCATCTCTGGAATGCCCCATAGTTGCACCCCTTTGTACTTTCCTATACTGCTTCCTCTTCCTTATCATCACTGGAGACAACCATCTCAGTCCCAGGTTTCCCCCTTTCCCCTGCTCCTCCTTCTTCACCCTCTCACCTAGCGCCATTCTCCTTCTCCTATTTCTCCTTCTTCTCATCCTCCTTCATGGCTCTAATAACCTCAGTCACCACAGATGGCAAAATCGTCTGCATGATTTGATGAACTTTCTCCATAACTGCCTCCTTTACTAAGGCCCTTAGATTAGCACTGTCATCCCCGTCTTTATGGTGAAGAGCTCGGGCTCTTTGGTAACCTTTTCAGCAGCCTTAGCCCTGTTCCTCGTGACACGCGGCCCAGTACCACATACACCACGACCTCCACCTAGAGTGTCACACCCCAACCTTAACGGCGGAAACGTCGAGATGTGAGGGTTAAGATTGTTCACAGCCACACAACACTACCATAAATTGTAAATATAGAAATTCATAAGTTGAAATAAACATTACAACCAAATGTCTCAACAAACAAAAATAAACAAAGTTCAACTTCCAAGTCTCAAGTTATTTTATTTATTTATTTTTTTTCCTAGGTCCAAATCCTAGGTGTAAGCATGCTTCAAAGGATAATCATCAACCTTGTGTATTTCCTGAAACATGTTAAAAATAAAGGAGTCAACTTTAAAAGTTGGTGAGTTTCCATGGGTTAAGCATACATATATATATATATATATATATATATATATATATATATATATATATATATATATATATATATATATATATATATATATATATATATATATATATATATATAAAAGTTTACAAGTAGCAATTCATGTCAATGATTACGAATAAAGCAAGTTTATAGATAACATATAGCTACAATCAAACCTTGACCAAGAATATCATTTACAAGTTTAACGATTAGCTAAGTGTACTTGGTTCCCATAGTGCTCAAGAATACGACACTAGGAGCCGGCAATAACCTCGGCTTTAGCACCAAATAGGCTTGTCAGGCCCATAGATCTATGACGTCGCTAGGCTAGCAATAGTTAATGATTGTTTTTACAAGATGACTATCATATAAGACTCACAAGCATCTCAAATAACCATGACAAAGTTTATAAATGAATTGCTCATGCATTTACAAGTATCAAGATGTTTACAAGTGCAAGTTCATAAAGTTAACATGTTTCACCCCAAAAGGTGTGAAATAAAGTAAAAAGAGGCATTGAAAACTCACATGATATATATATATATATAGGATGATAACAAGAAATAAACGGTGCTCCAACGATTCTTTTTCAAGTTACCTAACGTATATATTTCAAGGTTAAGATTAGAGGTAATATTAACGATTAAACGTGAACTAGGGTTTCAATAGGAATTTGGGGTTTTTATAAATAAGTAAGGTTATCTATTGAAATCATATATATATTTTAATCCAATGAAAGAAATATACCATTTAGGTAATGGAATATGGAGAAAAGAAATTAAATTCTTTATAATAACTTGTAAAGTTCAAATATAAGATGCAAATAAATTTTTATAATTATTTGAAATAAACATGATTAACGTATTGGCCAATAATAATTTATTAATTTAAACTATTATTTAAAGTCTATTTTATAAAAATAATCTAAGTATGACATTTGTAAAAAAAAACGTTTTATATAAAATATTAAAATATTTAAACGAAGAAATTTACAGAAGTTAATTATGCGACTTTAAAAATAATTAAAGTTTACAAAAATGATTTTTATAATTATTAAAATATTTCTGTATTTAAATTTGTTAAGAAAAGGCTTTAAAAAAATAATGTGGGTGCCCGGGTTCGAACCCGGGACCTCACAATTGTGGGAAGTGATGTTTACCGTTAGGCTGGGTAGCCTATGCCTGCTAAAAGCCGGCTTCCCTACTTTATAAATACAATCTCTGGAAAAAAACCCAAATCGCATAAACCCTAGAATGATTTAGGACCAAATTGATGCATAAATCGATATTGATAACGATGATAATCATGGGGCTTTTGTTCCCCATGTAAAAACGAGTAGATAACTGTGTTTAATTACCAGAATCAAAGTCGAATCGATGGTGAGCAAGACGAAGAACAAGTCGCGGCTATGTCGAGATTGGTTCGGGTTGCAAATGATGTTAATAATCAAATTAGTTGCACAGATAGCTTCTACTGGTCTCGGTGATTGAAAGCCCTTTATCAATTTTAATTAAGAATGACTATAGGTTGAAGAACACTAATGTTGCACGTCGCGATGAAGGGGATGATCGAATGTGATGTTCGTGTGAGTTCCAGGTGAAATTGAGATTGATGGCAGCTTAGGATTAGTTAAACGTTCGATTATGACACATTTAATTTGATTATTATTGAGTTTTAATGTTCGAACGGCTCTATGATTAAAAGCTTCGGTTATTCAAACCGATTGGGTTCATAACCGACGTCTAAACGCAATTAAGGTGCGTGTTCAAGTTCGAAACGGTTCCGCGACTGTAATGGTGTGGTTTAATTGAGTTAAATTCGGGTTTATCGACCGATTGGGGGTGGCCGGAGCTCGGCCGGAGCTCCCACCGGAAAATCGGGTGTTTGGGGGTTGGGTTTTACAATTTACACCTTTGGTCCCTGAGGTTTTAATATTACACCTTTTAATCCAATGTTTTATTTCTAGTTTAAACTAAATTACAGTTTTAGTCCCTGTAGTTTACATATTATTATTTTAGGTACAAAACTTCTATTTTAAGTTTGTAAATTGTCTTAAAGACCCCCTAACTTAACTAAACTTTAAGTTTTAAACATTTTTAAACTTGTTAATTATTTAACTCTTATAAATTATTATTTCTATTATTATTATTATTTTTATCTTATTTTAACTATTATTATTATGTTTTATTATATTAAAAACAAATTATTAACTCTTAAATTAATGAATTAATGCACCATAAAAGAAACATTCATAAACAACCCATATAGTTTCTTAAATGACATAAATGGTCCTTACAAGAACATAACAAGGTTAACTATCAATTAACGAAAACACGAAAGGTTACAGTCTCCCCAACTTTTAAGAATTTCGTCCCGAAATTAAGAATGAACTAGACGAACAAATACGGGTATTTCATCTTCATATGCTCCTCACGCTCCCAAGTAAACTCAGGTCCACGCTTATTTTCCCAACGAACCTTGACGATTGGGGTAGTAGTGGTCCTAGTCTTCTTCATAATACGGTCCATGACTTCAACGGGTTTCTCAACAAAATGTAATGACTCGTCGATCTGGACGTCATCTAATGGGACATGCAGACTTTCATCAGCCAAACATTTTCTCAAATTTGAGACATGAAAAACAGGATGTACCCCGCTAAGATCGGAAGGTAGTTCCAGTTTATAAGCCACTTTCCCAATCCTTTTCAGGATCTTGAAAGGTCCTACAAATCGTGGAGCTAATTTACCCTTTTTCCCAAAGCGAACGACTCCCTTCCATGGTGAGACTTTAAGAAGAATCATGTCCCCAACTTGAAATTCCAACGGCTTGCGTCGTTTATCAGCATAACTTTTTTGTCGACTTCTAGCCACTTCAAGGTTCTTACGAATCATGGAAACTTTATCGGTTGTTTCTTGTATGAGCTCAGGACCAGTGATGAAATTTTCACCAATGTCAGTCCAGCAGATCGGGGAACGACATTTACGACCATAGAGTGCTTCAAAAGGTGCCATTTTGATACTCGAGTGGTAACTATTATTATATGAAAATTCCGCGAGAGGTAAATGCGTATCCCAGTCACCACCAAAGTCAAGGACACAAAGACGTAGCAAATCCTCTAGGGTTTGAATAGTTCGCTCGGTTTGACCGTCCGTTTGAGGATGGTAAGCCGTGCTTAAATCCAGTTGTGTACCCAAAAGTTCTTGCATAGACGACCAAAAGTGCGAAGTGAAACGAGCGTCGCGGTCGGATATGATATGCAAAGGTACGCCATGACGACTCACAATCTCATCAATGTATATACGAGCTAACCTTGACGTTTTGTAGGTGTCCCGTATGGGTATGAAATGTGCCGACTTGGTCAATCGGTCAACAATCACCCATATGCTATCATGACCACGAGAGGTACGAGGTAGTTTGGTTATGAAGTCCATGGATATGTGTTCCCATTTCCACATGGGAATCTCGGGTTGTTCAAGCAATCCACTAGGACGTTGATGTTCAGCTTTAACCTTTGTACACGTAAGACACTTAGCTACGTAAGTTGCTATGTCTTTCTTCATTCCAGGCCACCAGTATTGACCGCGCAGATCCATATACATCTTATCGGAACCAGGATGAATTGAGTAACGAGTTTGATGAGCTTCATTCATGATAAAGGTACGAAGATTATCACGGTTTGGAACCCAAATTCGATTCAAGAAATACATCAACCCATTGGGTTTCGTTTCTAGTTGAGCTCGAAGATTGTACTCCAATTCCTCTCCCATTTTTCCTCCTTCTTGAACCGCTTGTTGAGCCTCCATGATACAAGTCTCGATGTCATTCTCAATCCTCAAGTTTTGTAGCAGCACCGTAGTCTCATTAACATCCAGACGAATCTCAGTATCAAATTCTCCCAAGATATCAAACCATTGTCGTCGATCGCGAATTTCTTGAAACGAGATCATCTTATTATGAATCTTACGACTTAGTGCATCGGCTACGACATTTGCCTTTCCAGGATGGTAACGAATGTCACAATCATAATCACTAATCAACTCAACCCAACGTCGTTGTCTCATGTTGAGATCCTTTTGATTGAAGACGTGTTGTAGGCTTTTGTGATCGGTGTAGACTATACATTGCGTCCCATAAAGGTAATGCCTCCAAATCTTTAAGGCAAAAACCACAGCACCAAGTTCAAGATCATGTGTCGTATAATTCACCTCATGGACCTTCAATTGTCTCGATGCATATGCTATGACCTTTCCTCGTTGCATGAGAACACAACCAAGGCCTAGTTTAGATGCATCACAATATACGGTGAAATCATCGTTCCCATCGGGAAGGGTCAATATAGGAGCATTACACAACTTGTGCTTTAAGGATTCAAAGGCTCCCTCTTGTTCAGACCCCCATTCGAATGGTTTATTCTTTTGGGTCAAGGAAGTAAGCGGTTTCGCGATTCGAGAGAAGTTGGCAATGAAACGTCGATAATACCCAGCAAGACCAAGGAAAGAACGAACTTCGGTTGGAGTTGTGGGAACACACCAATTTTTCACAGCTTCCACCTTTGCAGGGTCAACGTGAATTCCTTGACTATTCACCACGTGTCCTAGAAATTGGACCTCCTCAAGCCAAAATTCGCACTTTGAGAACTTTGCGTATAGTTGTTCTTTCTTCAATAGCTCAAGAACTTGTCGCAGGTGGTGTTCGTGATCGGTTTTGGACTTGGAGTAGATAAGTATGTCGTCAATAAAGACAATCACGAACTTGTCTAGATACGGCTTGCATACTCGATTCATGAGATCCATAAAGACAGCAGGAGCATTCGTTAAACCAAAGGGCATCACCATGAACTCATAGTGTCCATATCGGGTACGGAACGCAGTTTTTGGGATATCATCATCATGAACTCGTAATTGATGATAGCCAGAACGTAAGTCAATCTTTGAGAAAATAGCAGCTCCTTGAAGTTGGTCAAAAAGATCATCGATGCGAGGAAGAGGGTAGCGGTTCTTGATGGTAAGTTTGTTAAGCTCACGATAATCGATGCACATACGAAATGATCCATCTTTCTTCTTCACGAACAAAATAGGTGCACCCCAAGGCGATGAGCTAGGTCGGATAAAGCCTTTGTCGGACAGTTCTTGAAGTTGACTGGCCAGCTCTTGCATTTCTGACGGTGCAAGTCGATATGGTGATTTAGCCACAGGGTTCGCTCCCGGAATTAAATCGATCTTAAACTCGACTTCACGCACGGGAGGTAAACCGCTAAGGTCATCGGGAAACACTTCAGGAAAGTCTCGTACAATCGGGACCTTCTTAAGATCATTCCCTTTGACTTTCGTGTTGACCACGTAAGCCAAGAAAGCCATGTAATTCTTGCTTAGACATTTTCGGGCTTGAGTACACGACATGAGTTTGAGTCCTTTGGATGATTTTTCGCCGTATACTTTCAATGTATCCCCCGAAGGCAAAGGAATTCGAATGCACTTCTCGAAACAAATAATTTCCGCATGATGTTTGGCTAACCAATCCATGCCAATGATAACGTCAAAGCTTCCAAGTTTCATAGGAATAAGGTCGATAAAGAAATCATGCTCGTTTAGGCTCAAAATGCAATCACGAATAACGACATCAACGGTGATGGGTTCTCCATCGGCGACTTCGACAGTAAGAGGTCTTTCTAGTTTCGTATTTGGCTTAGCAAGTATAGGCTCAAATTCTATTGAGACAAAACTCTTATCGGCTCCAGAGTCAAATAGAACGTAGGCATAAGAATTATTAATAAGAAACATACCTGTTCAGTTTTAAAGACGTTTACGATACAGGTAAAGCAACAAAAGAACTTGGATCATAAAGTTGGGGTTGGTTTTGACATACCGTTCACCACATCGTTGTTTGCTTGTGCTTGGTTTGCATTGATGTTGAAGGCACGTCCTCGAGCTTGTGGTACGTTACCCGCAAGACGAGGGCATTGTGGGCGAAAATGACCAGGTTCCCCACAGTTGTAGCAAGCACGATTAGCAACTAACGCGGCATTGTTTGGTGCACGGTGACAAGTAGCCACCAAATGTCCATACTTACCACACAGTGTACAGATACGGCACGGGGTATTACCCGCATGATGATACTTACAGACATTGCACAATGGTAGAGGACCAGCATAGGTTCTAGCAGCAGGTGCTTGTGTACCAGGAGCGGGTTGTCTTTGAGGTACTTTGGGTGTAGCCACAGCGAAATTACGCGCCGGTGTGAACTTGCGTTTCTTGTTGTTGTAAGACGGTTCATTCTTATTCTCCTTAGCTGCTTCAGGGACCGCCTTTTCAGTCTTTTTAGCCCCTTTGACAGACAAGGTGCCCGCTCGAATATGGTTTTCAGTAAGTTGTGCGGTGATGGTAATGGCATCTTCCAAAGTTGTGGGTCTACTTCCCACCACGGCATCTTGGATTTGAGGTGGCACCCCCTTGATGAACTTCTCAATGTTCCTAGGAACAGTGTCAACCATGTGAGGCAACAGGATGCTCAACTCGTGATGCCTAGTTGAATAGGCCAAATGATCTCCACCATCTTGCTTGAGATTCCAAAACTCCTCCTCCAGCTTTTGCAGCTCACTTCTCGGGCAGAACTTTTGGATGGCAATGTTCTTGAATTCTTCCCAAGTGAGTGCCAACACAGCATCAGCACCACGATTCCTCTTCTCACTATTCCACCACGTAAGTGCTCTTTGTTGAAGAACACTTGTGGCATAACGGACTTTGAGTGCCTCGGGACACTCACAGTTGATGAAGGTGTTCTCCATGCTTTCAAACCACTCGAGAAGTCCAGTGGCTCCTTCCTTCCCACTAAAGCTAGTGGGTTTGCATGAGTTGAAGTGCTTAAACGTGCAGGGTTGGTTGTTTCTTCCTTGATTTGCACTATTCTCTCCTTGCCCATTGCCATTAGTGTTGTTACTAGCGTTGGTCATCAAGGTGCTACTCAGTTCGGCAACCATGGTCGGAATGACTGCAGCCATTTGACGGGCAATCATAGCGGCTAATTTGCGGTCAGAGCTACCACGCTTTCCATGATGACGAGACATGCTGGATACAAAATAAGTTAGTCATAGAAATTTGGAGGTATAAGATAGTAAATCAACAAAGATTTTTCAAGACTTGTAAAACACATATGGAATGATTCCATTTGGTACGCATTACCATTTGGAAACGTTGACACGTCAAGGTGAGTTAACTCCAATTGCCTTAGAAACTTGTGTATATTGACCATAGTTTATCACTCATCCCAGAAATCCCCAGGTAAGCATAACTAGTCCCACGGGATTTATGCGAAATGCTTACCTTAGCCCGAAGGCTTTTTGCCAGGAAATCCAGAATACAGGTGTCTATGTGTCACACAATATTTCTTTAGATTCATGGAATTAAAACCTTGATGAGATTTTCATAGATTAGTCATAAAGTCTAAAGATTTGAACCTTTTGATATAAAGCTTACGTTCCCCCGTGTCGTCGAGAATAAGTTTAAGATATTTCATCGTCGAGAGAATAAAGGATTAAGAATAAGTTTTAGAGAGGACAAGGCAACCAAGTTTCTCAATTATAAGGCAATCCTAACTAAAGGCATCAAGTTGCACATCAAGAGCCCCTCCTTAACAAGTAGCATTATGTAGCATGCAACAAGATATATTACAAGATCATAAAGATTTTTCTTATGAGGTTCATGCATCAACTATAGTCTAGGTCACCATTTCTAATAACCTAAATCCCTATAGTTATGGGCTCTGATACCAATCTGTCACACCCCAACCTTAAAGGCGGAAACGTCGAGATGTGAGGGTTAAGATTGTTCACAGCCACATAACACTACCATAAATTGTAAATATAGAAATTCATAAGTTGAAATAAACATTACAACCAAATGTCTCAACAAACAAAAATAAACAAAGTTCAACTTCCAAGTCTCAAGTTATTATATTTATTTATTTTTCCTAGGTCCAAATCCTAGGTGTAAGCATGCTTCAAAGAATAATCATCAACCTTGTGTATTTCCTGAAACATGTTAAAAATAAAGGAGTCAACTTTAAAAGTTGGTGAGTTTCCATGGGTTAAGCATACAATATATATATATATATATATATAAAAGTTTACAAGTAGCAATTCATGTCAATGATTACGAATAAAGCAAGTTTATAGATAACATATAGCTACAATCAAACCTTGACCAAGAATATCATTTACAAGTTTAACGATTAGCTAAGTGTACTTGGTTCCCATAGTGCTCAAGAATACGACACTAGGAGCCGGCAATAACCTCGGCTTTAGCACCAAATAGGCTTGTCAGGCCCATAGATCTATGACGTCGCCAGGCTAGCAATAGTTAATGATTGTTACAATATGACTATCATATAAGACTCACAATATTACAAATAACCATGACAAAGTTTATAAATGAATTGCTCGTGCATTTACAAGTATCAAGATGTTTACAAGTGCAAGTTCATAAAGTTAACATGTTTCACCCCAAAAGGTGTGAAATAAAGTAAAAAGGGGCATGGAAAACTCACATGATATATATATAGGATGATAACAAGAAATAAACGGTGCTCCAACGATTCTTTTTCAAGTTACCTAACGTATATATTTCAAGGTTAAGATTAGAGGTAATATTAACGATTAAACGTGAACTAGGGTTTCAATAGGAATTTGGGGTTTTTATAAATAAGTAAGGTTATCTATTGAAATCATATATATATTTTAATCCAATGAAAGAAATATACCATTTAGGTAATGGAATATGGAGAAAAGAAATTAAATTCTTTATAATAACTTGTAAAGTTCAAATATAAGATGCAAATAAATTTTTATAATTATTTGAAATAAACATGATTAACGTATTGGCCAATAATAATTTATTAATTTAAACTATTATTTAAAGTCTATTTTATAAAAATAATCTAAGTATGACATTTGTAAAAAAAACGTTTTATATAAAATATTAAAATATTTAAACGAAGAAATTTACAGAAGTTAATTATGCGACTTTAAAAATAATTAAAGTTTACAAAAATGATTTTTATAATTATTAAAATATTTCTGTATTTAAATTTGTTAAGAAAAGGCTTTAAAAAAAATAATGTGGGTGCCCGGGTTCGAACCCGGGACCTCACAATTGTGGGAAGTGATGTTTACCGTTAGGCTGGGTAGCCTATGCCTGCTAAAAGCCGGCTTCCCTACTTTATAAATACAATCTCTGGAAAAAAACCCAAATCGCATAAACCCTAGAATGATTTAGGACCAAATTGATGCATAAATCGATATTGATAACGATGATAATCATGGGGCTTTTGTTCCCCATGTAAAAACGAGTAGATAACTGTGTTTAATTACCCGAATCAAAGTCGAATCGATGGTGAGCAAGACGAAGAACAAGTCGCGGCTATGTCGAGATTGGTTCGGGTTGCAAATGATGTTAATAATCAAATTAGTTGCACAGATAGCTTCTACTGGTCTCGGTGATTGAAAGCCCTTTATCAATTTTAATTAAGAATGACTGTAGGTTGAAGAACACTAATGTTGCAGGTCGCGATGAAGGGGATGATCGAATGTGATGTTCGTGTGAGTTCCAGGTGAAATTGAGATTGATGGCAGCTTAGGATTAGTTAAACGTTCGATTATGACACATTTAATTTGATTATTATTGAGTTTTAATGTTCGAACGGCTCTATGATTAAAAGCTTCGGTTATTCAAACCGATTGGGTTCATAACCGACGTCTAAACGCAATTAAGGTGCGTGTTCAAGTTCGAAACGGTTCCGCGACTGTAATGGTGTGGTTTAATTGAGTTAAATTCGGGTTTATCGACCGATTGGGGGTGGCCGGAGCTCGGCCGGAGCTCCCACCGGAAAATCGGGTGTTTGGGGGTTGGGTTTTACAATTTACACCTTTGGTCCCTGAGGTTTTAATATTACACCTTTTAATCCAAAGTTTTATTTCTAGTTTAAACTAAATTACAGTTTTAGTCCCTGTAGTTTACATATTATTATTTTAGGTACAAAACTTCTATTTTAAGTTTGTAAATTGTCTTAAAGACCCCCTAACTTAACTAAACTTTAAGTTTTAAACATTTTTAAACTTGTTAATTATTTAACTCTTATAAATTATTATTTCTATTATTATTATTTTTTTATCTTATTTTAACTATTATTATTATGTTTTATTATATTAAAAACAAATTATTAACTCTTAAATTAATGAATTAATGCACCATAAAAGAAACATTCATAAAAACCCATATAGTTTCTTAAATGACATAAATGGTCCTTACAAGAACATAACAAGGTTAACTATCAATTAACGAAAACACGAAAGGTTACATAGAGAGGCCTTTAAAGATCTACCACCAGCCATCTCTAAGCACTATAAGATTCAAACACCAACATGGTCATTCAAGGTAACAGCTCAGATTATGTCAAGTATACTAAGTCCCTAACTACAGTGGCCAGTTGTGATTAGCCACCTACTTTACTCTTCATTCTCCAAGCCTTTTCTATCCTGACTACATCAGTAATCAAATCTATAAAGAGCACATAATTTACATAGCACACGCACATAATCCCTTTTTCTATTATCCTACATAAAACGTTTACATAAAACATTTACCTGCAGGCATGTAGCTACTAGGACTGGCATTCCTTTCCCTTTCTTGTCCCATTCTCAGTTTAAGTTTAGGTTTTGAAAATAATTTATCCATTCTCTTAAACTTTGGCTCTGATACCAACCTGTAAGGCCCTGTTCCCGGAACGCTTACAGTTGGTCAATCATAGCATGAACATATAAAATTCATCATTTTGCAGCGGAAATTTAACTTTTCATTAATAACTAAAAGCATGTCAAACCATCATATCATTTCTTTTACATTCCAAAAATGTATTAATACAAAAACATTCTCCAAATTATGGATGCCAGACTTGAACCATGCCAAGTAGCTTATGCATCCATGCCTGCACCTCCTCATCATCAACAAATACCTACCAACTATTATGCATACAAAAGTCAGCGACGTTGAGTGAGTTCTACTATTAATAAAATACTTTACTTTCGTTTAAAACATTTTCCTTACTTTTGTACGTGATCATACATTATACATACATCTAGATAATATCATTATTATCTTCCATCATCGTTCATCATCATTCGTTATCATTCATCATCGTTCGTTTTGTACTTTCTTTTATTATTATCTTTCACCTTTATCTAGATCCTGCCATATGCTATACCCCCAAGTCATGCCGAAGCTGGTACTGTGTAGGGGCTTACAAGTAAACCCCCACGTCATGCCAAGGCTAACACAGTACCGGGGTGAAGCGACAAGGATCCCATTTCGTACTTTTTGGTCAATCTCAAGGATTAGACCCCTGTGTGCATTAACAAGGGTTAGCTAAACCACACGTAGTTGAGCAAACAACTACCTCGTTGAGTTGTGAACCTCCATCATTTTGCTTGCAAGACTTTACATTCATTCATTATGTTCCACTTCACGTTAACGTTATCTTTCACTTTCATTATATAATACTTTACGTACATATACATATCACTTCACGTAAAGTCACATCATAATACATAGCATGAAACATCATCATCATCATAACAGCAGCCCACAAGCATACATAACATAAACAAGCATAGGCCACCATGAAATATCAATACATAGCACTTAATTCCTATTTCCCAAAATTACAAAAATATTCCAAGTGTTCACAGTGTATGAACAAATGTACAGCGGACAGCTTAAAATACTCTAAGTGTCCACAGCGGACAGCCAAGGTCCACAGTGGACAGCTTAAAATCCATAGCGCATGACAAAAATATTCTAAGTATCCCCAGCGGATGAACAAAGTCCACAGCAGACGAACAAGTCCACAGCAAAAGAACAAGTCCACAGCGGACGAACAAGTCCACAGCGGACAAACCATAAAAGTTACTAAGTGTCCACAGCAGACATGCAAATCCACAGCGGACGGTATAAATTCTTCTAAGTATCCACAGCTGACAGTTTAATGTCCACAGCGGACAGCATACAAATACACTAAGTGTCCACAGCGGACACTTTATGTCCACAGCGAACAACATGCAAAATCTACTAAGTGTCCACAGCGGACAACATGCATGATTTTTCTAAGTGTCCACAGCGGACACTTTATTTTCACAACGGACATCATGCATGATTCACTAAGTGTCCATAGTGGACACTTTATGTCCACAGCGGACATCATGCAAAACATCTGCAATGCATCAAATGTACTTTCCAGTCCCCCAGCATCATTCTAACATATACTTAGCATACCTTTAACATGTTACACACATAAAACATACTAAACATCATACAACAACATAGAAATCATCTAAAAACATACATCAACCATACACAGTCGTACATCATGGAAAATTCATAGTTTGGTTTAGAAACCTTCTGTCCAGTATGCATAACAGCCCCAAACACGTAGAAAACCAGTAAAGGAAGGGATTTAGAACTCACCTTAAACAGCTTTCAAGTAGAACACCATAAACCCGAGAGCCCACTTGAAGTTCTAGTACCTAAAACACACGAAAACGAGCACTAAACACCAGAAACTCAGTCCAGAAGCTGAAACCCGACTGAAAACCGAGAAGAATTACCTTAAAATCTCACCTTCTTGAAGAACTTTTCACTTTCTCTCTCTAAAACCATATGGGAACTTTCTCTTCTTTTTTTTCCAGCCGATAATGTACCTGAAAGATAAGGTATGGGCAGCCTTAACACCTTTTTGAACCCACTATGAGCAAGTTTGGCCCTTGCACGCTTTTAACCCCTTGCTTTTGAAATAACTTCCTGTTTGCTCCCTTACTTTTCTTTTCTTTTCTTTTTCTAAAATTTTCGGGTGTTACACGACTGTTTGTGAGTTCAAGAGTTTGTAAGTCATCGTAGACAATAGCATTTGTAAAATATAAACAAGTGCATTAAAATAGATAGCTAGTCTAATTTCATTAGTAATGAACAATAGTGATTTCGCGATCGAAGCTGACTATGTTTGTCCGTCTGCCTTCCGCCACGACGTACCAAGTCGTGACGCTGTTAGTCGTTTAGGACAATATTGCACCCGCTCGACCCCAGTCATACGGGTGGGGCTTGTCAGACCCAGTAGTACTACCGAAGATTTCCCGCTAGATTCCTTAATTAACGATCCAAAAGTGTAAGGGCTTTCAATGGTATATCACACTATGTCATACTAAACACATGTTATAATGGTAAAGCATTTTAAAATAAAGTATGCTTTCTCCCCAAAAAAGAGAATAAATAAAAATAGGGCATTAAACTCACCTGGTGCGTAAACAAAAAATAATAGAGAGCTAACGGTGAGTGGATAGACAACCCGTCAGAGGTTACCTAGAACACGTGAGTACATAAGTACGTGTAACCCAAAAAGTTTAACAACCCTAAGTGCTCAATAAACACGTTGACCCAAGGTTATTGGAAAACAAAGACTCATTTGACCTAGTTGACCTGTTGGTGACATGTTAATTGATATCTAGTTTGATCAAGTATGGCAACTCATTACTCATGATTATCATACAAGTTATTCACGTATGCCACATCATCAATCATAAGTTCTATCAAGATCATCCTACCAACATAGATTATCATACAACATATGTGAACCTCAACCAATCAACATGCTCAACATAAATATAATTACATCATAATTAACAAATCATACACTGAGTTTAATCATGCACTACATGCCATGTGAAGCCACTCACGACTTCACACCCTAAACCCTGCCAATCCTACTAAGTAGGGGCCTCAGATTCGGACGTGTGTATGACAATCATTATCACTCACTCAACAAGATTCATATCAACTAACATACATAACAATGATCTATTATAATCCCAAACATGGTTCCATAATCTCCTAACATAACCCAACATCTTGCAATATTGCATAAAAGCTAGATTTCCAAGTAATCCATCAAGTATCCATACGACCCAAATAACACATTCTAACATATTAGACATCATCAAAAAGCATTCTAGCATGATCCTAACATCATAAACATACCCAGTTCACAATATCCAATGATTCACATCAATAAAGTTTCCCTTTCAGGAAAGTAACACCCAAGGTCAATCTATCATTCGATTCATTCATGAATTCATCATCTTTATACGCAATCAAGTTCATACAAATCATCTAGACATGATAAACATCATCAATTCATCACAATTCCCAAATCTCATGCATAAAAGTTACTACTTATAATAAGGTATGAACAACACTTCAATTCCATGAATTTCTTGTATAATCCACGTAAACTAACATCAATGCAATACAACTAACATCATATTATTATCAAACAACATCAAATTCTACAATAACCATGTTAATTGAACTAGGAGTCTACTTGAATCAAAAACTATGAAAAACTAATCAAAATATTACCTTTAATCGCATAATAATCAAGAATTAACACTTGCTACACGTTGGAACGATTGCACTAAGCCAAAATCGATTTGTTCTTGAAGCTAGAAGCTTGAAATCGCAAAAGTAAGGGTGTTTAGGGGTGGTTCATGGCACCCAGCAAGGGGTATGGGGATAGGGTTGGGTTTTTACCAAAATTAAATTTAGTTGTTTTACAATTTAACCCCTCCTTGATCACCTTTTGTAAAAATTAAATCTTTTACACCTTTTTAAATAAGTTTTTAACTACAAAACACATGTATTATTAACCAACAATAATAATCATATATTTCAACTAACAATAAAACACATGAATCAAATATCATACGTTGTCACGTTACAAAGTAAAATCCACAAATAATATTTAAAATTCATGAATCACATAACCACAAATTAATAATCAAAATTATTAATTAGATTATTATCTGTTAACCATAGTTAATTATTATTAGGTCACCAACATTCAACGACAACTAGTGTGTTCAACGACAACTAGTGTGTGCTCACGACACGTGTATGCTAGTCCTAACGGAACTAATGGAGTTTGGTAACAGAAAATTACCGGATGTCACATTATCCCCATGTTGAAAGAACTTTCGTCCCAAAATTTGTATTACATGGTTGTGTTACATCACTGGTCTACTGTATTGGCACAAAGAATAGAACTAATAGAGTTTGGTAACGAAAAATTACCGGATGTCACATTATCCCCATGTTGAAAGAATTTTCGTCCCGAAAATTGCATTACATGGTTGTGTTACATCACTGGTCTACTACATTGGCACAAAGAAATCGAGTGAGTTGTCACATGATCCCTATGTTGAAAGAAATTTTGTCCCGAAATTTAATCATTACCTTCGCCTGCTGTCGTCGTCGTTTCCAACAAATAAGGATACTTAATCTTCATCTGATCCTCACGTTCCCACGTGAATTTGGGTCTACCTATTGAGTTCCAGCCAACTTTGACTATGGGTATTTTGCTTTGCTTAAGGGTCTTGACTTCACGATCCATTACGTCAACCGGTTCTTCAATAAATCGTAATTGCTCATCTACTTGTACCTCCTTAAGTGGTACAACCAAAGTATCATCAAATAAACACTTCTTTAGGTTGGAGACATGAAACACATTATGAACTCCACTCAATGAGTCAGGCAGATCTAATCGATACGCCACTGGACCGATTCTTTCTAGAATCTCAAATGGTCCAACATATCTTGGATTAAGCTTGCCTCTTTTGCCAAATCTAATCACGCCTTTCCACGGTGAGACTTTCAGCAATACTTTATCTCCGACTTGAAACTCCAAAGGTTTCTATCGCTTGTCTGCATAGCTCTTCTGTAGGTCTCGTGCCACAGCCATACGATTTCATATCGGCACGATCTTTTCAGTAGTTTCATGCACCAATTCAAGGCCAGTCAACTGACTATATCCAACTTCTGCCCAACAATCTGGTGATCTAGACTTTCGCCCATACAATGCCTCAAGCGGTGCTGCCTTAATGCTAGTGTGAAAACTTTTGTTGTAAGAAAACTCTACCAACGGCAGTTGAACTTCCCAATTGTTCCCGAAGTCAATCACACAAGCTCACAACATGTCCTCCAACGTTTGAATACTACGTTTGCTTTGCCCATCGGTCTGCGGATGATAAGCAGTGCTCATATCCAGACGCGTACCCAAAGATTTTTCCAACGATTGCCAGAAATGGGATGTAAAACGAGCTTCACGATCCGAAATAATCGATATTGGTACATCATTTCTCGAAACTACCTCTTTCAAGTAAATCCGGGTTAACTTATCCATCTTATCCGTTTCTTTGATTGCCAAGAAGTGAGCGGACTTAGTCGGTTGATCCACAATCACCCATATCATCTCACAACCACTATGAGTCCTGGTTAACTTTGTAATAAAATCTATAGAAATCTGCTCCCACTTCCACAAACCAATGTACGTAGTTATGCAATAAGTCAAATATAAGATAATAATTGTTCAAAGCATGCTTGACACGTAAGTGCTCCTAAGGGCAGCTGCTAGTAACGACCTGAGAAAAGCATACTAAAAGTGTTAACAAGATGGTTGGTGAGTTTAAGGAATGTCTAGTCTCTAATATCACCAACGCGTTTGGTCGTATTGGCTGTGGATGAGAGAAGAACTCTACAGTTAAGCATGCTCAGGTGCCAACAATCTAGGGATAGGTGACCTCCCTGGGAAGTTTTCACTCGGGCAACCAAAAGCAAATCCGTGAGCTCATCATGGTCAAAGAGAACAATATTGGTGGTATGAGGGGTCGGGTGTTACAGAATGGTATCAGAGCCACTCCTGTGTCGTTAGGGATGGCGGGACAAACCTCATCGGGGATGGTGAGTTCTCGGGCTCATCAAGGATGATGAGTCCAAAGGGGGTGATTGTGACACCCTACATAAGTCTCATATTGGTCGTGGACAGGAGAGATTTCTGATTCATAAGGAATGTCTAGTCTCTAATATCACCAACGCCTTTTGGGCTTATTGGCTGTGGATGAGTGAAGAACTCCACAGTTAAACGTGCTCAGGTGCCAACAATCTAGGGATGAGTGACCTCCCTGGGAAGTTTTCACCCGAGCAACCAAAAGCAAATCCGTGAGCTGCTCGTGGGCAAAACGGACAATATTGATGGTATGAGGGGTTGGGTGTTACAGAAAATATATTTTTCAAAATCAGAATTGTCTAACTGTGATTTTTTTTCTAAAACAACAAAACTTTTTTAATTTAAGAAATATTTTAAAATCAATATTTTTTAAAAATAAAAGTTTTATATTAAAATATTTTTTTACAAAACAAACCCAAAGTTTTTAAACAATGAGATATCGATAAAAAGAAAACGAGCTTTTTTCAAAGCAGTAATGTTTTAAAATGAAGTTTTTAAAATTGTAAAAATATTTTATCAGCTAATCAAAGTACTTTTATATTTAATGTTTTACAGTTTATAACTCTTTATTAATAAATAATTAGTATTATTCTTATTTAACTTGTGTAATACACGGGGTTATAACCTGGTGTTGTTTATATAAAAGAAACTATAATAGCATAAAACAGAAGTCAAACTATAGTATGCTACAAGAGGAATGAAACAAAAGAATATGGATCATATTTGGCTGAAAACTCATAAGAAACTAAAAAATCATATGATATCCTAAAAAAAACTTTAGTTAAAACTATTCAAAAAATAACCAATATTTAGTTTTCACTTTAACTCTGGAGATCTTTTAAAATTCCTCGCTTAAGTACATGGCGAGATTTAAGTTTTTCTCGAGGTGAATTTTTTAAAAAATTACTTGCCTATGGTAGGATTTCAATTTTGGTTTTCCTTTAAAGTTAAAAATAGTGAATGAGATTTTTTCGCTGACGTGACGAGGGTAGGTAGATTTAGAAGTCATCTGTAGTGTGTGAAGGGTATTATATAGTTTGTGTGTTTTTAATTATATAATGCTAGACAAATTTATCTATTTGTATTTTCTTCTCAAAACATTAGTTAGTTGGCATGTATTTAACTTAATTGGGAGCTTATGTTTCACTTTCTCTTTGTGTGTTGTTAAAGTATTTTTATCCTCTACACGCTATAAAATTATAATTGCTATTATACAACCTCATATAATACACGGGACTATATTCTAGTGATACATAAATCGTTAAATGTATATATAGGTTGTTGGTTAACGGTACAACCAGTAACGTAAGTCGATTAAAAAACATACATCAAGTGATTGTGTAAGATTTCATTCCATTTTATACATTTTAAGTAGCAAACAACCACATACTCCTAAATTGTTATGTTCAAAGTTCTGAAAAAATCAGCCACCCAAAAGCACAGGTTTGTTAAACTACCATATCGTCATCAAACTGCTAGTTTTTGTATTAAAAAAACAAGTAAAAAAACAAAAAACAAAAAAGGAAGTTTCATACCTTTGTAATAGTCATAAGGACCAACATCCTTTCATTGAAAACAAAACAAAAGGTGCAGCAATCACATACCGTTAATCTGATTTGCATCCATAAATTGTTTTCAGCCGGTTAAGACGTACCTCTTATAAGTTTTTGACATCTCTAGCTTAACACGCATTTCACATACCAACCCTTGAAGGTTTCAGAGGGAGAGTGGTGGAAAATTATAAAACTCGGCGAAATGATAAAAAGGCGACTGAAAAAAACTTAAAATCAACTAAAAAATTAGAATTCAAACATCTAATTGTATATAAATTTAATAAAATACCAGGTGATTTCTGACAATCTTAATGAAGGTGACTTGTAGAGGCCGTTCATTTCGACATCAACGTTCAGCCCCTCATTTTCAACATGCACATTAACTTTAACATGTTGGGCCTCCACGTCAAGTTTGTCCATTGCCTCATCAACTATATCATCTTGAACATTAACTTTAACATGTTGGGCCTCCACGTCAAGTTCAGCTTATTCAACGTTCATATTAACTACTTAATGCATTCAAAAGAAATTAAGAATTGTAATGTATGACAAGCTAATTAGCATGATGTTTGTATCATTCATAAATAAAATTGAGTAGAAAAATAAAATAACTTTAAGAAATGAGACCTGCGTTTTTAGTATCTTCATCAGCTTCAAGTAATAAATTGTTGGTTTCAGGTCCAAGATCATACTCAAAACTCTTGATGGAATGTTTTCGGTACTTTCATTGAACATAAACCAAAGTTTAAATAGACTTACATACTAAGCAAAACATGCATACGTGGGCAACCATCCACATACTACCACTAACCCATGATCCCATACAACCATGATCTTCTACCACTAACATCATTGATTAAATAAAAAAAATTACTAAAATAAACCAACCCGACTTGACCCGATCAAGATTAACCCAACATTCACCCCCTTAATCTTGATCTCGGTTCTCGCTTCTTGCTTCTTGCTTGAACCACACAGGTTCGATTCTTGCTACTTTAAGAACGTATAGTTCTTTTCTCTTGCTTAAATCTTGCTTTCTATCTTCTTGCTTGATTGAATCGATTCATCTTGCTCTTGCTACTTACTACTTGCTCTTGCTCTTGCTCTTGCTCTTGCTCTTGATCTTGCTCTTGCTATACGAACCGCACTTGCGGTTTCTTGCTTACACACTTGTTTTCTTCTACGTTGGGCTCATAATTAATTCAACAACTTGCTTGTGTGCTTACATGTTCAAATTAATTAAGATGCCTGTTTTCTTGCTTTCTTGCTTCGATGGGGGTTTTGACCTTTTCACGTGTTTGGTTGCTTACTACCTTCGATTACTTTCAGCAGGTTGCTTGCGTGCTTTCCTTTGAAATCAAAATAGCCACAATGTTCAGGTGTGTGTGCCCCTGCTTCACCTACCTTCTTGTGTGCTTGCTTGGTTTCTTATCAATCTTCTCTACCGTTCCGATCAATACCTTCACATTCTCACTGCTTCTATCGTCTTTCTTTTTGCTCATCTCTTGTTCTTAATCCCTGCAACCAAGGGCTGCTTCCTCTTTCAAAAATCGACTCTCAAAACAGCTTTCTTTTCTAACCTTGCGCTCTGATACCAAATGTTGGTTTCAGGTCCAAGATCATACTCAAAACTCTTGATGGAATGTTTTCGGTACTTTCATTGAACATAAACCAAAGTTTAAATAGACTTACATGCTAAGCAAAACATGCATACGTGGGCAACCATCCACATACTACCACTAACCCATGATCCCATACAACCATGATCTTCTACCACTAACACCATTGATTAAATAAAAAAATTACTAAAATAAACCGACCCGAAAACCAACCCGACTTGACCCGATTAAGATTAACCCAATATAAATGACCTCCCCCTAAAGTTCCATCATCCACATGACCACATTATTACCTTTATAAAATGTAAGAAGAGAAAAGGTTATACGTAGTCATATAGAAAATCTTACAATCCACAGTAAAAAAAATGTATATATTCTAAGGCAAACATCATTGTGTAACAACTTCAAGGCAATTGGAGTGAAACGCAATAGATGAAAATCCATTATAAGCTTGGTATATCCCTTAAAAATCCATTAAGGTTTTTATGTTGGATGATTTTCACTTGCCACATATGACCGAGCCTTGTAGTGATTGTAACATACGAGCCTAGGTGTAACATTGCTAAAAAAGTCGGGACCCAAAGCATCCGCTGGACAGCAGGGGTTCGGGGATGGCAGCCCAAGAAAATGGGGTCCAAGGGGCAAAGCCCCCGGCTGCAAAGAAAGGTATAACTGAGAAAAATTAAATTTTAGGAAAATCAAGTTCGATGCGTCCCGCATCAGAAAGCGATGCGGGGCGCATCGATTAGGCTAAGGAATCAATACGGGGGTGACACGTGTCTGATGACTAAATAGATAAGAATTGACTTTCATACTTCAATGCGGGATGCATCGGATATCCAATGCGAGGCGCATCAGAAAAATGAGGCCGATGATCTGGTGACATGTGCCAGCCATGCAACACGTCAATACGTGGAGCATCAGCCACCAAATCAGCCTATATAAAGCAACACTCGGGTGAGCTTTCAAACACACAAAACTCTCTAATATCTCTCTCTTAAAACTCTCCTATTCTAATCCCTCTCCTACTTTAGATCAATTCTAAGCTATCCTGAAGAGCTGCACGAAGAAAATGACACCGAAAACAAAGTCCTGAAGTTGTAGATCTGATCTTAAGTTGAGGTGTTGATTGCTTAGGAACTATCTTCGTTATTTCTAGGATAAAATTGGCTCAACCACGCTTAACAAGGTGAATATATTGTATTTTATAAGCAAAACGTTTGTTATCTTGATTTATAAAAATTACATGTATTAAAAGCTAAATCTTTAAGTCAAGACCCGTATTTTATGATAAAGACATTTATACCAGAAGTATATGTATAGTTTGGCCAAATTTATATCTCGCGGATGGGTGAAAATCCCATACCGGGGCTAGTCAAGGTCTTAGTGTAGATCCGGGTAGTCCCCGTTGAAAAAGAGACTGCTTGAGCCATAGAATTAGTATATATGAAGGATGGACTCCACGGTTGAGATCAACTACTAAATGTATAGTTTACCTTTTATGATCTGAGATTCTAAATAACATGTATGTTTGAAACGTTTTAGTGTCAATTACATGTATTCACCAGCTTTTGTTGATAAATGTTTTTAAAATATTGTACAGGTAAACACGTACAATATATGTTAGTTAGGGTTAGGGTCCAAAGGATGTTGACTCTTTAGGCCTGAATAACCCGGATAGGTATACATATAGGCCAAGTGAATTGTTGAAAAGATCACGACTCTCTAGGCGCTTAAATTTGTTGTGATTGTATAATTGTAATCGGGTGTTTGTAAAACACAAATTATAATTGTATATAAAGGGTTTTAAATCCTTTTAGGAATATATGAGAAGATGAAAGTTTTGTACAGTAACATTAATGTTACACATATTACGAATATACGAACTTTTGATATAAATTATTTTGCTGCATAAATGATTTAAAACCACAAAACAAAAGATCGAAACCAGTAGGCCACACGATCCAGTGCTAAAAACATGGGTGTGACACTAGGACTTTCTTGTTAAGATGCCTTTTAACAAAGTGAGTATCTATCAACTGAAATACAATGGACATGTAAAGTAAATTGGTGACATACATGATAACGAATACATAACTTTTTAACCTACAAAACATGAAAAGATAACTTAAAGATGGTGTGTATTACCATAGGATGTCGTAATTCATCTCACATGATCTAGTAAAAGATAGGATGTTTTGTAGAGATAAATCTTTAAAAACACATAAATGGTCCCAAGTGTGTTTATCTATTGGGTTTGAGGTGTAATGTCTCTCATAGTTAGACGATCGTGCTTCCACAACTCGTACCAACCATCCGTAAGCAAATACCTTTCATTTCTGAGCTCAAGACGAAATCGACTTTGTTACTTGCTACTTTGTTACTTGCTAAAATGATGATCTACATCAATACGCTCAGTATCTTCAAGTTATGATGATGAAAATTGAAGAATTAAAATCGCAGCAGTGAATCAAACACAAAAAGTCGATTTTGACGAAGTTTTCACATGAATAACCGCTTTTTGTGAAAACTTGGGTAGTTTTCGCATCGGTAACCGCTTCTTGCGATACCTTGGAGTTACCGCGCGAGAACATCAAGTTTTCGCGTGAGAACATCTACCTAGTTCATATGCAAAAACTTCATCAAGCAAAAACTTCAACATTCGCGTGAAAACTTTTACTATCAACTTGATTTTTGCGAAAACTTTGCAAAAATGCAAGAACGTTGTCTAGATGCGAAAACTTGTTAGTTTGTGAAGGTTTAGAACAAGTGTTTCGGCCCAAATCTAGAGGATGCCGAATGATTTGAAGTTTGGTACCTAAACAGGGGTTTTTTTGTTGTTTGATCAAGTTCAAGATTCTATATCTACAACATTTGATTCAGTTCGTTCGTGAACTGAAACTTGACAATGTGGGCTTATCTTATCTTACTGATGGGGACAATGATCAAACGGGTTAATTAAGTGAAGAATCAAGATTGTTTGGTATTCTTGCTCTAAAAATATGGGCTTATTACATCTTACATAGGGGGAAGAATACTTTAGATGATCTAGTTCGTTGTCACTGAATCTTGTCATCGGATTGAAGAATCGGGTTTTTTGGGAATCCAAAATGGAAGTTGGACCTCTTTGTCATATGCCTAATATATCTTAAGTTGTAAGTAATCAAGATAGAACAGTTTAATCTTGATTCAAACGTGATATCCTTTATTAAGCTATACGTTAGGAGGAGGTTACAGCTGAGGGGGAAGACTAAAGTGAAAGATACCCAAGGGTCAGATAATTCATGAAGATGAGTGACTAAAGTCAAACATAACTTGATATCATAATCCAATTGTAAGGACCTAGTCTTTATGGATTACAATATCAAGTGAAAAGCAAAAACTCAATTCATGCGAGAAGTACAAGGATGCGAGAACTCCAAGATGATTGATGAAGAACTTATCGCGCGAGAACTTGGAGTTGCCGCGCGAGAACATCTAGACAGTATATATAGATGTTTTTCCTTTGTATTTCATAATGTGTGTTTATTTTGTGAAAGTACTCTGAGGGTGAGAGAGCAGAGAGTTGTGTGATAGGCCGCCCGAGGGGAGCTCACCTCGGGTGGATCGAGCTTAAATGATATATACTCCTTTGGTATTGTAATTATTTGATTGATAATATTCGATTGAGTTTGTTTAATGTTCGTTGATATCACACAAGCACACGTCCCTCTTAATTTGATTATCAAGTGCAACAATATGTGGAATCGATCGTGATGAGGACTTTACACATAATGTCATCTTCACATCTAATTAAAATCATAGATGTAGGTTCCTTGTTTTGATAAAAGCCTCTAATCAAAGCAAACGGTAATGGCTTAAAAACTGAAAAAAAACCTTCAGTGAGAATTTAATAAACAGAAATCCAAATAAAAGCGACAAAATAATAATACTAAATCTCACCAAGTAAGCCGAAGATGTGTATCTAACAATAGTGGAAAATCCTGCAGGTAATTCAATTAAAGGAAATGACATATGCTAATTGCAAAAAAAGAGAAGATAAGTCACCAGACAATTTTATAAAGAATCATATAATAGATTCATAATTGTTGGTCACTAACATGATCGATTGTAAGTAGATCATATAATAAAAGTTTTAAGTAGACCATAAGGCTGATATGATATGCTAAAATCGAATATTATACCATACAAAAAGTTGCACAAATCTTGAGATTTAAATACACCAAATCTACAGATATTTCAACAATCTAAAATGTGAATCAAGCAACAAACACGTTAATTAGTACAGTAACACTTTCACATAAAGAATGAACAAAACCCAAAAATTAATCGATATAAAATCAGGGATTAATGTACAAACAATAAAGTACAATGATTCGACATTCAAATACACCCAATGTACAGAGATGTTTATGATTACTTATGTGAATCGGCTAGCAAACACAGAAATCATTAATTACAATAAAGTACAACGATTAAGTAGACATTAAAATACACCCAAATAACATAATGTATTATTCTTCAAAATAACACAATTAAAGACGCTATAAGTTTTAAAAAATACATGGGTGAAATAACATTATTATGTAATTCTAATGGTAAAACACAATTATAGATAACAGTTTTGTATAATCTATTAAAAATAAATAAGAAAAAATAATACATTGTGTTATCTTCAACACTATAAGTTTTGAAAAATACATTCGTAAAAGTATGTTATTGTGTATTTTTAATTGCAAAACGCAATGGTACATAACAAGTTTATAATCTATAAAAACAATGATAACAATAACACAAAATAATTTAAAACGTAAAACACAAATGATTAATACACATAACAAGTGATGTAAAATATATGACACAATGAACGTAAAAGACACAATGAGCCGATGTATTTGACATAATGACCAAAATGTCCTCCTATTTAAAACAACAAAAGAACATATGTCAACCACACAATCATTTTTAGTCTTTTTAGATTAAATATTCTTTTTAGTATAACCATACCCTTTTAAATATAGGGTGTTCAATATTTGCATCGGAATTGAAATATTCTAACATTTGATTCCAAGCGAATTTGAATTCGAACATCGAATTTCGAATTGAAGTGGCAAAATTTTAATTTTGAATTTCAAATCAAATTCGAAATTTTAATTTCAATTTTCAATTTTAATTATATTACTTAATTAATTCAAATCGAATCAACCCAAATTCAAACCAAGTACATATTGGTTTATTGAATTCGAATTAGAACTAAAAAATTTAAATTTAAAATATTGGTTTATTTGAATTCAAATTCAGAACTCAAAATATTAAAATTAAAATAACTCAATTCGAATAAGTTCATTAACCAATTTATTAGACTTCCTATTTAGATACATGCTAATCTAACTCGTTTAGTTATACTAATTCATGGGTTCATAAAAATGTCTCATATACTAGGCTACATGTCTTGGTTCCTTTTCTTTTTCTTCTGCTTTTCTTGGTAAATTGCATTTTGTTACCTACCACTAGTTTAGCATTCAATAACTGACTTTTGATCTCGAGTCAAATTTGTGAGTTTTGACTTTCTTCTTTTTCTTGGTCAAGTTTCAATACTATTAAAATTTATAAATGTACATTGAGGAAAAAGGCAGCAGCCGCTTGTGGGGATTCTAAATTTGTTGACACAAGCGTCAAAACTTGTGTTGTTGAGAATACGACTGGTGAACCATGGATAGGGTTATCCATTATAAAAATAATTATACTATTATTATTATTATTGTTGTTTAATATGTATAAAGTATAGTATTATGTACTACATAAGACTAGGTGTTGTCGAAGGGTGATCAGGGGCGCTACCCACATGGCTTGACAGCTTGGTTGCGAACAACGCAACGTAGGAGCGCGATCAGGGACACGATCAATGGCTTGAGGGGGCTAGCGGTGGAAAAATAGCCGTTGGGATCAGGGGCGGAACTACACTATAGATTATGGGGTCAAGTGACCCCATTGATTTTTAAGTGGGTAGTGTAACGTATAGTACCGAAATTCTAAGTGAACCCATAGTTTTTCAGATTGTGAACCCATTAGTATTTTCAAGTTTAGAGAATAACTAAAAATTGGTTTCGGTTCACTGGTTAATCCCGTGTGATGATGCAGAACAGGTCATGGGTTCGACCCTTGCATCCTTTTTTTTTTCACTACTTATTAATTTGTAAAATTACATTTTTACCCTTAAGATACATAAAAACCCTAACCCCAAACACTCATCCCAATCGACCATTACAATCTAGAATCCGTTCAAACAACCCTCGGCCCCCAATCGGCGATTGCTCAACTGCACAGCCCCTACCACCTGCTGCCATCAACTCCGGCTAGCGGTGGGCGGCGGCTAGTACTCCGGTGGGCGGTGGCTAGTACTCCGGCGGGCGACTATTGGATACCAACTACAAAGCCCCAATTCATTCAACTATTCAAGCTTTCAAATTTTATTATTTCAAGGTTTGTTTTCTAAAGTTGTTTCTTTATTTATTTGTCTATAAATGAAGATTCATAACCTAGATTTTGTTTAAATGATTGAGGTGTTTTCATTCTTGTTATTTGTTAGTTAATTTGTTTGGGTGATTCAAACTCTAGATTGTGTTCAAGTTTTAATTTTGTGTTTATTAGTTTATCACAATTCATAAAATGTGTATGCTAGGTTTAGTGATTTTCTATTTAGTGATTTTAGTTTTTGTGTAACCTTAAATTTTAGAGAATTTAAGAGAGTTTGAGCGTGGACTTGTTATAAAAACATAGACAAATGATTTTAGGGGTTTGTTCAATTATCAACACTACTATTTACCATGAAAATAACATAATGCAAATCAAGCATGTAATATGAATCATGAACTATAATAAAACATACATTCATATAAGATTGACTTCACATAATATCAAATTGTTGTAAAGCACATATGTGATAGTAAAATTGTGAATCACCAAATCCCTAATAGTTAATTGTTAAGTCTAGTTGCTAACATGTTAGTTTTCTAATAATTTAGGTAGAATTCGTATTATTAGATTTCTAGAACTTGTGGGTTAGGATTAAAATTTGGAACGCTCATACAAAGTTATGTGTAATCTTTTTACCCTAATAAAAAAAGATGAAATTAGAAGAGCTACAGAGCATATTTGACCCGACTCGATTAGACGACCTGAAAATATATATGTTGTTTTGTTAAAAAGCTAATCACAAAAAGTGACTCCATAAGAAATCATTTCTGGTTCCGCCACTTGTTGGGATGTTGGGAGTTGGGAAAGAGCCGTTGGCTCGTTTTAAAAAAAAATCAAAAAGTTACATTTCACCCTCTAAATACTATCTCATTTCTTATAAAAAAATCACAATATTCATATCTACTCTCTCTTCTTCATCTCTAAATATTTAAAATATCCTCTCACTAGAAAATGTCCGGTAATTGGGATGGTTTGCTTCATACAAATTTTGATCTTATTGATGACGAAACTTTTACAAGCTTTACGTTTAGTCCATTTGATTATCCTGACGATGTCATTCCGGAGTCACAACCGAGTCAAAACGAATCGGGTGGAAAAATCGACTCAAAGCGTCGATTCTGAGTTTGCCAAACAACAACAAAATAACGGCAAGCATCAAGACAGTGGCAAAGGCGAAAGCTTCTAAAGCTAGGTTGAAGAAATTAGTTTTTTTTACCTGTGACTTTAGTTATCTCCCCGAATCGGACAAAGCTTTAATGAGAAAAGAGAATGACCGTATTCGTAGTGAATTGGAAGAGTAAGATTAGTTAGATTATTTTTTTTATTTATTATGTTTTTTTATTATGTGTTTTTTTATTTTTTATATTTATAATGAATTCTATTTGATTATAATGTTTAATTTTATATTATTGTTTTAAATTTAAAAAATTAAATGAGTTAAGTAATTTGTTATAGCTTCTTATCATCTCATCTACAACAGGGTCAGTCTACTTGATTAGGGACTCTATTCAATATCCAGTCAACATTCAGTTAGCGTCACACGTAATAATATTACAGGATAACTTGAGAAGTGGCTCTATCCCACAACACATAGCCTAAGTAAGAAGACATCTAAATATTACCTATAAAGATATAAGTATTAAAATTTAAAATCGACTAGTATTAATTTCCCCATGTGTATATACTTTGTTAGCGCATTAAGCTATGTTTCGAATGTCGAAACATACATTGAACACTGGTACTTTTAATAAAATCAATAAACAAAAGACAAAACATTGTAAAAAAAACAAGTGCATTGCAATCTTTTACATCAAATCTTTACACGTTGCCACTCATTAACAAGTTTAACTAAAAAAAATTGAAAATTTATGTTGACGTCGAAGAAGGGTAAAGCCGCATGTGTGTATACTTAATTAGCAGGGTTAGCCTACATCGATGGAGGGCAAGCGAAGTGGCATGATTGTGTAGGAGGTTATTTCCTACACCATGACCTCAAGGTTACGAAGTAGCAACCTTACTAGTTGCTTCAAGACCCGCCCTTAGATCTTTAAACGTTGTGGATTGTAATAGAAATTTAACAAACACTCTTTAATGATATACTAAAGGCAGCGGAGGGAAGGTGATGTGATGCTTAAGTATAGTTTGTTAGCGAGTTAAGCGTCGTGTTGAATATCGAAATATATATGTGACGATGGTAGGTTAAAAAAGGTCAAATTACCAAAAGACAAAATGTTGTAAAAAACCACATTGCGGCGTGTTAAGTCAATTATTTACAAGATGTTCTTTAATAAAAGTAACAAAAAATAAAGAAGTATATATATATATATATATATATATATATATATATATATATATATATATATATGTATATGTATATATATATATATGTATATGTATATATATATATATATATGTTTATGTATATATATATATATATATATATATGTATATGTATATATATATATATGTATATGTATATATATAGAGGGGCTTTCAAATGAAAACCAAGTTTTAGTTAAGAACCAAAAGAACCAATATCATCCAATCAAATTTTTTATTTTGTTTTCTATTTATTAATCAAAATTAATACTTAATAGGGATAATATGGTAATTAGACAAATTAAATCTCTACAACGTGGGTTGCAAGAAATCGTTCCCGGTTGAATGCATTTATCACAGAATGCGAGATACCATCATTTTATTTGTATTTTTGAATTCAATTCAACAATTAGATTTCTTCTCATAATTTGCGATATCAGGAACATCAATTCACTTTATCAATTTTGAATACCACCTTATTTTTTTATCCCGATGTGTGACGTCAAATTTTTTAAAAGTCACGGAAGAAACTTCGAATTTGCAGACTGCACTACATGAAATTGATGTTTTGAATTCAAATCAAGATCTTTCGAATAGCAGGGAGCATTTTATGAGATCGATGGAGGATGTTATTTACCCAAAGTTATCATCCAATACAATGGATGAACTGTACAGTCAACGGAGAGCGGAATATGTAAGGTTGTTACAATTGATTTATTGACATTGATTCCAGAAAAAAAAAATACAATAAGGGCAAATACATAATGTTCAAAAGTTGAGACTATTCCTCATGATGGTTTTTATTAAAAATTTGAAGAAATACATGACAATAATACTTATCAAGATTCATATAAGGAATTATTGATTTGGAATAAACTTGGTTAGTGTTTATTGTACTTTATTAGTATTGATATAAGGTTTTGTTAAACCTGATACAATGTTCCTAATTATTTTCATGAGTAATTGTGTAACTGTGATCCATGAGATTGTTTAACCAATATATATTGATGTTACAAAATATTTCCAGTAATAATGTTGATGAAATACAAAATTACATACTATTAATTAACTTCTATAGTGATTAGCTGGTGTTTGAGATTGCATGTTTAAAAAGATAATGCTTATGTTTATAAGCAAAATCAAATAATCAACTTAGTAAGAAGATTATCACTATGAAGGTACATTTTTACTTTGAATCCACCAAAAATAATTAGCTTAAAATATGAAATCTCACTGTGTTCTCAAAAACTATTTTACCCTAGATTAAGAACATACGTCCTTCAAAATATTCAGAAGTGCTTACATATGGTATTGTATTTATATATGTTTTACCCAAACTTTATATATGCTGAGTAGTTTCTGATTCATATTTAAGAAAGTAGGCATTTTGTTTGTCAAGAATTTGTTGTCAATGAATATTCCTATTGAACAATGATTATCTCTCTATTTTTTATTTAATTATGTTCAAAAAAGTATTAGATGCATTATTGTATATAAATTCTTATATGCATTGATGCATATATGGAATAGATGCATTGATGCATATATGGAATAGATGCATTGATGCATGTATGGAATATTTTTATTAACAAAGAGAACTATATTTTCTTGATGATAGTTAATCACTAAATTGTTAAAACATGTCTCAGGTACGTGTTTTCTATTAATGTACGGCGTTAGTAAACCCCTAATTCATGACTAGTAATGAATTTCTCATGTGTTTGTTATACAATTTTGTATTTTTTTCATGAGTTAAATTAATGTCAAGCTAACCCAAAGTTCTGTTTAGATGGATAGCATGTATGTTATATCTAGATTTGATGGTAATTCCCTAATTCAAGATGTTAAGATTAAACTATAACCATAATTAGCAAATACATATATGTATATAGCAACTACTAGATGCATCAATGCATAATTATCAACGTATGCACAAATGCATTATTTATTAGATACATCACTGTATAATTATCAAAGTATGCATAAATACACTATTGTTAATATATGAGATAATACAACCAAGAACCTATTTTTGTTTACTATTCTAATCTTCAAACACGTTAAGAGGTTATTTACATTTATGAAATGGTAAGTTTAATTGTTCAAAGTCTTCCTTACATACAATCTGACACTAAATCAATGCTTAACTATATGTATCAGTAGAGAAGTCTCCGCAAGTTATGGGATCTAATTTGTATGTTAAAACTTAAAAGATAAAATGTGTACAATTCATAATAAACTCATACATTGATTTACATATTGATTTAATATATATTTAGATTGACTTTCCGGTAGTCAAATCATGTTTTAAATAAAATATGGAGAATAAAGTCATGGACCATATTTCGTGAGTTGCAGTTACAGAAATGGAACTGCTTTTCCACTTTTGCCCCCCAAATTATTACATGTGTGGTTTTTAAATGAAGTTATTTTATATTTTTGTCTTTTTTATTTATAGCCATAGATCTAAACCATCAATGGTGTGTGATGGTTCTTTTGGTTTTTTATAAAATTTTGGTTTTCAATAGAATGGATCCCTATATATATATATATGTATATATATATATATATATATATATATATATATATATATATATATATGTATATATATATATATATGTGTGTGTGTGTGTGTGTGTGTGTGTGTGTGTGTATATATATATATATGTATGTATATATATATGTGTATGTATATATATATATATGTATGTATATATATATGTGTGTATATATATAGATATATGTATATATATAGATATATGTATATATATAGATGTCAGTGCTTAATATGTTAATAATTATATATGTTTACAATACATAATTCTTTGCATTTTAAGTCATTTTTGTTATACATATTAATTTATTTAGACACTTATTTGTGTTTTATTTGAATTTTATAGTTGTCGGATGAAACTCAGTGATTTTTTAAGAAAACTCAAGATTTGAAGAAGTTCAATAAGAAAAATGCTTCTGATATGATCATATCGAAGTTGGATATGCCCATAGCAGCTGTTAAACTTCAATTGGTTTATTTTTTAACCTGAATATCGTCATATCGCTTTCGATATGGCCATATTCGGACCAAAAACAGGTATATTACCTCAATTCACCTCATTTCCAACAGAACTGTAAGATTAAGATATTTATCTTAAAGGCTGATGATAACCAAAGATCTCTCAGCATGCAATGAAGTACAAGGAAGGAAGTACTTCGAAAGATTTGACTATGTACAAAGAAAATAACTAAGTGTCAAATCTTTCGAAGCCAAAGACAAAAATCTTCCGAATCCAAAGTGAAGTCTTTCGAAGCTTAAAGACAAAGTCTTCCGAAGCTTGAAGACTAAACTCTTTCGAAGACTCAGAAGACTTGTGTTTCTTCCGAAGTCTGAAATATCGAAAGAAACACACTCTGAAATACTTTTGACAAAAGCAGAAGACCTTCCGTTATCAGCTCTGAAGACTTATCAACTTATACAAGTTGGTGATTACCTTTTTACTTTTGTCAACTATACAATAAGGTCTCTTTTCTGTAAATTTCTACTTTAGTACTTTTATCATTATTGTATTACAATAGGATGTGAGTTATGTCATGTAATAGTCACAAGTCAAAAGACAATCTGCATTTTGACTCTACATTAATCTTGTTATCTAGATTAGTGTCCAGCTGGCCTTCAAAGTATGACCGGCCGTAGATTGTAGTATAAAGTATCTCATGTATCAGTCTAAGGACTAAGCTTTTCAATACTTGTAAACACTTGAAAGCAATATACATCATCCTTAAAAACCTATCTTTCTATTCTTGAGTGTTCTTACTTGTTGTTCATTGTTTCACTGCCTGGTTCCCTATTTGATCTAGTACTGGTTTTAGTTGATAATCTCTAACTGTGAAACTATTATTTGAACCACAACCGGTCCTGCAAGAACTTTCATTGTCTTTTAAACCCAAACCTCCCTAAGACCTTTAGGTGTTTTTGAGTGTTTCTTAAGAGTTTTTGGGAGATTTAAAGGTAAAGATTGAAGATTACACATTTTTAAGGAGGATCTAACATTACCCAACTCAATTACTTTCCAAATTGGTTAAATTCCTCTAGATCTACTATGAGTTCTTCTATGTTCTTGAGTTTGGGTGCGTTTTTGTAAGTCTCATGAGCTAAACTCTTATTATCACTTGGATTAGATGAAACTTAGCATGATTTAATAACTTACACATGATTCTTGGTGTTGTTTATATTGATGTTATGATGAATCTTGATTATTCCTTAATGATTATGTTTTTATGTTTTAGTTTGATAAAATGTTTAACCTTGTGGGTGTTGTAAGCATGTTATGTTGGAAAACCTTATGTTCTTACAAGACTTATGCATATGATTTCATATTTTGTGTGTAATTTTATGACATTTGAATAGGAATGGTTAATGAAGGTTTGAGGTTTAGTTAAATTGGTCAAATGTACATCCTTATGCTTATGTTTGAGAAAACCATGGTGTACATCATGAATCTCTCTTTTCATTGGTTATAATTTTTTAATCGTGTTATAATGTTTATGAGTTGAAGAGTAATTATAGTTTTGTCTATTTTACGCAAATGAAGGTGGTTATCATGTGTTTATCGTGTTAACTTTCCAAAGATTTGTGGAGTTAGATAACCCTGACAGGAGTTTAATTCACCTTTCATATTAATATAATTATATCATTCGTTTGTCATTGCATAACTTTAGGTGGCTATTATGTATTTATCGTTCTAGCTTTCCAAATAGTTATATGTTTATATACCCTTGATGGGGGGTTTAAGCTACTTTCATGTATCATGTGTAAAAAATAGTCCACCTTGAGTTTGTGCTATTTATTTCAATATTCTTAAATTCAAACTCAATTGATTGGTTAGGTAGTGATAAAGATTTAGTACTAGGAGTCATTGTGTCCACGGATCGATACTTGGTTATTATCTCAAGCTATACTACTATGTGATAGGTGCACTTGCCTATTGTGTATACTTAGTCTAAAGGTGATAATTGTTGCTTAAATTAAAATAAATTATGTGAATTTGCATACCAAAAGTATATATATGTTTACACACATCGGTGCTAACGTAAGTGTGCATTGAAAAAATGTACATTACGCTTTAATGCTTAGAGCCTTAGATCTTTTTTAGTGTTGAGGGATATGATGATGAGCATGCTCTCATTTGAGCCTCGATTTCATTTGAAATTTGATAAGGTTGTTTGCATAACGATGGATGATTGAATGAACCTGCTTTCATTTTGATTGCAAACAATTCAAACCACACTAGAGTTCTACCCCAATGCATTGCGGCGGTAGGTGTTTGTATCAAGGGCGAGATATGTTGTATAGATTAAACATGAGCTTTTAATTGTTATGGGCAATTAAGTCTTTAAATCATAGGGGCATAACTCGTAACCAATTAATTATAGCCCTCACATGTGTTAATCATAAGAATTGTAAATTCCACTCCAGATAGAACAAGGTTTTAGCTCAAATTCGATGACCAGTTGTTATTGCAAAGCACTGATGTATGGTTGCCACACCAAGAGGATGATCATTTTTTTTTCTTGAATCATCACAACCAGCCAATTTAATATTTGAATCAAACCAATAACGCACGATCATTCGTAATTCGTATGCTTAGCAGACTTTAGAAAACTCAGTTTTGCTTGCAAGTAGCAGCTGCAAAGAAAACCTTTGTCGCGTCGAAACAACATATGAAAAACGGCATTCGCCGTTGTATATAAAAGATGAACCACTACAGTCAGAAACAAAACCTAACAAAGAAGATGACCAACAAGTGCAACCACATCTCTGATAAGTAGAGTGCCATCATCATAAACACTATTGTTTAGCTCTCAAATCAACGCACCTTTATCATTATCGAGCAACTATAAAATAAATAAAACTACAAACCACGTCTCGGATAAGCTCAAGGCCATCATCATCGACATACCTAATGTAACTTAAATTGGGACTTGAATATATAAGCACGAAACAATAATTCAGTACACACCCTAAAGATTATACTTAAATTCAACTGAAACCATAATAAAAATCAAGGTTTAAAATAGGTAGCAGGTATCAAACGATGCCTTTAAAGCTGTAGCCAATGAAAATCGTGTCAATTGAGCATACCATCATTATCATCGACGCTATCAGATTCCCAAAATAAAATAGGGTTTAAACCAAGCAAGATAAACAACTCAAAGACTATAATAACAATTTCAAAACCATTTGAAACACCACTATCAAACCATCAAAAAGCCCCAAATACAGACTATATGAATTACAAACTAAAATACACGAATCTAAACTATCATTAACTCATACAAACCCTAATACGCCTCAAGTGAGCAGTCGCTCACCAACATCGACATCTCGGTCAAATAAAAAGGGTGCTCCATAAACATGAAAATGGGAGAAACATAAAGTAAGAGATAAACAAAAACCAAAGCTCAAGCATAGAGTACCATTTGGGCATTCTTCGGCGACAAAAGAACATCGCCACCGTTGGAGCTTGCCGACAACGGCAACCGCTAACCCCATCTCTACATCCACGTCGTCATCCCCTCTGTCAAGCTTTCCCTTCTTCTCTCTCTAAACGGATTATATCAAAGGCAAACAAACTAGCAACCCATTGTAAATAACCACCGGATCCAGCGTTTCTCAACAAGAACTCCGTGGACATGGAGCTGCAACACAAACCCACCGAAGCCCATTGGAAAAGGGCAATGGCGACGTCCAGGGCTGCGAATCACTCTATAAAAAAGGCATAAAGCATTAAAGAAGAACAACAAGAAAATGACTGCCAAAGACAGAAGGCGGAGTAGAAATCGTCTCCATCGCCTCACCCACCGACTCTCTTTCTAGACATAAGAACGGGAGTCACCAACAACACTTATGTAGTGGTGTAGTTGTACAAAAAGGCTTAATAACATATAAAACACAGTTTATTTTCTTCGTAATTTATACATAGGATTACCGTAAAAAAAGGAGCTTAATAACATGTAAACACAATGTTCATTTCCTTTGTGAATTAATAGATAGGATGATTGTACAAATTATTAACAATTAAACATAACTTAACACTCTCCTGTTGTTTTAAAATTATATCTTTAGTTTCCATTTCATCTACCAAGCAATCATTAGTATCATGTTTATTCTTACTCTTTATCTTTATATCCTTAATCCCACCATCTTCTCTCTCCTCTGTCGGTCACTGTTTCTCTCTCTACACAAATTTGGTTTGAATTCAAAGTCAAATTCGAAATCACACAGAACCCTCTTCCCCTGTTCCTCTAGGGTTCCTATAATCACCATTAATTTCATCGTCATCATCATCATCATCATCATATTCATCATCAAGCTTATGCACTCATAACCGCTTTCAGATTCCGATTTAAAGCTCAACATGATTCGATTGAAGTCAAAAAGCCTTTAAATTTCAATTCATTTCGACTATTAAAGACTTCGAGCTTACAGCAATTCGATGGTCAAGGTACGAGCTGAGTTTTATTAAGAATTTGAGATTTGAATCGGTTAAATAGGGTTAAGAATTGAAGGTGATTTGGGTATTTCAAGGTTGAAACTTTGATTGATCAGTGGTTTTCGAATTAGGGTTTTGGGTTTTTCTCTGTTTGGGGATATGATTAAGCAAATACTTAATAAGCTTCCGAGGAAATCGTCTTCCAAATCATCTCACAGTGATGAACGAAACAATGAAATGGATTTTGCTGATGTAAATTCGACTGGTGTGGGTGTTAATGGTGGTTCTAAAGCTAATTCATCATCTGATAAAGTTGCAAAATTGAGTTCATCTAAGTCGAATAATGGAGCTGGCGATTCGAATGTTAACTCTATATCGAATACTGATTCAATTCCTGCTGCTTATGAAGCATTACCCAGTATTCGAGTGGTATCGAGTTCAGAAAAACACAGTTTGTTCATCAAAAAGTTGAATATGTGCTGTGTGGTGTTTGATTTCAATGATCCCTCGAAGAATGTTAAAGAAAAAGATGTGAAGAAACAGACTCTGCTCGAGCTTGTTGATTATGTTTCCTCTGTTACTTCAAAGTTCAACGAGGTTACAATTCAAGAAATCATAAAAATGGTAGCTGCTAATCTCTTTCGGTCTCTACCTAGCTTGAATCACGAAAACAAACTCGTGGACTTGTATGATCAAGAAGATGATGAGTTTTATATGGATCCATCATGGCCACATCTTCAAGTCGTGTATGAATTCCTTCTTAGATTTGTGGCTTCACCAGAAACGAATGCAAAGCTTACTAAACGATACATTGATCATTCTTTCGTGTTGAAGTTGCTTGATCTCTTTGACTCAGAAGATCAAAGAGAAAGAGAGTATTTAAAAACAATCTTGCACCGAATTTATGGAAAGTTCATGGTTCATCGTCCGTTCATCAGGAAAGCCATTAACAATATCTTTTATCTTTTTATTTTTGAAACGGAGAAACATAATGGGATAGCCGAATTACTTGAGGTTTTGGGGAGTATAATTAATGGGTTTGCTTTGCCATTGAAGGACGAACATAAGCTTTTTCTTTCTCATGTGTTGATCCCCCTTCATAAGCCTAGAACTTTGTCTATGTATCACCAGCAACTCGTGTATTGTGTTTGTCAATTCATTGAAAAAGATTGTAAATTGGCTGATACCGTCGTTTGGGGATTACTAAAGTATTGGCCTGTAACTAATAGTTCAAAGGAGGTCATGTTTATTAGTGAACTGGAGGAAATTCTAGAAGTTACACAAGCTGCAGAATTTGAGAAGTTTATGGCCCCTTTGTTCAATCGCATCAGTCAATGCATCAATAGTTCACATTTTCAGGTATATGTTTGGACCTTTTTTTCATATTTTGGTGTTGATAACTTTGGTATCAAGTCTACAAGTGGTAAAATGGACAGGTCGTGCGCATTGGGTATGGGTCAAAATGGGTTCCGATCAAAACACGTACTTTTAAGCTTTGGGTCAAAGCATGCCTGGCCAGGGTGGGTGGATTGGGTGACATTAAAATGGGTATGGGTCAAAACAGGCATCTAAACGGTTGGGGTGAGTCAGCCCATTTGTCACCTTTTTTTTGTCTTTTTTATGTTTTGTGTAAACAGTTAATGTATCTAATATAATTACCAAATAAAGTTAAATAATTAACTTTTGAAATAAAATAATTTAGGACACTATATATGTTGTGGATGAATTTTGACCTTTTTGACCAGTTTAATATTTAGCAAACTTTTGAATTTATCTATTTTGACCCGTTATCAATAAAGTACAACCTGCGTTGACCCATTTCCGTATGAAATGGATTGAAATTGCTACCTTGACTTAAATCAACATACTCTAAGTCCATGTAAATAAGATCATGCATTCAACTTATGAGTTATGTGTATAGAAGACCAATTCAGCTGTAACAGTATGATTGTTGTTCAAAGTGTGTTAGTTCATTGACCTGTGTGTGATAGTTTCTTCTCATGTGGTGACAGGTGGCGGAACGTGCGCTGTTCTTGTGGAATAACGAGCATATCAGAAATCTAACAACTCAAAACCGCAAAGTGATTCTGCCCATTATCTTCTCCGCCCTGGAGAAAAACACGCATGGTCATTGGAACCAAGCTGTTCAAAGCCTAACCTTAAATGTCAGAAAGATATTCTTGGATGCGGATCAGATAATATTTCAAGATTGTCTGGTCAGGTACCAAGAAGACGAAACCAAAGAGAAAGAAAGAATCACAAAACGAGTGTCAACATGGAACCGCCTAGATGCCATGGCAGCCGCCAAAACCCAGCCTATAGTCATCTCAAAGCCTGCCACTAAGTGATGTGCTAGATGCAGTTGAATTACTGTCACTATCATTTATTGATCCATTGGTCAAAGTTGACTTGGTTGTTCATTTGGTGCTGATGTGATTGGGGAATTTCATCTTATCTTGAAAGGAACAATTATGATTTTGGAAGTTTGGATTAGAAACTAAGGTTTTGCTGTGTATCCTGTTTTCTTTTGGTTTGGATTTATTCCTTTCTGAGTTTCTGTTGTATCATATTGTTTTTGTGATATAAAATTGCTGTTCAAATGAGATGCATGTTTGTCTCACTTTGATACCAAGTTAAAAGGTTTAAAGATAAGTAGCTCCAATACCTTTACTGTAATCTCAGTGGTGCAGGTGATGAGGACACTCAAATCAATATTAAATAAATAAAATATTAATATAATAAAAATTAATAATTATAAAATAATATTCTAAAATATGATATGACTGAAATTACACTTGAGAAATGACTATAAATAATAAAACAGTGATATCAACTTTTTAAAATTTTATTTTTAAATTTTTTTCCAAAAAAATAAACATTTTGTTCTAAAACAAACCGTATAAAATGTCATTTTTAAAAATTTTCTTATTATAACTCCCAAATTTGATTATTTTTTATTTTTAAAAAATTAACTTTTAAAAATACCAATTTTAAAATATTTCGTATTTTTAAAAAAGTTTTATGCTTTAGAAAAATTTATTATTTTATAAAAAAATTATTTATTTAGAAAGAACATTAATGAATAGATTTCTTTCTTAATTTATTAAATCTAAAAAAGTATTAAATAATATTATTAATAATTAAGGTAATTATTTAATATGAAATGAATGTTCTTGTTTTAACCAACATCTATACAGTTTCATTCATTTATGTTAATGGTGATTGTAACATAGCAAAACAAATTACCAAAGTTTGCAGTTTGTTTCAAGAATGCAGTGTAAAGAAGAATGATGCTAATGCAGTGTAACAAGAATAACATAATCATACCAAAAGATTAACACTAAAGGCAAAATATACACATTAAAACCATTAATAGATTAAACAGATTATAATTGTTTCATCAAAAAACCACCAACCATTGTTTGATTACATCTGTTTGTTCATACAGTACATACCATACACAAAAGACAACCATTGTTGCATCCTAATAACTTCACATACACAAAATAACCATAACCACCACTAAACAACAGCATGTTGTGACCCTCCTCCTTGACCTTTGCATGACCTTTTGTTATGTCCCTTGTGCCCACACTTTGCACAAGTAACTGACCCACCAACCCTAACCATCTTACTTTTGTTTAATACTTGTTGACTCAATTTCTCTGCACTCTTCTTCCTTTTCTTTTTTGGCTTGTCTACTTGCTTGTGATGTTTAGGTGGTAATAGTTTAGTTAGGCAAGCAGAAATAGGCCACATATCCCTTCTATTGATTGGTTCAATTATATTGGCATACACTTTTTTCCAAGTCTCTAGCCAATACACCTTAGACACATAAGACTTTGGTATACCAACATCAATACCATGTTGTGCCATGTCCCATATCACTGCCACAGCATGCTTACATAGGATTCCAGTTAAATCCCACCTCCTACATGTGTATGATTTTTCATCAAATCTAACTACAAATTGTTCATGAGATTGCCCACTTACCTGATATTTGTTATGCCCATTCCACAACAGTGCACTCAGTTGCCTCTGTATTTATCTACTCAATCATCTTTGTTACTTTTGGAGTCAATAGACCATCACACTTTTCAATTACCTTGAGTACTGCCATAAGTCTTTTCATTAAGTACCCTCTGATGAACTCTAAGCATGTGATAATAAGCTTGTCCCTTCCACCTATTAATTGCCTGTTAAAGACCTCACATAAGTTGTTTAACAACATATCACTTTTTGCATTCCCTACATAAGGTATAATATGCATAATTAGATGATAGGCATAAGTAAATGATAGGCAGTATGTATAATTAACATACCACTAAAACATGATCTCGACCAATGCTTTGGTGGAATCTTTGCCAACCATTCATGTAAAGCTGGATGCTTGGCTGAACATCTTTCATTGCCTTCTTGAAATATGGAACAGTGGTTGTATTAGCACACTTCCAAAGTAAATTCTTGTATAGTTCACCCCTCCATCTTGGCTTCATGTTCTCATGAACATGCCACAAACAGAACCTATGTTCAGCAGCAGGAAACACCTCCTCTAAAGCTAGAATTATGCCCTGTTAATAGCATATGTAAAGCAATTATAGCAACTCAAGCCAATACCTAACTTTGACTTACAGTTAAGTGCATTAGTAATGATATTCATACCTTTTGTCTGTCAATAATGAAAGTGAAACTTGAATTATAGTCTAGAATCTAGATCATGTCCAAGACTTTCTAAGAACCAAAATGCATAGGCTATGGGATAGATACCATTATTTGAGTCTATACCAACAGCAGACAATACTTGTCCAGGATAAGGACCTTTCATAAAGAAGCCATCCAACCATAAAATTGGCCTACCACACATATTAAACCCTTCTTTCAAAGCCTGTAAGTAGATATAATCCCTTCGAAACTGTCTTGTTTCAACACTGGGGTTTGGTTTAATTTCAGCATCTAATGTGATACTGGTTCCTGGGTTTGACCTTAACATGTCACACCCTCAAAATCCGCGAGCGGGGTTTTACCGCGAGGCGCGTGACATACCAGGATCTCAGTCATTAGTTACCAAGAACGACTCTATATGATTAATAAACAAAACCAGAGTTAACGTTTAAAATACTACGGAAGCGTTTTTAAAACAGAAAACCCAAAACAAGTAGTATGTAAAGAGAATGCGCAAAACATACGCGCCCCAGACACAAATGTTTAATATGAAAATAATCCCAAATTTGTAAACAACAAATGTAGACAACTCAACGATGCTGGTGTGCGTGCTCCTAGGCAACTGGCAACCTTAACCTGAGAATAGCATACTAAACAAGTCAACACATGGTTGGTGAGTTCAAGAGTTTGCGTTAAAATATAAACCAATCAACAGTTTCCAGAGCATAAGTAGTGTATTGCAATAGATAGCTAGTCTATTAACATAAAAATATTAATCATAGTGATTTCGCGATCGAAGCTGACTGTGTTACGTTTGTTGCCTCCCGTCACGACTTACCAGGTCGTGACGAATATGTGTTAGGACAAAATTGCACCCGTTTGACCTCGAGTCGCACAGGTGGGGCTCATCAGACCCAGTAGTACTACCCAAAATTTCCCCGCTATTCAATATTAACAATCCGAAAGTGTGAGGACTTTCCATGGTAAACAACACTATATCAATATTATACACACTCATATATAAAAGCGTTTGTGATCAACAGTATGCTATCTCCCCCAAAAGAGATTATGTAAAATAAGTGGGGCAAGAACTCACCTGATACGCGCAAGAATTAACTTAGAGCTTAACTTGAAAGAAAGAGGGAAAGACAACCTTCAAAGGTCACCTAGAATACAAGAGTACATAAGCACGTGTACACAAAATCAACATGAAACCCTAAGTGCTCTACAAACCAAGGAACTCAAGGTTTTTAGAAAGACAAGACACATTTGACCCAGTTGACCCGTTTGACCCGTTGGTGACATTATAGGTGATAATTCGTTAATACTAACACAACAGTATGTCATACATGATCAACATACAACTTGATTACATATAGCACATCATTAAACACATGTACTACCTAGATCATCATACAACCAATTATCATACAAGTCATGCGAATCACAACAGGCCAAAACAGGTAACAAACCAAACCACTATTCATATAACCTAAACAACACATTTAATCACCTTAGAAACCATCCATGAACACACTAGCATGATCCTAATATCCCAAACATGCTCAAATCATCCAATTCAAGGATTTGCACAATTAAAGTTTCCCTTTTGGGAAAGTTCATCCCAAATTCATCAAACTCACACAACAATCATGAATTCATCAAATATATACCAATTCAAGTCCATGACAACATCTAAACATGATCAACAACACCTAATCATCATGATTCATCAACATTTCAACACCAAAAGTTACTATTTTTAGCAATGTATGAACTATAACGCATCTTCTTGATTTTCAATTGTTCATATCATCAACCTAGCATCTAATCATCATCACAAACACATCCATAACATTCATACATCATCCAATCATCAATTCATGCAAAATAAAGTTACTATTATTAGTAACCTATGAACAATGTATCAAAATCGTAGCTTTCTTGCATAATCGACGTTAACTAGCATATATACAATCCAACTAACATCATTACAACATCAAACAACCAACATTCAACATCCAATTTGATCCAAACTCGCCTCAAACTCACGGCCAAGATGATCATATGAACAAACAACCAAAATCCAAACTTTCTTGCATACTTGACGTTAATTTACATGTAATCTATCTAACAAACACATTAACATCAACAAACAACATGTAATCGACCTCCAAATCACCAAAATCGAACCTACCATTCGGCCATAGTCAAATACATGAAAGGAACACCAAAAACTAACCTTTAATCGTGTAATGGTTTGTATTTGATGCTTGCTAACTTGTTGTAATGCTTGAACTCAATCAAATCGATGTTTAATTGGATGATCTTGGCCGAAATCGCAAGGGAGAGGGAGAGGGAGGTCGCGGCCGATTATGGGGAGGTTAGGGTTTGGGATTTTGGTTTTTGATTTAATTTTATTAATGATAATTACCCTTTTAACCCTCATAATTTGTATTTTATAAAAATTAAGCTTTTTGAATAGTTTTTAAATAGTTTTTAACTACTAAACACAATTATTATTAATCACAAATAACAATCATGCATAATTCCCATTTATCACAAAACACACGAAATAAATATGCACGTTTTCACGTTACGCGATAAAATTACAGTTAACATTCAAATCACATAAGCATAACTTAATAATCACATTGTTAACTTAATTATCATCAATTTAACATTACTGATTATTGTTAAGTCACCAACGTTCAATGACAACTAGTGTGTGTGCACGACACGTGTATGCAAGACTTAACGGAACAAACGGAGTTTGGTAACGGAAAATTACCGGATGTCACATAACAGTTCTTCACAGTAATTTCTAAGAACTTCATACTGAGTCTTGTAGTCCCCTTCAACTTTTGTTGTTGCCATTGCCTTAGCTTTAAAGATCTTTTGCCTTGAAACTTGAATCTGGAACTTCCTATGAATTTGATCTTGAAGAGCAGGTAGTGGAACACTAGGGTTCACTACAATAAAGCTTTCAAGTTCTTTGGCCAACCAACTCATTGTACATAACTTCACATCCCTGGTTTGTAGACAATTATGCTCATTGATAAATGTCTTCACAATCCAACTACCCTTTTTATTCAAGTTTGATACATGTAATATCCAAGGGCAAGTGGGTTTAATAAATCTATTTCTTTTGCCAGGTTTGGTCAACAAAGTGTTCTTTTTGGACCCACCTACCTTTTTGGAAATAGCATCTTGGGAAGTTACATAATTATCCTCACTAGACCCACCAACAAGTTTTGGACTTAAACCTTTGCATACCACCCTAAATCTTACTAGATCATTTCTTGTAATCTTTAGTTGTTTTCTACTATCAATAGCCAAAGTCTTTACAAGAGCTCTTATGTCATCCCTGTTTGAAACACATTGACCCACATAGAAGGGTTCTGCACTGGATCCATGTTCTTATTTTTTTTCCTTCTTTCATTTCTCAAAGCTTTCTTTAATGGCCAGTCGTTTTTCTCATCAGTCAAGCAATTAAAATCATCTAAGTCCATATCGATATCCTCCTCATATTCTTCACTATGCTGTTCTGAAGTATGTACATCAAACTCCATATCCATATTATTTCTAAACTCCTCCATATCCATATCAACATCATCAAACATGTTATCAGTGTTAACTAAAAAGTCAGAGTCCACACTATGGTCATTAATACCCTTATTAGACCTTGCCTTATCAATGCTAGCTTTATCATCTGCCACACTACCCTCTTCTTCAAACATAGTACCCTCTTCTTCAAACATACTACTATCTTGTTCAAACATACTACCCTCCTTTCAAACATACTACCCTGTTTAAACATACTACCCATACCACCCATATGAGGATCAACTGGGGATTCACTAACAGGAGGGTCAATATGTGATTTACTAATAGAAGGGTCAACATGTGATTTAGACCGCCCCGCCGACGAATAATAGGTATTACAGTTCACAGCGCCCTTGACTAAACTAATCTAATGAAAGACAATTCCGAATCCGCTTTGTCAGCGAACTATCATTCATTCTGATTGCGACTTTTGTTTTCTGATTTGTCTGTGACAGCAAGTGGGGTTCGCCCGCTGGGCCGAGTGTTCGCCCACAGGTTAATATGGGATTCACCAATAGGAGGATCAGTAAGGGATTGATTAACATGAGTATCAGTTTGGGTGACCACACCATCATCACTTGCATCTACTTGGCTTTGATCAAAGTCTTTCCATTCTAAGGCTAATCTCCTTCTACAAGCATTTGTTATTTCTTGTGTGTTTTTTATTAGATGAGAAGACCCTGTTTCATTATCATCTAATTCTTTAATCATTACCTTACTTATTCTAGGAGAAAAAAAAGTAAGTTTCAACCTCTGTTTTACGATGTTCAATATATATCTCCATCAGCTTATGCACATCAACATATTTCAAGAACAATAATACATCAGCATCATTGCCTAGAGCCCTCAATCTAAAAAGTCCTTAGCAGAAATTTTATAATGGCAAAATATGATTTCATTTTCAAAATAATCAAACTCTCTCATTATCTTAATAACCTCGTACCATGAAAATTCATCTTTATCCATCAGATCAACATATCTTACCACACCCTTCACGTAGCTTCTGTTTGGGAAATTTGTAAACATTCCACCATGGTAGACCTTAAGCGAGAACAATGTTGTGTTATTACCTAAAAAATCAAACATGAATCACAAAATAGGATATCAAACATGAATCACAAAATAGGATATTCAGAAGCTACTATAACACTTAAAGATTCAAAATGTGTAACCTTTATACTGATTACTCACCATACAGCTCGTTCAAATCCAACTGCTCTCCAATAGAACGAATGTACCAAAACCTGCCTACCATGACAAGTTCCAACGTGATATTTTTGAAAGATCGCTTTGATTTTTTTGATGATCGCTCTTTGATTTCGTTGGGAGAAAGTCGGAGGGTTTTGGGGTTAAGAACAATCGAATGAGTGTAGTTTTTTAAAGATAAATAGGTATTTGGATTTAGTGAAGTGTTAAAGAGAAAAGACAAATATGCCCCTCATGTGAGGGGCGCGTGATTCTTGGGTAACGGCTAAAATGGATGGCATTAGACGGGCGTAGCTAATGGGGACAATTTTTAGAGTACAAGGAGTCAAATCACAATTTTGAAACGTTAGGATGAAAATCGTTATTTGGACCAAACCACAAGGAGCAAATGTGAAGTTTACTCTTATTATTATTATTATTATTATTATTATTATTATTATTATTATTATTATTATTATTATTATTATTGTTGTTGTTGTTGTTGTTATTATTATTATTATTATAACTATGTAAATATTTGATAAGTAGTATTTAGTTAATAATATAATATTTAATTTAAATAGTAAAAATATAAATATAATGTTAATTTATATTATTATAAATAAAGTATGTCACATCCCGATGGAAGCGTGAGATGCTTGGGTGTGACTTTTGGCTTACAACACATTGATTACAAAGACATACATTCAAAACAGTTAAATAAACCAAACTTTCATTATATATATATATATATATATATATATATATATATATATATATATATATATATATTTGGATTACATCATACATACAAAATTTGTCTCACATGAGACTGTTACATTAGTTCTTATCACCCAACATCAAAAGATTTAACATTTCCTAGTTAATAATGGACGTGAACGTCCACAAAGAGGCAAAAATCCATCAAATTTACCGTCAACCAAACGCACAGCTGCCCTGTGTACTCATGCCATTCATTGAACAAGTTGAACGTGTAAATGAAATTATAAAACATGCTGATTTCCAGAAAAAACATACTCAAAATAGTCAACATAAAGTTGGTGAGAACATAGGTTTAATAACTTAACAAAATTTTCTTACTGATACAACATAAACAAGACCACAACCAAACCTACTTATATTCCAAGTGGTTCATAACTGTCACACATATAAATCACAGAATCAAATAATATAACATCACGACACTTATTCGACAGTCTTAACTGGTCCAGTCGGTGCAAGGAACATGTTTCTAAGTAGCGCTACCTATATTATCTGACGGTTCCTTATGCGAATAAATGGTTGTGACTTATGGCAATCAATGACAGTAACTTATCAAAATCCTTATTCACGTTAGCATCAAAAGTAAAATACACAGTATGTTTTTTCCCCCAAAATTATAAATAAAAAGGAGCTATGTTACTCACCTTAGTTTCAACAAACTGATCAGATATTTCCTATAAAATAATTATTTGTTAGAACAATTTCTTATAATAGTAATCAGAAATATCCTTATTTAGACTTAAATTTTGAAAATAGTAGTTAAAAGTTTCCAAAATTTATAAAATTTTACAAGCAATAGTATCTTCATACCAAGATTATCATATAAAAGTTTCAGTTCATATATCCTTACCAGTAGTTTTCTGAAATTTTTACAATATTTCGAATTACTAGCAGAAATAGCTATTTGTGTCTAAAAATTCTGAAAATCACACAGAATGTTCTACACAATATTTAACATCTTATGTAAAATTTTCATAATTTATCTACTGTTTTACTGTTATTTTTTATTTTTCTTCTTATTAATTGTTCTAAAATATAAAACTTAATTCACGAATTTTATTCTGTAACTTCAGTATATTATTGAGATCATTATATAATTTTTCCAGATTTTTATTAAGTCCTGATCTCCTATTTGATATTTTTCTTTTATTTTCATATTTTAATTATATAATCAATATATCCCATATAGGTACTTCATATTCTCCGGTTAATTATATATATATATATATATATATATATATATATATATATATATATATATATATTCTAAAAATTTTATTCTCAAAGTCACAGTCAATTAAGTATTCAACCTAGTATAGCCTAGTTAATCATGTAATAACAATTAGTTTAACATCTTTAAACCCTTATTTAAATCTTTTGTTTTTAGTAATACCTTTAAAACTTTCTGTTTTGTAAACTTAGTTACTAATTTTAGTTGGAAATCAAAGTTTTATGAAATTTGTAATTAGTTTTTGATGATATATAACATAAGGGTTCAACTATATGTATGTTGCATGCTTACATAGTTTTTACAGGCTTTTTAGTTATAGAGTTTCATAAATCTAACCTTGATTGTAAATAAAAGAAAGGTGAATAGAACGGTTGATGAAGACTTCAATCTCCTTGAGTTCAAAACTTGAAGGAAGGTGTTCTTGAACTTGGATAATTCCTTAAAGGATTTTGATGATGACTTAATGATGGTTCCAGCGGTATAACAATCGAGAGAAAGAGAGAGTGTTGGAGGTGAGAAGGTTGTTTTGGTTTGTGATGGTTGCCGAGAGAAATAGAGAAGGGTGGGTTGTAGTGGTGATGCATGATGGTGGTGTTGATAGGTTCGGCCGAAGGATAAAGAGTGTGTTAGCAGCTTGTAATGATTACTTAGCCTTGGTGAGATGTTATGTAGGCTTAACGTGTGTCAAATTAGGGTGTGTGTGTCAAACTACAGAGAGGGTTGAGTGGTAATGGGGATAGGTGTCATTTCCCCATGCTAATATGTTTATGTGTTTGCTAAATTTTAATTAGTTAGTGATTAGTTTAAGTATTCCAGTAATCCATTGATTTGGATTAGTTTGTGTAAACATCTTAATAACCAAGTGACTAATATTAGCCTAAGTTTTTAAGTTTATTGTTATACATCCTCTGTGGGCTTGCTATGGGCACACTTAGTGAGATTACTTCATCCGCTGTGGATCTTTGGCTGTCCGCTGCTGACCGTTGGCCGTCCGCTGTGGGCACACAATGAGATTACACATCCGTTGTGGACCTTTATTCATCCGCATTGAACCTTTATACATCCGCTGTGGACCCTTACACGTTCACTGTGGACCCTTACACATCCGCTGTGGACCTTTACATGCAACACCCGAAAATTTGCTAAAAAGAAAAGAAAAGAAAAGTATAAAGAAAGAAAGAAGAAATTGCATAAGTAGAGGGGCTAAAGTTGTATAAAGGATAAAACCTTATTATTTTATGTTTAAAAGAAGCATGGCCGCCCACTACATCTGCACTTCACCTTCTCTCGGTTGCAAAGAAGAGAAAAAGAGGAAGAACAGGGTTTTTATTAGTTTCTAGTGAGAGAAACCTTCGAAGGTGAGTGTTTTCTTGCGTTTTTGTTCGGTTTCAGCTGAGTTTTCAGCTTCGGGACCGATTCTTATGTGTTCTTTGTGTTTGGTTATGCGTTTTTTATGTGTCTAGGTGTTTGAACTCCAAGTGCTTCCGACTTTGGAGGAGTTTTGCTCAAAACTGCTGCAGGTGAGTTCTAGATGCCCGGTTTTCTGTTTTTAAACTTGTTTTAGGGGCTGAAATGCATGTAAAATGTTTTACAAATTATGTGTATGAAACCGTATGTTATATTCTTTTTTTTACGGGTGATTGTATGTTTGTGTATGAATTGTTGTGTTTCGTGTTTATATGCTTGATTTAGGTGTTTGGCATGATAGAATTGAGTTAGAAACATGTTAAAACGATGATTGGGTCTGAAAATAGTGTAAGTTCGAAATTACAACTGCCCATGCGCCCAACATAGTGCCCATGCGCCTGGAATTTTATTCATGCGCCTAAGTACCTGATCATGCGCCCAAACAGTACCCCATACGCCTGAAATTTTGCTTAAGTGTTGATATGCGCCCAAATAGTACCCCATGCGCCTGAAATTTTGCTTAAGTGTTGATATGCGCCCAAACAGTACCCCATGCGCCTGAAATTTTGCTTAAGTGTTGATCAAGCGCTCAAGCAGTGCTCATGCGCCTAGGTTTCTTCATGTGCCTAAAGTGCTCGTGCGCCTACATAGTACTCGTGCGCCTGCATAGTGCTCATGAGCCTAAATGCCTTAGAAAATTTTTTGAAATTTTGGGAAAATAGAAATTTTAAGACTAAGCCCTGGGATGTTTTGATGGTTATGTTTGTTGGTGTTTTTCATGTTTGTGGCTTGTTGTTATGTTCCATATTACGTATTATTACATGACTTTACGTGGTGTGTTGATGCTCGTATATGTAAAGTATTATCATAAGAGAAGCAAAAATTAATGATAATGAAAAGTGGAATATAACGAATGAATGAAAGTCTTGTAAGCAAATGAAAGAAGGTTCACAGCCATTGGGTTGTCAGCTCAATTGTGTGCGGTTTAGCTAACCCGAAGGATGCACACAGGGTCAATCCTAGAGATTGACGGGACCCTTGTTGCTTGCCCCAGGTACTGGAGTCAGCTTCGTGCACAATGTTCGGGGTCTATTTATAGGCCCTAGGCCCAGTACCAGCTTCGTGCACAATGTTCGGGGTATTGCATATTGGTTCGGAAGAAAGTGAAAGATAATGGTGAAAGTATGAAATGAATGAGAAAATGATGAAAGATGATAATGAATATTATCTTGCTGTATGTATGATGCGTGAACACGTACGAAAGTAATGGACTTTACGAAAAGGAAGTATTTTAAGAAAAATTATATTTTTATATATACAAGGGACTTTAATTTTAAAACTAGAACTCACTCAGCAACGCTGACTTTTATGCATTTTTAGTTGGCAGGTAGCTTGTTGCTGGGGATGGCACGCGGGTGAGGCTACTTAGCGGGCAAAGACTGGCATCCATTCGTGCTTAATGATATTGTTGTTTTGTAATACAACTGGATGATTCTTTTGCAACTGTTAAAATACAATGATGTATTATTTAGCAACATCAAGTATTAATGCATGAATGGTTTTTGATAACTTAATCTGCTGCGATGTTTTTATGAAATGTATTTACTTTATATGAAAAATGTTGTGATTGTCCAACTGTGAGGTCTCCGGGAATGGGGCCTTACATTACACGTCCGCTGTGGACCCTTTACACGTCCATTGTGCACTCTTACACATCCGCTGTGGACTCTTACACGTCCGCTGTGGACTCTTACACGTCCGTTGTGATCTTTTACACGTCCGTTGTGGACTTCTACACCTCCTCTGTGGACTCTTATATGTTCACTGTGGACTTTTATACGTCCGCTGTGGACTCTTGTTAAAATTATTTTAAGTTTTGATCTTGTTTATCACTTAATAGTAGTATGCTTGTGTATTAAATATCTTATGGTGCACTTACATGATTTGGTAACTTATATACCTGTCCTTAACAAATTCATATCCCCAAATATACACACATATACTCACGTAAATAATTATGCATGCATGCACGTTAAAGAAGCATATACACATACTTATACATTCTAAAACATATAGATAACAATTCTTATCAAATAAAGTCATCTTAGCAATTCTTAATCTAATATGTATATAACTATGATACTAACTTATAATAATTCCTAAAATTTTAATTTGTCTAACCTTAGTTTTAGGGTCGTCATATTCTCCCCCTGTAAAAAAGAATTTCGCCCCGAAATTCATCTATTGTTATTATCTGGTGATATGGAGAGTTTGTCTTTATAATTGTCCTTTTCATTCAGTTTAACCTCAAATAGATGTGGATATTTTCTTTTGATTTCATTTTCCCATTCCCATGTGAATTCGGGTCCTCGTTTTGAATTCCATTTTACCTTCACTATTGGGATCTTACTTCTCTTTAATCTTTTCACTTTCCTATCCATAATTGCCACTGGTTCTTCAACAAAATGAAGTTTCTCATCTATTTTGACTTCTTTTATTGGTGTCCTTATTGTCTCATCAATCAGACATCTTTTCAAGTTGGATACATGGAAGGTGTTATGTACTTCACTTAATTCCTGAGTCAGGTCTAACTTGTATGCTACAGGGCCAATTCTATCTATTATTTCAAAAAGACCAACATTCCTAGGGTTTAACTTATTCCTTCTTCCGAATCCAAATAATTCCTTTTGATGGTGATATTTTTAGATATACTTTGTCCCCAATCTGAAATTCTAACGGCTTTCTTCTTTATCAGCATAACTCTTCTGCTTATCACGTGCTGCTTTTAATCTGTCTTTGATTTCAAAGATTTTATCAGATGTTTCCTGTATGAGTTCTGGTCCTGTAAGTTATCTATCCCCTACTTCATTCCAATATAAAGGTAATCTACACTTCCTTCCGTATAAAGCTTCAAATGGAGTTGCCCCTATACTGGCATGGTAACTATTGTTATATGAAAATTCTATCAAAGGTAAGTGTACATCCCAATTACCACCAAAGTCTAATGCATAAGCTCGCAACATATCTTCCAATGTCTGGATTGTTTTCTCACTCTATCCATCTGTTTGTGGATGATATGTTGTACTCATGTTTATTTGTGTTCCTAATGCTTTTTGTAAAGTCTGCCAAAATCTTGAAGTAAATCTGTTATCTCTGTCAGATATTATTGAAATTGGTATTCCGTATCTAGACACAATTTCTTTCATATAGATCCTTTCTAATTTCTCTATTTTATAATCTTCTCTGATTGGCAAGAAGTGAGCTTACTTAGTCAATCTGTCGACTATAACCCATATTGTGTCATAACCACTTGAAGTTCTAGGTAACTTGGTTATAACATTCATGGTAATCTGGTCCCATTTCCACTCATGGATTTCTGGTTATTGTGAGGGTTTCTGATATTCAGATTTTACTCTTGAACATGTATTACATTTTCCTACAAATTCTACGACGAATTTCTTCATACCTGGCCACCGGTACTAATTTTTCAAATCTTTGTTCATTTTGTTGTTTATTGGATGTACTGAATATCTCGATTTGTGTGCTTCTTTTAGAATAGTTTCTCTAAGCATGTCATTATCAGGAATCCAAATTCTTCCTCTAAATCTCAGATTCCATCTGACGTAGCTTCTAGTTGTTCATTCTGCCCCATCACACTTTCAATTCATCTTTTTGTTGGGCTTCTTGAATTTGACTTATAAAATCCGAGTGTAATTCCATTCTCATAGCGCGGACTCGTAATGGCTTAATTCTTTCCTTCCGACTTAAAGCATCTGCCACTACATTTGCCTTGCCTGGGTGGTACTTAATTTCACAATCATAATCACTCAGTAACTCCACCCATCTTCTCTGCCTCATATTCAACATCTTTTGATCGAATATGTGTCGCAAGCTTTTATGGTCTGTATAAATTATACACTTGGTTTCATATAGATAATGTCTCCAAATCTTTTACTGCTCCTAATTCCAAATCATGAATAGTATAATTCCTTTCACTTCCTCTGAGTTGTCCGGACGCATATGCAATTACTTTATCTCGTTGCATTAGAACACATCCGTAACCTTGATGTGATGCGTCACAATATACTACAAAATCATCAATACCATCTGGAAGGGCTAAAATAGGAGCACTACATAATTTGTGTTTCAGGATTTCAAATGCAGTATTCTGTTTTTCTCCCCAAACATATGGCTTATCTTTCTGAGTTAATTCTGTCAAGGGTTGGGCTATTCGCGAAAAATCTTCTATAAACCTTCTATAATAACTAGCCAAACCTAAGAATTGACGTACTTCGGTTGGTGTTTTCAGAGCTTTCCATTTCTTAATTGCTTCAATCTTTGCTGGGTCGACTTGAATTCCTTCTTGGTTAACCACATGTCCTAAGAATTGTACTTTTCTCTTCCAGAATTCATACTTTGAGAATTTGGCGTACAACTTTTCTTTTCAAAGTAATTCCAAGGTTAACCTTAGGTGCTCCTCATGTTCTTCCTTACTTTTGGAGTAAATTAAAATGTCATCAAGTAATACTTAATATAGTGAGTTTAATCATATGCATTAACTCATGTATTAGTTAGAATAAGTTTATTAAATTAGGATAATTTAGGAACACTTGCATAAAACATTTGTATCATAGCTTAAATAGTTGTTCTAGGTGTCTTACAAAACTAGAAAATTACCAATCTACCCATAGGTTTTGTATTATATAGTAGTAGAGATAACTATTTAGCTAGTTTTATGATTATAATTGTATAATTAAGAAAATATAATAAATATTATTTAGCTACTTTTATTGTAATTACATATATACTATATATAAATTAGGACACTATGCTTTTTTTGAACGGCTGAATGGATCACTGACGGGTCACTGGCCCACCCAATCATCTTCATTACTCTAATACGAAATTTAAGACCATCCTTAGGAGAAAACTCACAATATGTGAGAAAACCTCTTAGCTCACCTGAAACCCGTTTTTATTTTTATCACACGTGAGACTTGAACCCAAAACCTCCACCTATTTTTATGAGATCTTATGGTACCTCACCTTAACTATTTGAGCTAAGGATCATTGGTAAATTTGAACACAATTGTTATTTACTCAAACTTTAAGACACCTAACACAACTTTTTAAACATAGGGACATAGGATACAATTGCTCTATGCAATAATTCATATTTTACCTCTATTTAATAAACTTCTTTTAATTAGTGTATTATTTAATGCACATTATTAATACATTATTTAGTAATATAAGATTATTAAAGTCGCTACATTAAAAATTATCTTATTTGTAACACTTTAAATTAACATTTAAATTTATATGAATTATTTATATTTTTTACTTAAATTCTATTTAAGTTAAGTATTATCTTATTTAAATACTTAAGTATATAATTATTAGGGAATAGTTCAAATAAAAAATATTTTAAATCTAAAAAGTATAAGAAGTAATCTCAACCATTAATCTTGTTAATAAACGGTTAAGATCAATTTGTAGGAAAGAATTTTGTTAGATTGGTATTTTAGGCATCGTCATTTTTGTTGACTTTTTTCAAGTTCCCTCACTTTTTAAATATTCATAACTTTTATATACGACATAATTTTTTAATATAATTAACACCATAAAAACAAGCATTTTTTAATCTTTAAAACGAGTACAGCATCGTATATAAAAGATAATAATTTTTTATGTTTCTTAAGCTCATATGATTTTTCTCCTCATTGTGTCTTTTGTGCAGTCTATTGTATTTTTCTAAATTGATAAATTCTAAAAAAAATATAATAGTTAAATAACATTGTTGGCTATTTCTAGTATATAAAACACAATGATAAATTAACAACTAATTAATCTAATACATTAAACATAATTAAAAAATTTACACAAAATGGTATAAACATAAAAAACATGAAAAAACTGTCTTATTGTGTTTTCTTATCGTCGTTGTGTTATTCTTAAAATTATGAGTTTTTTAAAATACATTGATAAAATAACATTATTATGTAGTTTTAGTTGTAAAATACAATAATAGATAATAATATATAATCTATAAAAAAAACAATGACAAAGATAACACATTGTGTTATCTCGGATAATATGAGTTTTAAAAAATACATTAGTAAAACAATATCACTTGTAAAACATAATAGTTTATATCATAAAAAACAATGATAAAATAATACACAATTATCTAAAACATAAAACACAATGATAAATACATATAACAAATGATGTAAATATGTAATATAATAAACTGATATTTAACACAATGAACATATTAGACATAATAAGCTGATGTATTTGACATAATTACCAAAATGTTATCCCTTTTAAAACAATAAAAAACATGTGTCAAGCTCATAATTCTTTTAGACTGTTTAGATTAAATATCATTTTTATTAGAGTAAATTATATTTTTCGTCCTTTAAATTTATAGTAAATTTCAGGTTTCATCCTTAAACTAAGGAAATTACAGTAAACGACCTTTATGATTAAATTTTGTAACAATTTACGTCCTTTCCCTTAACGGGCGTTAATATTTTTTGCTAAATCCGGTCACATGCCTCGCACATAAGGTAATTTGGTCTTTTTGTCATTATTAATTAAAATATAATATTAATTAAATTACCCCTTTCATTTACACTCTCAACTCTCTTTCTCTCCCTCTCTCTCTCTCTCTCTACGCAAGACCCTACCACTGAAAACCAAAAACACCACCACCTCTATCCTCTACCATCATAAAACCACCGTCAAAACCACTGCCACCAACATAAAACCACCACCAAAACCACCGCCACCACCATAAAACCACCACCACCGCTGCTACCATAGAACCATCACAAAACCCACCTCCACCGCCACCAAACCCACCTCCACCGCCACCAAACCACCACCAAACTCATTTCTGTCACCATAAAACCACCTTTATCATCATAAAACCAAAACCACCTTTACCACTATAAAACCACCACCACCTCTGCCACCAAAACCACGTCTGCCACCTTAAAACCGCCAAATACACTTATTCAACCAACTAGCTATGTCTTCTTCATCCCGACAAGCAACACCCTACAACCACCATTGATCTACAACTCCTGCAATGTGATGATTTTGTAGATCTACAACTCCATACTCGCTTCGATTTCGCCATGGCGGAGTGGTGGTTGTCGATAATGGTGGAGGACGATGGTGACAAGTGGCGGTGGTCGATGATGGCGGTGGTCGATGATGGCGATGGCGAGTGGCGGTGGTTGATGGAGGTATTCATGTGTTTAGAGAGAAAGTATAGATAGAGTAGAGAGAGAAAGTATGCGTATGTGTGTGATTGTGTGTTGGAGGAGGGTGGGGTGGGTTGGGGTTTAATGAATTCTATATATATCTAATATTATATTTACAATAATAATGACAAAAATACCAAACTACCCTCATGTGCGAGGCATGTGACCGAATTTAACCGACAAAATTAACACCCGGGAAAGGACGTAAATTGTTACAAAATTTAATCATAAAGGACGTTTACAGTAATTTTCTTAGTTTAAGGACGAAACCTAGAATTTGCTATAAACCTAAATGACGAAAAATGTAATTTACTCTTTTTATTATAACCCTACCCTAATTACTAAACATATTCATAGTTATAATAATAATAACAATAATAATAATAATAATAATAATAATAATAATATTTTTAGGGGCGTTTTAGGTATTTAATAATTTTGGTATATATGGCTAAATTTGTTAGTTATTGACATATTATTTTAATATGTTTCAAAAATTAATTACAATAATAATAATGAATCATTAAAGTATATGTAGATAGTTACGAGAATCTGAGTGCCTATATAATTAAACTCACTAAAACCAAGAGAAATTCAAATACTATCATTGTGACGTTCTCGTAAAAGTTTAAAAATCAAACCGCAGTGAAGAGTGGGTCTAATCTGCTAGTGTTTATTCATATATTATCATGTAATTCTATTTTTTATATTAATAAAAGTATTATATTCTTTTTATAAATAATACATCAATTTAGACTTGCCAGTCTATTTAGTCTTGGTATATAAAGCTCATGCTTGAGCTTATTTAATAGGTGAGCCATTATTTAGAATCAATCTCGGACTAATTCGTACTTTCAACCGGTAGATCTTGAATAGCTCACAAACAATAATCCTTTTTAATAGTGTTTGATATGATGACTTTGGTTGTTCTTTTTATGGATTATAGTTCACTAGATGCAGGTGTAAACACAAGCACACGAGACTATATCGTATAAGAGTTAAGATAGAAGATAATAAAGCTTGTTCTCTTAGTCATTCCAAATATTATAAAAATCTTAATGTGAAAAAGTACCCCCCTTCAACACATAAAATACTAGTCAGTGATAAAATTATAAGCATCTTAATAAAACTAGACTTTTGATAAGGTGATAATCATTCTGATCACCAATTGATGAAAGAAAAATTTAAAAAAAAGACATCTTAGGCTAGATCACATATTTATGAAAGGAGAACCCAAGACACCAAGATTTAGTGTTGAATGTTGATTTTACCCTTGAAAGAGGTGCACAAATTGGTTTTTTCTCTGGTTTTGGTTTCAAGTCAAAACCCGCTTAAGTTTAAATAACTTCCAATTTGATTCGAGTTTTTGACCAACTTTGATCGAGTTTTGACCCTTTTTTCTGGTTTCAGTGGTTTTTTACCGGCCTGATTCCGTTTTGGAGTATGTTAGTTCAAGGCAAACCGTACTCCATCTGCAACATGCAGTATCATTCGTTTAGAGATGGGTTCCACCCACTTGTGGGGTATTTCAGTCTGTCCCCACTAAAGCGGCCTAGGCGTCGCCACAGATAGGAAACCACAACCCGTTCTGGGTAGGGTAGTCGGTCTGCATCCGAAACCGGTTTTTTTCTTCACGACTACCGTCGTAGAGGGAATAGGTAGAACCCATGGGCTTTATAAGATACATGGACTTGAAATGAACCCAACCCATAATAACCCAAAACACTTGGATACATCATCATCTAGTCATCCATTGATTCCTTCTAGATAAACAATTTCATTCACGTTGAATTTGGGCTTCCAGAAACTCAGGGTCGGGCCTCCATAGAAGACCAAAAAGGCCCTAGATTCTTCTAGATCCATCACCACACAATAACTACAAATAAATCCCCCAAATGAGAAAAGCAAAAACCTAAACAAGTTTCTTGGAGAACAGGGCGACTTCAATCCATATAATCTTTCAAAATCATATGCAATAACACCATAAGATCGACAATCAATCGCATCAGATCATCAAATCGAAGTTGTTATAGAAGTTGTTATAGATCTGCAACAGAGGATCGGTGAAGATGGATTTCGAGTTGAGAAGAGCGAGAGAGAAATTGGAGAAAGAACAGAAAGATCGAAAAGAGAAGGCGAAATTACGATTGGAGAGAGAGAGACGAGCGAAACAAGAAGCTATTCGTCAGCGTGAGGCGATTGAGGCTGCTCAGAGATCTCGTAGAATCGATGCAATGGAAGCGCAGCTTAAGGTGATGTTTTCTTTTCTTCTTTTGTTGTTGTGGATTGATTGTTAAGGTATTGGGGATTTGAGTCGGTATGGTTGAATATGATGATCGGTTTTATCGGATTTGTTGAGTGGATTGATTGGTTATTAAACATTAGACTGGTTACTTAATGTGGTTTCATGTAATCCGATTTTGTGATGTTTTAGGATTAAGTTTCAAATTTGATTCTCAATTAGTATGGTATAGGAAGATTAGTTGATGTTTTATGTGATCTGATTTTATGATGTTAGGGCATAGAACTACAATAAATATTAAGTTGCAGAATTTGATTCTCAATCATTTGTGGCATTTGGGATTAAAGTTAGGGTTTCTTAAATAAGAACTTGGTCTACAAAATCAGACTACTGCGTGATTGTCTGTGATTGCTTATTTAAAAGGATTATGATTATCCTGATAAGCAGAAATAGTTGATCAGCTTATAGAAAACAACTTATTCCATCAGGAATAATTAGAATGAAATAAGCAATCTCAATTTGTGCATTGAAAGCAACTTATTTCACCCCAAAATAAGCAGATAAGTGTAAACAACTAAATCCTTTCTTCATTTAAACACTCACACGTGTTTATCTGCTTTTAAAAAAGACAATTAACATATAAGTCGTTTAAATAAGCGTTCCACTCCCATAATGACTTTAACTTTACAAGTATGCTTTAAGCTCAAATGCTTCCACTTAGTAAGTTGCTAATTATTATTATTGCAAGCCTAACTAGGATTAAGGAGCCAATTTTGGGGAATCTTTCCAAGAATCAATCTTTACTCCTCTTTCTGCCGGCAGATCGGCATATTCTGTTAGACTGGTTTTCTGGAATCTTTAGACAACTTTGATCTTGGGGTTTGTGTGTAGAATAACAAATATTTGTTAGAATCTTTTTGGTATTTTGCGTAACATGAGTTCACTAGAAGTTTTCTTGTATAAAAGATAGGGCTTATCTGTCTTCTTCCATCAGTATCATATTTGTTGTGTTTATGTGCATAGTTATATATAGTTATGAAAATGTCTCATTTTTCTATATACCATTCAGGCCGAGCAACAAATGGAAGAAAGTATATTTGCTGGGAGAGGAATTTCTTTTAACCGTGAACTGGAAGCTGTACCGTTTGAGGGTTCTGGAGATAAAATCAAACTACCACCTTCATGCTTCAATGAATTATCAGAGCAAGGCGCTTTTGACAAAGGTCCCCTCCATTTCCAGTTATCAGTCGCTCACCAAGATCATGGGTCAACTCTAGGGTCGACCCATGCAGGGGTCTTAGAATTCACTGCAGATGAAGGTTCAGTTGGGATCCCACCTCACATTTGGAATAACTTATACTCTAAACAAGATCCAAGCACTCCTTTGATTGAAATAAAATATGTTTGGTTACCAAAGGGAACATATGCAAAACTTCAATCGCAAGAACTCGGGTTTTCAGATATACCCAATCACAAAGCAGTTCTTGAAACAACCCTTCGCCAACATGCTACTCTTTCTCAAGATGATGTTTTGACAGTCAAACACGGTGTGTTGACTTTTCATCTACGTGTTCTTGAACTAAAACCGTCAGCAAGCGTGTCTGTTCTTGAAACTGATATTGAGGTTGATATTGAGGGTCCTGATACACTTCCTGAAAAAACCAACCAGCACGTGTTGAAACCACTGGCATTTGGGAAATCTGAATCGGGAGTTATAAACGAAGGAGAATATGCTTATTACAAATTCTCAATAGATGATGACACATGGCAATGTATTACTTCTGGAAATGTTGAAATCGAAGTAACTTTAGATTCAGAGGCAAATGGAGACACTGATCTGTATCTTTCACGGCACCCGCTATTGTTTCCAAACACTCACCAACACGGTTGGTCTAGCCATGATGTGGGTTCTAAGTGTCTTGTTCTTGGGTCAAAGGACCACACCCTGGGTCCGGGTAGTTATAGTGTAGGTGTATACGGGTTCAAAGGAACAACAAAATACCATGTTTCAGTAGTCGTAAAAGATACTTCAAAGTCAAATGCTGGTCAACAACCCATGTCATCTTCATCAAATGGGCTAACATCAACAGCAGATACAGTAGAGTGTGGGAATTGCAAACATTATATACCTGTGAAAACCATAGCCCTTCATGAGGCTTATTGTAGAAGACATAATGTGATTTGTCAGCATAAGGGCTGTGGTGTTGTTTTGAGGACTGAAGAAGTTAAGAATCATGTGCATTGTGTGAAATGTGGGCAAGCTTTTCATGCTACTGAGATGGAAAAACATATGAAGGTGTTTCATGAACCGTTACTTTGCCCGTGTGGGGTTGTCCTCGAGAAGACACAGATGGTAAGTAACACTATCATGTGACTGTTTGTCTACAGTTGATAGTCGTCGAAGTCTATATTTAATGCCAACGATCCCTAAATCAACTTTAACAAAGATTTAAAACATTTAAATACCTTTTTGTAATGTCTTTTTTGCTGCTTTACATAAATTTTGGTTCATGTTTGCTGAAGAGAATATGTTTGTCTTTTTATTACAGGTGCAACACCAGTCATCAGAGTGCGCCTTACGGCTAGTGACATGTCGGTTCTGTGGGGACATGGTCCAAGCGGGTTCGTTGGCGGTTGATGCACGAGACCGGTTAAGAGGACTCTCGGAACACGAGTCTCTTTGTGGGTCCAGAACCACCCCGTGCGACTCGTGTGGTCGGGCGGTCATGTTGAAAGAAATGGATATTCATCAAGTAGCTGTTCATCAGAAGAATTGAGGCAAATGTATCTATGACGGTTATCATTGTGGGGCGGCCATTATTTATGATGTAACAATGCTTTTCGATTGTTTGTAAATGGATGTTGATATTTGTAGTGTGAACTTTTGGTTTATCAAAGTAATGCTTTATACATGAGCCACTGGATCATCTCATGTTCTTAATCTTTTTGTGAAACTTAGTCTGTTAATTATTCAAACTAGCAAAACTGACTGCGTGGTATTTCGTATGTATGACTATACTTAGGGATCAATCTAAAGCACTAAATAGCAATTTGACAATTGTTGTTTGTAACTAAAAATATTTCTAACATACATTTAAGACAGTTGAAATACATATTGTTGTGCTTACACATACTGATGTATGTTTTTGCAATGTGTGTGTTCTGTCTAAACAATGTAGGGATGAAAACTTGTATCTTCAGTTTTCTCCTTCAATCAGCAAAGAAAGCACTTGTAAGACTTAGAACGTGTTCATTTTAACTCAAACCATAAAAACACAACTAAATAATGAACTGCAAATTTCAAGTCTGGTGTTCCCGACCCTTAAAGTCGCACAAAAATTATTTTTAAGTCCCTGGTGAATGAAATTTCCATCTAAAGGTGTGTTTGGATTTGCTTTTCTAAAACTAATTATTAATGCAAAAGAAGCATACATTTTGAGTAACATTTTAACGATACCCAAAGTAAACTGATGGGGCTTTTGGTTCGCGTAACTTGTTAGTTAGAATTGGAATTTGAATTGGAATTAAAAGTAATTGTATTTGGAATTTAATATTTTTCAAATGATTTGGAATTTAATGAAATAGGAATCTATAAAGGAAATTTAAATTCCAAATGGATTTTTAATGACAAAACATCAAAACACTTATAAAGAAATTGGGATTTATCACCCATTGCAAACCGCCACCACCTCCATGACCATTGATCATCACCGCTACATACCACTGATCGCCGCCGACTATCGACCGCGACTGTCGGGGGCGGCGGCGGGCGGCGGGGTTGGCCGCGGGCAGCAGCGGTCGGGGGCATTGGCGGCAGTCGACAAGGTTAATAATTCTATTTGAGGGAATTAATTCTAATTCAAATTCCAATTCCTTCCGCAACCAAACACGTTAATAATGGAATTCCAATTCCAATTAATCCTACCAACCAAACACAATGACCTATTGAATTCAAATTCCAATTCTATTAAATTCCATTGAATTCGTGCATACCAAACGCCCTGAGAATATTCAATTTGCTAATTGCAACCTATATAATTTGAGAATATTCAATTTGCTAATTGCAACCTATATAATTATTTATAACAATTGAATAGCAACCCACATGTACACAGAAGGCTATGGACACACTACAATGAAGAATTTCTATAAATTACAATTATATTCCTTAATATTTTAGAAATTTGAGCTACTTGAACTATGCCTATGCTTCCCCCAAATCTCAACCCTTATCTGGAAAAAGAAAAAAAAAAAAAAAAGGTCAGTCAAAAATCTCATCATACAAGAGCATTCACAATCCATCCTCCATCTTTATTTTTGTAATTACATTAAAATCTTTTATTTTTTTCTTTCCTTTTTAATTAAATAATATTTTTTTCATATTTTTATCATTACCTTTTTTCTCTCATCCACTCACAACCACTTTCAAAAATATTAAAAAATTATGGGGGTTGTACCGTGATTTCCCAAAATGGGGAATACGGTACAACCCCCATAAATTTTCTTTCTCCTTCACTCATAACCACTCACAACCATCCCCTAAAATATAGGACACCCACTCACATAAAAATAGGAAACGGACTATGAATGCTCTAAAAGATAAATGTTTTGCATCCATAGAGCTAAAAAGAAAAATAACATTTTAAAAATGGGACAAACACCACTATGAATGAGCCACTGCAAAGATGATCTCATCCTCTTATTTTCACATGGCCAAAACAAAGAGCAAAGTGATTGTTGAAAATGGGACAACCACCACTATGAATGAGCTAATGACTGTAACTTTTAATAAGAGAGACGAAAAAAAATTGAAAACACTTTTTCTTGTGGTCATGAAGGGTCTAGTGACATGAAAGCCTCTCATAACAAAAAGAACATATGTTGTATATTCTACAAAAGGAACTTAACCATGCACATCCCCACGGTTCCTGGAGCGTTTGCTGACTGATCAATAGAGAAAGATCCTGAAAAAATTGTAACTTTTAACAATTATTGATAGCATTGACTGGTAATGGTTGAAGATGGTTGTGCAGGCATGTGAGAGATTCATGTTATGGGGTCTGTGAAGAGATATAAGAAAGATATGATTATGTCGTCGTGCTCATGGCTGTCCGTAACTTCTAGTGAAGAAGATGCTCTCATGAGTGGTCATGAGATTTATAGTTTTAGGGATAACACAGAAAAGAGTTTTAGTATTTAACATGTGAATCAAAGCTGACTAAGTTCTTCATTTGCAAATGATATATCGACGTTACTAACTTACTTATAGAGCTATTTGTACTCAATGCTTGATTACTAATCGTTATTAGTCGACAGTTGTCATGACGTCGGCCCATATTTATCTGTTGTGACTAGCAATTTTTATGTTTATTACATATATCTTAACATATCGGCAACCATACAAAACTAATTTCTAAATTACACTTTTAAAAGTGAGGAAAATTTTGTTTATCCAATAACTGATCCAAATAATATATAAATTAGGTAGGTTGATTTACAGATACCTTGAACTTTAACAAAGAGGGACCAGAATGATGTCTGTCAATGCATATAGATTTTAGTGATGATTTTTTACACAATTGAGTTTTAATTTAAAATAACTATTATCATCTTTAGTTTAACTACACAACAGGCAAGTACACCTATCGCATAATAGTATAGTTTGAGTTAATAACCAAATATCGATTCAAGGATATAATGGCTCCCAGTATTAAACATTTATTACTATCTAACCGATCAATTGAGTTTGGATTTGTGAATTTTAAAATTAACTAAAACAATTAGCAAGTTAAACTAACAAAGCAAGAAAAGAAAGACGAAAATACACAATCAAATAACGATACCACCTGGACTTTGACTCCACTTAGCATAGCAATAACAATTAGCATAAATTAATATGAGATTCTATTTTTACACATGATTCATGGAAGTAGCTTAAACCCATGTCAAAGATATCTAGACATATAACTATCGGAAAGTTAGAACGATAAACCCACAATAGCCACCTAAAGTTATGCCATGAGAATCAAATGATATAATTATGTTAATGTAAAAGATGAAGTAAACTCCTGTTATAGTTAACTAATTCCACAAATTTTTGGAAAGCTAACACGATAAACATATAACAACCACCTCAACCTGCGTAAGATAAACAAAACTACGATTACCTTTCAGTTCATGAACATCAAACCATGATTACAAACAATTCATAACCAATGATAAGGGAAATTCATGACATACATCACGATTTTCTCAAACATAAGCATAATGATGCACTTTACCCAATTTTACTAAACCTTTAAACTTCATTCACCATTCATAATCAAATGTCATAAATTACACATAAAAGATGCAATCGTATACATAAGTCTTGTAAGAACATGAGGTTTTCCAACCTAACATGCTTACAACACTCACAAGGTTGAACGTTTTATCAAAATAAAATAAATACACATAATCATTGAAAAATAATCAATTTTCATCATAACATCAACATAAACAACATCAAGAATCATGCACAAGTTGTTTAATCACGCTAAATTTCATCTATTCCAAGTGATAATAAGAGTTTAGCCCATGAGGCTTACAAAAAACACACCCAAACTCAAAACCATAGAAGAATTCATGGTAGATATAGAGGAACTCAAATCAATTTTGAGTGAAGATGAGTTTGGTGATATTAGATACTCCTTGAAAATATGAATTTTTCATTCTCTTCCTTCAAATCTCCTAAAAGCTATTGAAAAATACTCAAATTTCACCTAAAGGGGTGAGAGAAGCTATGGTTTGAAAGAAAATAAAAGTTCAGTTGGAAATGTGTAGTGGGGTTATAAACCCGTTTTTGATCTGAATAGGACCATATCCAGAAACGATATGATCATATTAAGCTTTAGAAACGAACTGCATGAAGTTTGACAGCTGATATGGGCATATTCAGCTTTGATGTGGATATTAGAAACATTTTTCCTCTTGAACATCACATCTTAAGTTTCCTTCACAAAAATCACCATGTCTTATCCGACAACTACAAATTTCAAATAAAACACAAATAAGTGTATAAATAAATGGTTTTATAATAAAAATAACTTAAAATGCAAAGAAACATATATTGTTTACATATATAATGTTCATTAATGAACAAAAACTAGTGTTCAAAAGAGAGCAATCAACAAACTCAAGATTAATTTCTCCACAAAAAAATTATTCAACAGAATCCTAAATTGTATCACCGAAAACAAACGCATAAAATCGCAACTTAGATGTTCTAATGTTCCAAACCATGCATATCAATAAAAAAATCGATATAATAAAATTTTAAATCATCTTCTTCACCTTTGCCACCTAATGTCACTTGTGAATAGAGGACTATCGATTGTGAATGTCAAAGCTGTACTATTGTAAGGACTGACGAGTACGAGTTACTGTAATATGATGACATATTGTGAATGTTAATGGTGAATGATTTGGTTGATCAAGCTAGAAAAACTTGGACTTTGGAGTCCAGATTGTGAATAAACTTGGTCCTTGATATATTTTAATCCGGTCGATAGGTTACTCAATATGTGATTTTAATCAAGTGTGTTAAAAATAGTCAAATACCAAACTTATTCACAATCACTAGCATAGTCTAGTGATAAATGTATATGTCATTTATCAAAGATGGGTTGCGTTCAAATCACATTTGAGACATGAAATACATTTAAGTGTAGAGTAGAGTAGGTGTTGTTTAAAAAAAAACCAAACTTACTCATATATTTAAATAATCTTAGTATTTGAAAAAAAATCAAACATATTCATATGTTCAGATAATCTTGGTGTCTGCAATTTCATTTATAATCGAAAACACATAAAAGACGCAAAATGTGAGGAGTTTGCTTGAGAGTTCGGGCCTTGTTCTCTTCATTTTAAATAGAGGTCTAATTTATTTGAATATTTAGTTTTTTTATTGGCGTTTAAAACTTCCTCAATACTCAAGTGAGTCTTTCTGAGATGAGATGTCAATTGTTCATATTGATTTTGACGCTATAAACTTAACTCACTTAGGATCACCATAACGGAGGAAATCTACTACTGTGAAAAACCTTCAATCAGATTTGAACCTAAAATTTAAAGATTTCAAGCTCAAACTAGATACTTTCATACTAGTGTTAATTGTAACGTTTCTATATTTTCAGAACTATATATGTCCGTAATGGATTTGATTCATGATTACTGTAAAAATTGTAAGAATTCTTTAATATGATAAATTAACATAGAAGTGTTTATAAACCGTTCAAACCTTTCATACTGGACAAGACCAAAGAAATTTGATCAGTGTGGCCGGTCTAAAACTTAATGGTTCTGTTATCGGTTTGTGTTTTAAAATTTGGTTGTTCCAATTCGGCTTACTGTTCGTGTTATGAACTAAAACACATAAATCGGACAGACCATGTGCGTGTATATATAGATGGAGGTACAGAATGAATTTTATAGTTTAGTGTTATTGAAAGAGTAAAAATTTAGCCATTACATTTGTGTTTTCTTGTAACACCATACTTTAATGTTGCTGGAAGAAAATAAATATTTCGTTTCGATAATGGTGATTTTGATGGATGATGATTCATGCTTTAATATTTTCATGTTGTATGCACCGATGAAATGGTAAGAAAATCCTGCGTTGGTTTTTTTCACTTAGAAAAAGAAAGATATTGTAATTGAAAAACAAAAAAGTTGGAGACTAATAAATCCGGTCCAAACCCTTAAAACCGGGCTGCCAAACCATCATACCCGTCAAAGCTATTGAACCGTCAAACCGTCGGCCGATGCGGTTTATGTTTATACAATACGCCAAACCATCGGGTTTTTTTTAAATCATGATCGAACTTAACCATGAACACCCCTAATTAAAAATGTTATTTGTATTGCATGTCATAAACATGTTAAGTGGGTTGAACCTATTTAGACGTATTTTTACTCGGGTAAGTAACGTGTCAACTCATTTGTGACCCTAATTCGTTCACCTCAAAATAATAACCCGTTTAACTATATTGTTGCTACAATCAAATGTGGGTCGGGTATCATCATCGGGTCGTGCTGAGCCTAGTATCCTCTCCATTCCCAAGCATGGTACCAAGTTGTAACACACAAAGAAGATCTATGTTAGAGGGCATGGGGTGACTAGCCCAAGGGCACTGCAACGCTCAAAACAATAGTATGTTCAAGATAAACATATGTATAACATTGAGGCATTTAAAATTTAAAAAAATATAATATATAAGAGATAATAAGTAGAAGGATATATAGATTTAAAATAAAGCTATCGTGAATGGGAAAGTTAGGTAGGAGTTTCCTTTTTGGATTAGATGATCTCGTTGAGTGGTGGCTAAGTATCTTTATCTATACTAAGGGATCCTTTGGCCATGGATCTCCGAAGATATCCTAGGTTCCTTCTTAGGAGAGCTGAGAACCTTTGGGATTGTTTATCAAATTCTGTTTTTAGAATGATATCCTTATTAGTATAAAAGGTTGATTGTTCTATACAGTGTTTGGTGGCATTTGGTCGCCTATCTACTATGTAGACTTTTTAGATAGGGTTGACTTTCCTTTATTATGATAATATGAATGAACCATGTCCTCGAGGCTAATTCTATCATCTAACACATCCTTCTTTTATTTGACCCTCTGGCTGTGACCGTAGGCGAAGAAGGTCATCTCTAGTATAAAAATAAAATAAAGAGTAATCCCTGGTTATAGCTCATTCGTAGGTGCTAGCCCGTTCGTTGTGGGGGAAATGGTCAGTAAAAGAGGAAGAAGAAATACCATATAGAAGAGGCTTTGAGATTCAATCACTCGACTAGGCTTCTGTAGCTGACATTGTACCAAGTATCTTCTAAGGCTAGGCGAGGGATGTATCTCCTTACTGTTTCTGTAAGCCTTAACTGGAGAAATGAACTTATTTTTACATTCGTTTTCTGGTTAGGTTTTGCTTGCCTTGCCTCTTACCATGTTTTATATCCCTTTGGCAACATTATGCCTGTGCCCCCATCCTATAACACTTGGGTATGTTTCTTGGCAAGGTAAAGTTTGTAGTAGGGGCGGGGTTTATGGCTAGGCTTGGTTTGGGGTAAGGTGCCCTTCCATCTTGCCTGTTCTTTTGATTGGGGATTGTGTCAATGATGATACATTTTATCCGTCTTGGTTCTTTGTTTGGGCATGACCTTGGCTGTTTAGATTCATCCACTTACGTCATCATATATATTGAGCTATGTTGTTTTAATGAGTTATGTTGTAAATTACAAGCCCTAAATTATATATATGTATATACATGATTACCGTAATAAAATAAGCAATTCAACATTTCAAGCATTACTAGTAAAGTTTTATTAAGTCTTATTCCTTTTCACATCAAGATAAACAAACTTATCAACTAATTACATTAATTCGTTCCACTAAAATGCCCTAAATAAAACTGATATGTGTCGTTATAGTACAGGGGGTTGTGAGTCACTTTTGTAATAAATAGGGGCTATTTGTAAATGTGCCGAGTTAGTTAGAAGTCGTTAGATTCGTTAGTCTATCACTACTGTAACGAATCGGGTATTCGGTATGCAAATGAATTGAGTTCTCTCTCTCTCTCTCTCTTCCCCTACTTTCTCTCTTTACCATTTTAATTGCATTAGTGGTATCAGAGCTCTCAATCCTCGTGGGAGCTCCGATAACCGATCACCTATGGCGAACAATACTGGTAATCAGGAAATTGATAAGACATTGAAAGATCATGATCGAGCGTTCGTGGAACTCAAGGCTTCTACTGTCACACCCCAACCTTAACGGCGGAAACGTCGAGATGTGAGGGTTAAGATTGTTCATGCCACACAACGCTATTTCAAAGTGTCAATATTATTAATTACCAAGGTTCATAACATGCATTGAGAATAAAACATAAGATGCAAGCAATCATAAATACAAAACATTCCATAGCGTCATGTGACAATATAAGTCATTTTATTATTCTAGGTCCAATCCTAGATGTGATCAAGTCTTCAGGAGCACTTAAGCGGTAACAAGTCCTGAAACATGTTAAAAATAAATGTCAACATAATGTTGGTGAGTTTCCATAGGTTTTCATACATATATATATCAAAGTTGGCAATTCATGTCATAGGTTATTGAATAAAGTAACTAGGGATAGATGAACAAATGTAACAATCAAACCTTGACAGATTACAAGATTACAAGATTACAAGATTAAACGATTAGCTAAGTGTACTTGGTTCCCATAGTGCTCAAGAATACGACACTAGGGCCACCAAATAGGCTTGTCAGGCCCATAGATCTATGACGTCGCCAGGCTAGCAATAGTTAATGATTGTACATATTATAGTCATCACATGGTAATTACAAGAGTTCAACTAACCACGACAAATAAGAAGAACTGCCCAAATGTTTACAAGATTCAAACGAGTTTACAAGTGCATTTATCATAAGGTTAACATGTTTCACCCCAAAATGTGAAAATATATATAAAAGGGGTATGGAAAAACTCACATGGATTATAAAGGTGAACAAATAAGAAGTCTAGTTTTACACGCCGACGATATGCTCTAATTCAACCTAAAGACAACGTATCATATTAATAACGATATTCTAATGTTAACGGTTCATGGGAATTCACGGTTTAAATTGGTGCATTTGGATGACAATTGTGGTGATATTGGTTATAAATCATTTAACCATGGTTTTAAATTATAAGGTAGATGTCATTTATAATTGATTTAATATTTAAATGATTTAAATAAGAATTTTAGTGAGTAAACCATTTATAAAAGTTAAACTTTCTTTATCAAATAATTATTATTTACTATTTAAAATAGTAAATTTGTAGATTTAAATGTTCAAAATAATTCTTTTAAACCCAAAAGATGTACATTTTTAAATATGTACATATATATATTTATCTTCTTTTAAATATATAATTAGTTTTGTAAATATATTTATATAAAAAATGAATATTTATTAAATTTAGACTCTTGGAAAATAAGGGGGAAATTATAATTAAAAATTAATAATAATTTGTATTTTGTAACAATTTAAAATAAAAGATTAAAGATTTATTAATTGAATTTCTAAAAAAAAATTAAAAGAAATTAATTTTATTTATTTCTTGATTAAAATGATTTTTATACGAATCAAAACAATGTTTAAATTTTTTTCTGTAAATTAAAAACTAGTAAAAACCATTTTAAAAAATATATGGCAGGGGCCCGGGTTCGAACCCGGGACCTTTGTCCAAACAATCCAACACACAAACCGCCGGGCCAAGGCCCTGTTTGTTGTTTAGAATTGAAAAGTTAACTTAAGAACATAACCCACCAAATCTCCCCAAATTCGTATGAACCCTAGGTTTGAAATCGCTCAAATTGGACCACTAATCGATGATTATAACCAATTAAACCATGGGGCTTTTGTTCCCCATGTAAAAACGAGCCTAATCCACAGTTTAATTACCTGATTCGGTGTAGAACGAGTTGAAACAGATTCGAACAGGGTCGCGACTGTAGCTAGAATCGAACGATTTGTGTGTGTGTGTTTTTTATGAAATTGATTGTGCAGAGGGTTTAAGAAACTCAAATGGAGTGTTGGGCATCAGTTATATAGTGTCAATTTGACCGTTTGAACACCCAACAAGTTCGAGTTGTTCTCGGTTGTTTCAGGTTGATTTACGCGTGTTTAAGCCGTTTCAATGTGAAATTGATATCACCAATAACTTTGAAATGATTACATAAGCGTTCGTAGTCGTTCAATTGAATTGTTATTGATCTTTAATGTAATAACGGATTGAAACTTCAATGGGTTCGGTTTCGAGTTGAAAAACTTAGTAAACCCTTGTCTGTTTCGAATTAATTCACACACTCGAGTTCGAACCTGTTCATGAACCGGTTAGTATCTTTCTTTTGTGTTAAAAATGAGTTTTTGAGAGGTTTGGGGTGTCGCCGGAGCGTGGCCGGCGGTCACCGGAGTTTCCGCCGGAAAAACGAGGGTGGGGGTTTGGGTTTTTAAAATGTTACACATTTGGTCCCTGCGGTTTATATTTTGTTAATTTACAACCAAAGTTTAAGTTTCAATTTAAATTAATTACAGTTTAGCCCCCGTACTTTATATTTTTGTTATTTTATGCCCAAAAATAAATTACAAGTTCTCTAAAATTCTAAAAATTGTAAAACTTGTATATATATTTATTTATTTACAAGATTAGCACTTAATATACTTATTATTATTATTAGCATTATTATTATTATTATTATTATGGTTATCATTAATTATTGAATTAATTAACTATAACGATCTCAAGGAATTACAAATAAATCCTCGTACTTGCATTAATATCAAAAAAAAATTCTTACAAGAGGTAACGACGTTAAATAAAAAAAATACGAGAGGTCACATCTACGTTGGAAACCAGTCGAGTAGTAGTTGAACTTCGATCTATGGTAGAACAATTGTTGATCAATCGTAATGTCGAAGACGTTAATCGTGCTCAGGTGGCCAATGAAGGTGACCGATTAGAAGATAGGAGTTAGAATCATATGACTCGATTGGGAAAACTCGATTTTCCTCGATTCAATGGCAAATCAGTAACTGGATGGCTATACAAATGCGAACAATTCTTTACCTTTGATGAAACACCGGAGAACTTGAAGCTTTGTTATGCAGTAATTCACTTGGAAGATGAAGCTCTGGAATGGCATCAATCATTCATGCGTTCCAGGGGAGCTACAGTAGTTGAATTGAGTTGGACGGAATATGTTCGAGCAATTACTAACCAAATGAAAAGGGAGCTATTTGTAAATGTGATGAGTTAGTTAGAAGTCGTTAGATTCGTTAGGCTATAACTACTGTAACGAATCGGGTATTCGGTATCCAAATGAATTGAGTTGTTTATCTTTCTCTTCCCCTACTTTCTCACTCTACGATTACAATTGCATCAAAAACTAATATGAAAACCGAGTACTATCAAAAGATCATTTCTTTTTATCTTTTATCACATAAAAAATCACAAAATAGCCATATAATTTCAACAAAATATATAATGAAATAATATTAAAAACTAGAGTTATTTTTACGGGTAAAAGATTGCTTTAATGATTTCAGCAAAATAAATATTTAAAACGTATTATTATTTTATATGCTCTTTTCATATAATAATGATATGATATGTTGAGACGTTCAGCGTATCTTTCCCAAATTCAAATTACAAGGAGGGAAAACCCCCAAAATCTCTGAAAACACAAATTCAAATCAACAATCTTCAAACCCTAGAGCTTCAGTTGTCTGTAATCTCGAAGATCCATCGATTTTGCTCCAAAAATGACTGAAATCCTCAGCCCTAATCGTACACCGGGGCACAAACAGAGAGCACCGGTCCTATCACCTGACCGAACTTTATTCTTGGGCTCCAACGATGACAAACTGGAGCGTGCTCAAGCACGCGCCGCCCGTGCGGCAGCGAACCGCCGGAAGCCCGTCTCGTTTCATCAAACAGCCGATGATGCACCTGCTGATCCGTGTCTTGGTCAAGAGCAGATTATGGAATTGCTACAGAATTGCATCAAATTGGCCAGTGAGAATGTAAGTTTGTGCTTGCAGGTTTAATTGGTTGAGGCGTGGGGATAATGAGATGACTTGTTTCTTTTTTGTGGAGTGTAGAAAATTAACCAGAAGAATACGTGGGAGCTGAATCTGATAGATCATCTTTGCGATATTATCAAGGTCGAAGAAGAGAATGACGTGGAGACTAATTTTCAGAAGGTACGTGGTGTAAATTAGGGTTTATCGATTTTAAATTGTTATCTTCGTGATGAATTCTTTAGAGTTTCTTTTGGAAATTACAAATCTTAGGAAATCTGTGCCTGGGAACTGATAAATCTTAGCTTGAAACTCTTTCTTGACATATATTTTTTGCATATGAATCTTCTTAATAAGAAAACTCTGTTCAGAGTGATTGGAACGATAGAGGGGCCTTAGTAAGTCTAAATGGCATGAGTTTAGATTCAAAGAATCCAATGTGTGCTCTAAAAGTGTTTTCATCATATCTTTTGGGTTTACTGGAACTTACTGATAGTATGATGTGTGATAAAATTTCGAAAATTATCTGGTTTCAAAAGAATCATCCAAGATTTGGTCCATAACAATACCGGCTTAATGTGAAACCTATACATAGTTTTAAATGTGAAACTTATACTTAGTGGTAGCCTTATTTAAAGCATCATAGCTCACACCCATCATGTTTTGAACTGTCTTCTCAATGTCAACATTATCTAAATAGGGATATTGTAACACCCATATCATCGTTATGATATCGTTTGCTTTCCCCCACTTGCTCTAGTTTTTTTACCACACAATCTTAATTGCGGGGTTTTGGTGGGAAAGTGGGATTTGATGCATCCATGTCTTTTAAATGTGTCATGCCTAGTAAGGTGGTGCCGGGTGCGCCCTATATAACCCATCATCAGTTTCGTCCGTGGCTTATGTGGGATTTACCTAAGGTGTTACGAGCTTGACAACCACATGAAAACTTCCCAGGAGGATGGGTAACATCCTAGCACACTTAACTATGGGTTGTGATGAGATTCGATGCGTCTGTGACCAGAATGCTTCTCGTAATGTGTTGCACTCTATTTAACCCTACATCTCTCATGTCCACGGCTAATTTGAGATCCGCCTAAGATGTCACAGATGTCTTCTAAAGATGTACCATATACTGTTTTTAAAGGGATTGACCATCAAACCTCCTTAGGCTGCATATTCTTCACTTTCTCATCTTCTTTCTATCTTCAAGTTTTTGCATTTGGGTGACTTTTAGGCTGTTTTAGGTTGATTTTGGTCTGAATCTGGTTGGAATCTTGCCCAAACCGCCACCAGGTGTTTTTCTTGCACCTCGCCTTGCCTGATTGCCTAGGCGTGTGCCTTTGACAACTTAGGTTGCTGTATTATGATTTTTTTTGCCTCTGTTAGTAATGGAACTACCGTCGTCGCCTATTTATTACTGTTGGTTGACTTGGTTCCTATTCTATAAGCCACTCTTTAACATGTTAAATTTATAACCCTAAAGTAATAAGGTGATAACTTCTGATCGTGTTTAGTGTTGGAAATACGTCTTTAAAGACAAATATATCCAACTCCTTACTCAAAGGCTAAATGAACTTGAGTACCTAAACTTAACAATCTACTTTTGACTTGAAACATGTTTTCTCATGTGCTACCTATTTGCCCAATTGTAAAAATTTTGGGACACACATAACTAATGTCTTAATAGTATCATTTTGTGAGTGAAGGCAAGTTGCACTCTTGAAGCTGGAGTTAGAATATACTCAATGAGGGTGGATTCAGTACATTCAGAGGCATATAAGGTTCTTGGAGGGATTAGTCGAGTTGCACAGGATGCTGAACAAGGTTAGCTTTGTTACCTACTTACCTTAATGCCTTGTACTTATGAATGGGTGGGTTTGGGTAATTTTAATCTCAAACAGGTTGAAGGGTTCAAATTGTTTTTTTTGAAATTAGCTCGTATCGTATTCCCAAATCATAGCAAACAAACAAACAAACATACCCAGTATATCCACGCACAGTCTGACTATGTGTAGGGTCAGGGAGAGGTATTCCCAAATCATACATTCCTCTAAATTGTTTTATCAAATACTATGACTGTTATTGTAATAGCATCTTTGTATTCCTATTTATTAAAGAGAAAAACAAATGGACAAAAAGTGTTTTGTTGTTTTGACACATACCCAATCTGTTTCACCCATCCATCTGAATACCTGATCATTTCTATCATCATGTCATATGTTCTTGCTGCAAGTTCTTTTTTGATGGCTTATATCCAGGGAGTGTACTCTCAGTCTAAACAAAATGAAATGCTTTTGCGATTTTAGATTCTGTTCCCACTTGGAGGGTTCGAAAGCAATGTAAAAGCTTTCACTTTTTAATTATGGAAGCTTTTATGATTGAAAATCTTTTTGTTTCCTCTAAGATTTTTAGTTTACTTATTTAGAATATTGTAACTAATGGTAGTTTTAATGTGACTATATTGTTGTGCAAACATACTTATAAAACACAAGTCTTTTATAATGACAAAATTAAAGCATATAAGTATTTCTATCACTTCTATCGATAAAAATTGTAGTGTGAGTACATTTTTCAAATTATTTTAGAACATAACACATACTTAAGTAAACGTAATTACCTTTATAATGTCAAATTATATGGAATGTTTTGTTTGTCCTTTGTATAATTGATTTTTTTTATAAATGATGACAAATTTGTCTTACAATTAAACTTTGATTGGTTTCATGATATCAACTTTTTTAGAATGTGATTTTTTATTTCATGATAACCCATGTTAAAAATTTAGTTTTACTAGGAAATGTTTTATAAGTCATGTTCTATGTAATGAAAATATTGTGACGAAGACAAGTTTTGCTAAGTTTAAGTTATTTCATGAACATATATTTTATTCAAATGTAATCATAAATCTATAACAAATAATGCTTTAATGTTAGCCAATTAGTCACAGAAACACAAAGACAGCAATGATTTTTGTGGGAAAACACACCCACGACTCTTTTCTTTTTATTGAATAAAAACCGCACCAAAAACTCTTAGACAATGACCCTATTTTATACTAATCCTAACCTTAATTACTAATGAAAACTCCACTCAAACACAGCTGGAATGACAGCCCATTCACAGCCAAAAACATAAACATTATTACCTAAAATAAAGCTAATTAAAACTTACTAAATAAAACAAACCTATCTTTAGACTCTTGATGATTCCCCCCCCCCTAAACTTTCACATATGACCACAATTAGGATTAACTTTCAACAATCACCCCCTTAATCCTAATGTGGTCTTCCTTCTCTAAAGTAGAGTCGGTTCATCATCTTCACAAACCAAGTTGGCCTCTTCGTGCTTCGGTTTTGACTTTGGACATTCAGACGCAAAGTGTCCAAACTCTTCACATCGGTAGCATTGAACCCATGACTTGTCTCGTTCTCCCGTTGTCCCCTGTTGATCATTTCTTGAACCGGGTCGATTCTCACGACCCCTTCCTCTTCCCAAACTTCGGCTTCTACCACGACCTCTTCCATCCCGATTAACCCATCCACAACCTTGTTGATAATCACTACCATATCTTGGTTTAGGATGTTCATCATTGCAAGTGAGCATCAATTTACTTTGCCTATCTTCAATTTCCTCTTGGGATTTTACCCTCTCCTCGTAAGCTTTAAGTCGACCCACCACTTCTTCAAATGCCATTTTCTCAATCTCGGAGTATTGCTCAATCGAAGCAACGATTGGTAAATATTTCTTTGGCATGGAATTCTGGAACTTTCGCACCACTATCTCATCATCAAGTGAAGACCCAAGACTTTTATACTTTGATTGTATCCCACTTATCTTACCTGCAAATTCATCAATAGTCTCTACCTCGGTCATCTTCATCGCTTCCAACTCACTTCTAAGCGTCTGCAAACGAGCCTTTTGAACCCTCTCGGCTCCCTTGTATCTGACCCGTAATGCATCCCAAACATTCTTCGGATCCTTATGCTTTGACACTTGAAGCAACACATCCTCCGGTAGTGACTGAAATATCAACGCCTTAGCCATGTATTTTCTTCTATCATCGATTTCTCTTCCTTTCACAGGTTCTATGGCCTCTCGCAGACCATGTGCACCTAAGATGGTCTCCATCATAATTGACCATGCAGTGTAGTTTGTTGTGGTCAGTTTTGGACATTGCAAAGTCACATTGCTTGGTTCTCGGTGGGGTACAACAACTGCTCCTGCACCTTCTGTCATCTTTTTTTTTTTTTTTTTGAACTACCTGAACACCTTTTTTTTTCACAAAACAAAACTTTTTTCTGCACAAACAGTTCCTGCAGCAGTAGCAAAAATCCTCTGATTCACAAACTTTTGCAGCAAATCAGCATAAACCAATCTGTTTCACACAGATACTGCAGCAAAACGTAGTCTGTTTCACACAGATCAGTTTCTCGTTTCTTCACAGAATCACTTGTTTTCCCACTTTGATCAATCACTGATTAGTTCTTCTCGAACCCGCTTTCACAGCAACCTTGGTTCAGTCCTTCACGGATTAAACATCTTCTCCACACTGGTATCACACCTTTGTAACATGTATCACACAGGTCTTCTTCTACTGCAGTTGCGTCACACAACCTGTCTTCAATCGATCTGTTACAGATCAGTCTTTGATTCACCCTGTTTTGATTGCTTCTCCCAAAACTCCAGCAGCAAAAACAGAAAAACAATCTGTTTTAGGTCACTTCTTCTCCCCAACAAGTGAATAGATCAGCCCAGATTTTGATCAATCCTTCACGGATTGATAGACTTCTTCAACACGGTATCGCACCACACCACCTGAGTCGCACAGGTTGTCCTAACAGCACCTCACAGTTCTTGATTAGGTCATAGCAGCCTTCACAGCCCTTCGTTCAGACCGTCACAGCCTTCACAATCGATCTATCACAGATCAGTTTTTTGTTTAAACCTGTCACAGGTTCTTCTAGTCTTTAACAGCACTTCGGTGGTTTTTCTTCACAAATCTGGATCGTAGCAGCCTTCTTAATTGCAGCTCTGATACCAATTGTTAGCCAATTGGTCACAGAAACACAAAGACAGCAGTGATTTTTGTGGGAAAACACACCCACGACTCTTTTCTTTTTATTAAATAAAAACCTCACCAAAAACTCTTAGACAATGACCCTATTTTATACTAATCCTAACCTTAATTACTAATGAAACTCCACTCAAACACAGCTGGAATGACAGCCCATTCACAGCCAAAAACATAAATATTATTACTTAAAATAAAGCTAATTAAAACTTACTAAATAAAACAAACCTATCTTTAGACTCTTGATGATTCTCCCCCCTAAACTTTCACATATGACCACAATTAGGATTAACTTTCAACATTTAAATCATAAGTGGTTAATTGACGAGTAATTGTGACAAACATTAGTTTCCTAAACATGGATTAATCTTATAATGGAGCTGATACGAACCCACTGTTGGGTCAATCAATAACCCATTGTTGGGTCAGTCAATCTGGGTTAGATTTGACCCAGTTGTTGCTAAATGGAGGTAAACTTAATGGAGGGAAAACTTTCGATTGTGGAGGTGAGGGGGAGTGGTCCACAAAATCAGGAGGTGAAGACCAGGCCATAACCGTCCCACCTTAGCTTTAGTTTAAGTATTCCATTTTCTGCATTTTGTAGGTAGTGTTAGATTATCAAAAGTATTGTTTTCCTTTGTATTTGGAGTCCTACCCTGCTCGAATTGGGTTGTTTATGTCCTTTATTTTCAGTAATCTATAGCCGACTTTGGTGTTCTTCTCAGGAGCCTTACAAATATTTTAATTTATAGAATATTGTTACATTCTGATATAAATAAACAAAAATGTCTTGTAAAATCCAAAATAAGAGAGTAATGGTAGGAGCAGGGTTGAGTATGTGGGGGATTGTTAGAACTATAATAATTAAAAAAATTATGTATCGTTCTGTGTCATGAACCAACAAATTTGGCAATTTACATCCTTATATGTTGTGGCATTGTGCTGTTAAAACAGATACTGTACAGGATGGCAATACAGACAATGTGCAGGTAGAAGGCACTTCAAAGAAGGAGAAGGAACACAAGGTTTCTTTTAACTATCCCATTAATTAATTATCATTTTTGGTGGATATGAACTAATTGTTAATTATGATAATTTTGTAGTTATCTCCTTTAACAACACTGGAATCATCATTTGAGGCTCTTAATGTGAAGAAGTTTGATGGTAGGGGTGCCACTTATATATTTTCTTATCCAAATTTTACCATTAAGTATATTAATTTCTTTATTTCTTAGTGGCATTTGCTGTTGATCCTCTGTATCATCAAACAACTGCCCAGTTTGATGAAGGTGGATCAAAAGGTCTTTTGCTGAATAACCTTGGAGTTTATGGTGGATGCCGACTGGTTTTTGATTCACTTGAAGTGCCTGGGAAGTGCATGTCATGCTCAAGTGACCATGATCAAACAAATACTATTGATATTTCTCATGCCAGAGGTTTGTTTCTTCTGTGTACACTAAGGCAACAATGGTAGTTTAGATAAGTTGGGATTTTGCTGGGTATGTTTGTTTGTTTGATTGGCCTTGAACACTTTTGTCTAACAAAAATTAGTGTGTTAAATATGGTTACAAAATATATATTATGTCAACAATAATCTAAATTTTTTCAAATAAATGATGTACGTGATATTATGCTATAATTTACACTCTCAGGGAGTTTTTGACTCCTTCACTTATTGACCTTTTACTCTATTAGATATAAAAATTGCCCAATTCAACCCAGCAAAATCATAAAACACCCAAAATCAATAGTAAAGTAAATTTTGAATAAGTTGATTTTGGATGTTTTATGCATTAGAAATACACTTTAGGTGACTTCTTACGAGTTTGACTCTTTACTCGTTTGACCGGTTAGAGATAAAACATCACCTAATTTGACCCTTTTGTAAGTATATGGGTTGAAATTGCCATATTTTTTTTTTGGTTTTGTCATATATGTGGCTCCTGTTTGCAAGTTGAATTTTTATAAACTATTGTTTTTTCTTGCTGCTATTGTAGACTGTATTGAACAAATGGTATCAAATTTCGTAAAGAAACTTGAAATCTCCCCAAGTCTGAAGGACATAGTCAATCTGTTTGATGAAGATAATAGAAGACCAGCAGATAGTTTTTCTTCTTCCCAAATATATGTAGAACCAGATAATGAAGCTTATGATGACAATGAATTTAATGATGGTGGACATGATAACTCAGAAACCTGGGACTTCATTAATGACAACCAAACAAATGTGAATGATGAGTGCACCTATGAAGATGAGGATGATCTTTTTGTTCCAGTTCATCATGAGGTGAGTCAGACTGGTGGGGAATGGTCAAAATGGGGTTGGGTCAAAATGTGTCACGTGTGGTTCTGACTGAAGTTGGTCGGCTTGGTTGGCCCCAAACACGTTTTATCCATTTGTTTGAGGTGCTTGATTAGTTAATTTTTGTAACTAGATGAGCAGAACATGTAATTTATGTGCAGCTTGAAAGGGGTCGGATTGGGTTAGCACAAAACACTTTTTGTATATTAGTTTCAAGTGCGGATTGGGTTAGCACAAAACACTTTTTGTATATTAGTTTCAAGTGCTTGATTATTCTATTAGATGCAGCAAATGAGCGAGTCAGGCGGGTTGGGTAACTCGTCAAAGTGGATCCTGTTTTGACTTTTGGTGCCGCTCAAAACGTGTCAGATTGGCTTGACTCGAATCATTTTTTTCTGATGGTTTGATATGCTTGATTATTCTGTATATGTGGAAAAATGGATAAATCTGGTGGGTTGATACCTGGGTAATGGGTCCAAATGGGATTTAGTCAAAACGGATTGAATTGGGTTGACATGAGACACTATTTGTCTAATAATTCTTTTTTACTTCTTTTCAAATAATATTTAGTCTGTCAAACATGACTGCACAACTTAAAATATTCTGGTAGTAACCTATTCCTTTAAATGCAGGATTTTCTCAATGGATAAACTTTAAAAACACACTTTTGGTTACTTTTGGCCTTCTTGACCGATTAGATCCGTTAGAGATATAACATAATTCAAATTAGCCTGTTTTCCATAGTAATTTCAAGAAAAGAAAGGAATCAGCTGATTAAGATTTGTTTGCAGGAAAGCGAGCCGTATGTTTCTCATCATGGTGTGGATGACAGACCGGCAACAGTTGACAGCTTTCTGTTTCTGAGCCTTGGCTTAGCCGGAAAACAAAATGCCTGGGCAGGCCCTGATCACTGGAAGTATCGAAAGACTAAAGGTGAGATGCAGATAAAGTAATGGGGCAAAGTAGGTTCGGGTCGACAGGAGTCATTTTAATACGTGTCCAAACTGTGCTGCACAAGTGACAAGTTTATTTTTAATTTATTGAAATATAATAAGTTATTTACAAATTTAAAAAACAATACTATTACAATAACAAACTGATTCTTTCAAAAGATATATCTTAGGTTGTTGTATTCAATATTATTCCAATAATTATACAACTCTTTTAGCTATTATTTTGGTTTGACTCATTACTCTATTATTATTGAAGACGGGAAATGGATAGTTCCCTTTGATTTTTAAAAATTTTTCCAAGTTAGTTTTAAGTTTCTTCCATTTTCGACCACTAAAATATTTATGTTGAAGTTTTCTTTCTTCGAGTTTGACCACTAAGTTTAGTATCTTTGAGTTCAATGCCAAAATTTTATTTTATGGTTTTCGATGAACTGGACAAATACTGACCAAAGTAACACAACAATATGTGTGGGACAATTGACCTGACTCCCGTCATGTTACGCGTGACTTTGGCCACTAAAGTATTGGATATTAGAGTTTGGACCCTAATTTTTTTTACTTTAATCACTAAAGTTTAGAATCTTAGAGTTTGGCCACTAAACTATTTATAGCGATGTTTTATTTTTTTGATTTCCACCACTAAAGTTTAGTATTTTTGAGTTTCTCAACCAAACTATGATTTTGTGGATACAGACGAGCCAATTAGATAATGACCGAAGCAACGCAACGTTGCGTCTGAGAAAATTTACCGGACTCCGCCGCGTATTGCGGGGAGAAAAAACTAGTTTAAGATAAAACATAAGTAAATGGGTTGAGGTTGTTATCTCTAACTTGCTCCCATTTTCTGGATTTAATAAGTATTTATTGTACTCTTTGTTTAATCTTTTGCAGGTTTAGAAGATCCTGCTAAGGAAACTGGATCACCAAAAGTGCCTAAAAGAAATAAGAAACAAGCTGAACCCGATATAGAATTTACTAAATTCATAGAGTTGGACGACGAAAAGAGTAATATCTTTGCTCCCCCTAAAAACCCTAAAACTCTATTATTGCCTGCAAATAGGGAACCATGTAACACAACACTTCCGGAGGATTGTCATTATCAACCAGAAGATCTTGTGAAGATGTTTCTTCTTCCAAATGTTATGGTAAAGTTACAAGATTATGAAGGCTGCTAATTTATATTATTATTTAATGTATCTGACAATAATTACTTAACTGGCTATATATTTTCTGTATAGTGCCTTGGGAAGAAAGGAAGGAGGTATTCTGGTACGTTGATTTCTTGAATTCAATTTTTTAGTTACTCCAATAATGCATAATTGCATATATCTTGACATATCATGTAAAAATAAGGAAATCCCGTTGCCATCTTAGGAGGTGTTTAACTTTTCTGTTTATTGTGTTATTTTAAAAGCATATAAGTATAACCAAAAGTACTTTTGAGTGTTTGGACATACCCCTTTAGCATCAAAAAATGTTTAAAATTTGCATTTCAGTGAAATTGTTGAAGCTTCTTATATAATTTAACTTTCTATAAAAACAGTTTTATGTATCTTGCATAGGTTAATTGGTAAATAAGATGGTCAATGCATTTGATTTTTCAGATGAAAATGGTCAACAAGGAGAGAGTAATAACGAAACGTTTCCATCTTGGGATGATGATTGTGGTCAATTTGATGATGGAAATACTTATAATATTGATGTTGATGACTCCACCACACTTGTCTCTCAGCCTCGTCAGGTTTGTCTTTTAAATTTCATAAGAAAATAAATTGATGTGATCCACTTATTATATTTATCATAAAAACTTAGGATCATGCTAGGATGTTAAGTATTTCAAAAGTTGACACAAAGGCCGAGTTTGAAATCAATAGTTTGGTCCACGAAAGTATAAATTTGGTTTGTTTATGTCTAGGCAAAAAGTTGTTACCGATTTTTAAAATGACAAAAGGCTAGTGTTGTAAAGTCATATGTGTTTCCTGTAAATATGCGACACACTTACACAACGGTCAGAATATTTTTCACATGGAATCGATGAAAAAGTCCTAATTTTTTTACCTGGTATTTTACCTATACCATAACAAGTTTACACCTCATGATTCATGAAGCGGCATTATGCCTTATTGAACATTTTAGGAGTTTTTTGCCAGGTAAGTTTTGGGCCAGAGTTGATATAAACGTAAAATAGCATATAAAAAAATAAAAATGCCCCTTAGGGCATATGTAATTATATGGATGCTGAGGCAGTGATGGCTGCATTTTTATAAAAATGAAATTAATTAAAAAGACCCCATATTTTACAAAATATATTTTTTCAGCCGATAATACATTTAAACCTCTTCAAGGGTATATACTTGAGTGGCATGTAATGTTTGATATATGGGGACCTTAATGACCTTTGAATCCTTGGGTGCCCAATTTATACATTATCCTAACAAGTACTGATCATTCACATGTGTACCCTAATAGTTTCTTTTACATCCATGTAAAACAGGTAAATAAGATTGAAGTTGAGTATGACAAAACATCTAAACAAGTTGATGTTCAGGCACTCAAAGAGACTCTTTGGTCATCTATGCAAGAAACACATGTGAGCTCTTTTTCAATCTCTGCACAATTTCATATATACCTTTTTAATAATTTCAAATTTTATATACATCTTTATAAATTCCATAATATCATGTTTACCTATTTAAAATACTAGAAATATCATATCTACCCAAATAAAATAAAGTTAGAAACTAATTACATGAATGCTCCCTGTGGTAACTAGGTTGTCCTTTCCCCCCACAGTTACTAATATATGGTCTCCGCCGAGTACCAATGATAATAAAAATCTATGATATCTATCTAGATGACCATTTTACCCTGTATTAAAAAAAAACAAAAACAAAAATAACTAAAAAACAAAAACGCACAAGCCCACAACCCCTTCCCCCCTGTTTCTTCTTCATCGGTCAGCCCCCTCCCCAGTCCCCCCCACTAGCTCCATTGACGGCCTCTCTTCCGCACTACCACTTAAAATGCAACCTTGCGACCTCCTTGCGACATGAGCTCTCCCAAGCGACATTGCTCTTCACAATCTTGCTAGATTTTTGTAAGGTCATTTTCCGTTTAGATTGATTTGCTAGGAAGAAGACTGAGTAGTCCGTAGGTGTTTGTGGGTTCTTTTGGTTTTTTAAGCATAGGGGTAAAATGATCCTCTCATATGAATTTGGATAGGGTTATACTAAAAACGATGTTTAATCTAAAAAGCCTTTGAAGGATTGTAAACGAGATATGAGCATAAAAACGTAATTTTTTTTATCTTTTTTATATAACAATACAGTACTCGTTTTAAAGATAAAAAATGTTCGTTTTTATGGTGTAATTTTTATAAAAAAATAATGTTGTATATAAAAGCCATGAACGTTTAAAAAAATCGGGGAACTTGCAAAAAGTCAACAAAAATAGTTATTCTTAAAAGACCCCTTTAACAAATTTTTCCCTACGATTGATCTTAACCATTGATTAAATGATTACTTTCATATATATCCATATAAAACTAGTTAAATATCATATATATATCCAAACAAAATGTTAAATATCATATATGTCCCTATAAAATTTATCTTATATCATATATATTCTTTTAAGATAATTAAAATATTATATGTATCAATTTCATATATTGTATAAAAATAATTCATTATATAACCGTTTGGATTTTATTAAAACTTTAAATCTTCATATTATATTTACTTGTCTTTTTATGGGTTGTTTTTGTGTTTTTACAACTAAATTTCTATTGCTTTTCTAAATGACTCGATTTTTATAGCATTTTCTATTATATCTTTTAATAAATTTCATAGTGATTTTTACTAAATTTTATACCTTTTTTAAAACTATTTTCCCGGTCGTCTCGATTAAATATCATTTTTTAACCTCTGGACAATAAAATTTTATTCATATAGGTCGTATTAATGTAGGTTAGACTTGTTTATAGCTTCTTTTCAGTTAGATACAAACTTCTATCAAAAAAATAAAAACATAAAAGAACGATAAAAAATATAATAAAAAGATGAGTTTAAAGTGTGTAAAACAAAGTTTTAAGAAAATAAAAGGTAAATTAGTTATATTTTATATTATATGCATAAAATATTTTAATATAAATATATGATATTTTGATTATTTTTAGAATTTGCTTTGAATATATGTGATATTTAAAAGGTTTTGTAGGATATATATGATATTTATTATGTTTTGTAGGGATATATATGATATTAAAAGTTTAATTTGGATATATATGATATTTTGTAAGTTTGTAGGGATATATATGAAATTAACCTTTGATTGAAAAGATGGATGGTTGAGGTTACTTCTTAAACTTTTTATTTTTAGAAGACTTTGTATTTGAATATTTCTTTATAAATTTAACTAGTTTTTAATGTTTGGTAGTGAAAATAACCAAATGTGGTACTGATGGTAACAATTTGGTCACATACGTAACTTCCAAAAAGAAGGGATACCATAGAGACAATTCGTATGATTAACTTTAAAATTATGCACTTATAATATACGAAGCGACCATTACTTACCAAGACGATTCACTATAATAACATTGTCCTTACTGAAATGGGTAACTTTGATTTTTTAGTGTTTTGACTTGGTAAACTTTTAGAATGATATATATGAAACTAATCCCGATCCTAATTATAATAGTTAGAACCAAAAATAGTCAACTTACAAGTTTGTCCGACATGATGAATTTCATAGAGGTACAACTGATATCATGTATGCATTATGCAGGAAACAAAGACATTGTCTTTTAAGCACTTATTGACATCTTTCCCAATCGATAAAAAGAAACCAGCTGCCACATCTATTGATATCATCTCCCCACACTTGTGTTTCATTTGTGTGTTGCATCTAGCTAACGAGCATGGTTTGAGCATAATCGGATGTGCTGACATGGATGATCTAACAATAAACCTACCTGCATAGGTTGCTTGATCTTCATTTTACAGGTGTTAAATAATCGAATATCGTTGTAACAATCATTAGTTAAACATGAAAGTTAAACTTCTGATGTAGCTTTTGTTTTACCATAGAATTTAGATTGGAATATGACCTTCTCATGCTATAATTGTTATAGCGTGTTGTAACACTGTGATTGTTGTATGGACATGTTATCAAGTTTGGTCGGATGCGCATTTGTGATAATCTTAGTTAGTTTTCTCTTAGTAACTTTGAATTTTTTCAAAGTTGATTAATTTGATTTGAGAAAATTGCATACATGGTTTTTGTGGTTTAATCAAATTGTATGTTTGGTTTTCAAAATTTAAAATTACAAAGTTATTTCAAACTTCTGTGTACTCATTGTATGTTTGATCACTAAATTCATTTAGATTTTATACATTTTATAAAGTTTGAACTAACTTTTAAATTTAACTTTAGGGACCAAAAGTTTAATGCTTACTTAAAAATTTAGATTAATTTTGCAATCCTTAAAATTTGAGGACCAAACTTGCAATGATTATACAAAGGTTTAGATTAACTTTATATTTTTTAAAGTTTGAAAATCAAACATGCAAATTGTTCAAACCACAAGGATCATTTATGTAATTTTCTTTGATTTTAAACATAGAAAATTGTATTCCAAATTAGTTATCAAATATATGCAACACTATATACACACAAATAGGCTCTAGTATTTTGTTTTAAGTTCCATGGTAATTTTAAAGGGTGATATCGTGATAAGCATGCCATTTAATGTGTAGCTTAAGTTGTGTTTTATGTTAGCCCATTAGCTAACAAAATATTGGTTGGTTTTGTGAGCGTTTTGATAACATGTTTTTACATTTAAACCAAACCACCACCTCCCTTAATGGTTCACCGTAATTCTCTCCTATACATAATGTATTAAAAAAAACAACTCAAACACCTATCTAATTTTACATTTAAACCATAATAATTTTTAATCTATCGTATACATTTAAACCATAATAATTTTTAATCTATCATATATAAGGATTTTCATAAAAGACAAGAGTCTCTACCATCTAGCCGTAGTTGGAATGCCTAATCAACTTGTATTTGCGGGTATTCTAAGGCAAGATCAATATCATTAAATCATAAGGTCTTATACCATGAAATGTAGTCGTCGTCATCGGTCTATGAAATCCCCATTAGCTGGCTACTAGTTTCCGTTGTTGGGACCATTAATTGATTGGCATAGTTACTCATGGTTTCAAGGATATGAAGCGATTTTCAGGGAGAGAACAAAGAAGAATCAGAGCACAATGTTCCAAATTGTTAAAAAATAATAACTAAAACTTCAAAACATTGAGAATATTATTTTGGCTTATATATTTTCAATATCTTATTTTGTTTTAAATTTTAGAGTAAATTACAAATTTTGTCCTTTAAGTATGCTTAAAATTATGGATCTTATCCTTAAACTTTAATAAGTACACTGAGTATCCTTTATTTGAAAATTTGTAACGCCTTTTGTCCTTTTTACTAACATAGATAACTTTTTCTGTTTTTGGAAATGCCCATTTTGCTCCTAACCATCAAAAGGACAAAATGTGTAATTTTTATGAATCTTTTATTTTTTTTCTTTGTGTGCTTACTTTATTAATTTAACTTTTCATTATTTCTTTATTTTTTACCACTTTTTATTTTAAATGCATATCTTAAATATTATTAACTAGTTATTTTTAATCATCCAAATATGAGTTATGATTAGTTTTTATTATATTAAAATATATAATAAATTACTATTCTATTTTAAAACATTCATCAATGGCTAATATTTATTTTATAATAAAAATATATTTTAGAAAAAATCCATTTTCAATAAGATTTATATAAAAATTATGTATTAAATTTTTTTATAAAAGAAGTAAACAGACCGAGAAAGAAATTCAAGCATTAAGTATGCTAATAAAAAATTAAAAAAATATATTGTGTGGTGTTAAAATATTATTGGCCCAATCAATTTTAGAAAAATAGAAAATACGGTGGCAACATGGGTCATTGGGTTGTTCTACACGTCGGGTCATGGCTTCAGTTTGACTTTTAATATTTTTGTCTCTTTTTTTTTTTTTTTTTGAATAGCGACCAACCCATCTAAAAGTTCATTATAGTGACAAGTCCAAACAACTACTCTGAAGTTTTAATTAAACAAAAAAACAAATGTTATTTAATTAAACGCACTATTATTTTGGGTTTTTTAAACGGTTACTAATGGGTTTTAATTATTATAAATCAAACATAAACCATTAAAAATTAAAACGGAAGCGAACTTTACAATAAGAACAATTAAAGATTTTATATATTAAGCAAAGCCTAATCATATATAAGACCTAACATAGAATAATTATAACTAAGTAAAATAAATAATCATAGCCCAATTTCATACGATATTCGATAGGTTTCTAATATAAATTGTTTGATATAGTTGAAATTTTTATACTAAAAGAGTTAAAAAGCGACGGTGTAACAAACCGATTACTAGTTTAATTTTTATCTGATGTGAAATAACTAAAGTAAACAAATGAAAACATTAGATAATTTAATAATCTATAAATAAGATTTGACTTTAATAAAATATTTAAATTAATTAATTAATATATTTAAGATAAGTTTATAAAACAAAAATGTTTATAAGAGAGAAAGAAAGAAAAGTTAAGTAATGTAAATAAAAACATAAAGAAACAAAATAATATATTAGTGAAAAACTATTAGGTATTCTTTAAATTTTTCATTAATCGGTGTTATTTAAACCCATGTATGTTTTAGTTTATGTTTTAATCAATTATGTTTCATTAATTTCTGTAAATTATATTTTTAGTTTATGTAATTTTTATTTTTAGAAAAACTATTAGGTGTTTTTTAAATTTTATTTGTTCTAGCAGAAAAGTACTTAACTAAATTTAACAAATAACAAAATTTTAATATATTAAAATCAATAAAAGAAATTATTTTTTTACAATTAAAATTAATTTATTAATTATATTTAAGATAAGTTGTGAAATAAAAGTGGTGAGAAAAAAGAAAAAAAGAAAAGTAAGTAAAGAAATAAAAGAAAGAAAAAATATATTATTAGTATAAGTTACATATTTTGTCCTTTAAAAGAGAAGGACAAAAATATCATTTGCCATAAACTTAACAGAAATATATAACTTCAGTTAGTGAAAATGACGAAAAGTATGACAATTTTTCAAATAAATGACATCCAGTGTAATTATTAAAGTTTAAGGATAAAATCTGTAATTTTAGTAATACTTAAAGCACAATATTTGTAATTTACTCTATATTTTATATATGCGCGCTAGAGGTGACGGTGAGCCACAACTTATGACCAATGTAGCTGATAAATCATAATGTGCATGTTTTGGTTTCAATGCTTGGATGCTCCGGTCAGAAGACTTCATGACCCGTATGCCTACACGCCGGTCATGGGTTGTCTTTGGATTAACCTTTTCTTATTGGATTGGTAAATAATAAAAATTAAGCGCGCGTGATGCAGTGTTACGTATGTTGTAGCGGCGACATTAACATTGTAAAATAGATAAAAGAAACATATAAAGATGTGACCAGAGGCGGACCTATCCCTCAACTTTTTACGGGTAGTGTAAAAAAATTCTTTTTATCGTTTTATGTAAATTTTTTTTACGGTTTTATGTTATCACTGAGAAAATATTATGCTACCCCTAATCTTTTTTAACTCAACAATTCATAGAAAGTTTTAAATTATATAAAAAATAATCTTATATTTATAAAAAAACATTACATTTTATAAAAACATAAATAACAAATAAGCTCAAAATACCCAATAGTCCAATACAATAATATTTAACAAGCCTAAAATAAAAATAAACCCACAAAATATTAAACAACTTAAAAGCCTTACTAGTTAGCCCAAATACCCTTAACCTAATCAAACATAAAATTTAAAATAAAAATCATCCATCGCCTCATGCCCCCATCGACCCTTCATCTCTTTCCACAGGCAACAGCCAGTCAGCCACCATCCACCCACACCACCAATCACCCCACGTCCCTACCGTCGGCCGTTCGGCCGACCACCACCGAACTACCGCCTGCTGCGGTGGCCATTGCCACGGCTCACATGTGATCTTTCACCAATTTATCGCCCACTTCAAGGTAACATTTCTAGTTTTTTTTCTTTATTACACTATGAAATTAAGGATTTAGAATTTATGTTGTTCAGTTTCTAATATTTAAGTGTTATTTGTTATAAAAACTAATGGTTCTTTGGTTCAGTTTCTAATATTTAGGGTTTATGTAATTAGGTATATAAAGTGGGGATTTAAAATATAAATTAGAGATTTGATATTGAAATTAGGTATTTGAATTGTGTTATTTCAATATTGTGTTATTTTTTATAAAATTAGGGATTTGACAAATAAAAAAACAAGTTCTTATGACAATTTTTTTAGAAGAAAATTTTAAGAGTAGAATATTGATTCTAATAATGATGATGATATTGGGTCAACAACTCCTTTGAATTCAATTTCTTCGGGTTCAACTCATTCGATCCCAAATGGATTTGATTTGAATCATCCTTCTTCGGACCCCTTTATTAATATAAATTTACGGTAATTTTTTTTTACGTTACCCTCTGAACTTTAGTTCTAGATCCGTCATTGGATGTGACGGTCTGTCATAGATAGAAAAGATATTATCCGTAGCACGTCGTGACGTAAACATAATCTAATACTGAAATGAAAATATCGCTCAAGAAAAAAAGTAATTGAAAAGGATTATAAAAAGAGTAAAAGAGAGAAAAGAATAAAAAAACCAAAAAACAAAAACGGACAAGCCATGAGAATCGAAACCAAGACACACGGTTCAAAGAATTAAGAACTACTCACTCCACCACAACAAGCTTTAGCTCAAATGATTGAAACATCACCATTTAATACAATAGAAAAAGAAAAAAAGTGTCTCATTTTAAGGTATAGTAAATGAGGTGTGTATGGAGGATTAGTCCTCCTCATTTTTGATATTAGATCCTCTTTGATTTCTCTTTGAGCGACTGGTTGTCTTTATGATGTTGATGATCTTGTTTGTTCTTTGTATTTGTTGGGTTAATCTTGATCGGGTCAAGTCGGGTCGGTTTAATTTAGTAATTTTAGTTTGTTTTATTTAATCAATGATGTTAGTGGTAGAAGATCATGGATGTATGGGATCATGGGTTAGTGGTAGTATGTGGATGGTTGCCCACGTATGCATGTTTTGCTATGTAAGTAAGTCTATTTAAACTTTGGTTTATGTTCAATGAAAGTACCGAAAACATTCCATCAAGAGTTTGAGTATGATCTTGGGCCTGAAACCAACAGTATTTATGATTATAGTTCTTGTGTCAGATCATCAAATTGATTATATGAAGTTTGTAATTGAATTTGTTCATATTCGCTACCTTTTGTAACAGATTTCGGGTTACTCATTTGAGGTTTGGGTTTAATAAGATTAGATTTATAGTTCTTGATATGGTATCAGAACCATAAGGCACGACTGTCGTTCTAGTTGACTGTCTTCTATTCTTCCGTTGGCGTTTATGGACGTTGGTATAATACTCGTAATCAAGATGTCGACAAAGCCATCTCTAATCTCCAAGAAACCGTAGCGACTATGATGAAGCAACAAGACCAATTGATGAAGCAACAAGAGCAACTGCTATAGGAATTTTCCAATAACAAATCTTTTGTTGCGGGTAATCTGCCGATGCGGGTGGGGAAGGTCGAGTTTCCTCGGTTCAACGGCGCAAATGTACCAGTTTGGATTTATTGTTGCGAGAACTTTTTCGCCATCAACAATACTAGACAATCTGAAACTCGGGTGCACAGTCATACACCTCGAGGGGGATGTGATTGAGTGGCATCGATCGTTTATGAAAACGCTGGCTGAACTACCTTGGGAGACTATGTTCGGGCCATTACCGCCTGTTTTTCCAATGCTATATTTGTGGACGCGATAATCGCTTACCCAAACATATTCATTAAAGGAGTATAACAATTCCTTTGATGGTCTACTAAATAAGGTAACTATTAGCGAGACGTAAGCTGTTAGTTTATATCTGAAAGGGTTGGAAACCGAAGTCAAAGGACCTGTAAAAATGTTCAAGCCTCAAATACTACATGTGGCGTATGGGTTAGCGAGAATTCAGAACATCAATAACATGAGTTTGAAAAATCGACTCAAGGCGGGTGAGAGTGAGTCGCAACATGTCAGGAGTGAGAGTGAAGTTGGCAAAATAACATCCCCGGTTAATACTTCAAAACTTCCTTTGTTTCCAAATCCAACGACCGGAGCCACCAAATCTTTGACTTCTACAATGGGGACTCTTAGCTCGAGACATTTGACGAGTGATGAACTCCAGTTGAAAAGGTCAAAGGGGAAATGTTTTTGGTGTACCGAAAGGTTCATTCTGTGGCACAAGTGACGAAAAAAAGAGGGGGGCTCGCCCATACTATACTTCGCCCATGGATAGATGTTATGAAATTGTTGGATATCCACAAGGTTTTAAGTCTAAAGAGGGATAAATTTGTAAGCACAGTACTTAACGAGACATCAAATTATTATGTGGTTAATAGAAATTTCTATTTTTACTGTTTCTTCTCTTACACCTAATTAGATTTCAAGACTGTTAATACAACTAAATGACAAGTTTGGTAAAATTTCTCAAAGTACGAATGTGGGAGGTAATTCAATTGTTTTTTTCCCTCAAAGTTGTTTTAGTAAATGTTTGTATGATCTTTCATCTGGGTTATCCTCCTTGTCTAATTTTGGTCGAGTTAAAAAGAAAGAATGACAATGAGATTTGGCCGAAATGTCAAAAAGATACCCAATGGGTATTACTCATGAAATTAGCGGGTATACCCGATCACCTACGGGGATGCTCGATACCTCACAGGTAAATGCCCGATATATACCCGACTGTTTTGGGCCGACTATGGGATACTTTTCTGATTAGGTATGACGTTGGGATTACCTAAACTTGTCAAAACCCATCACATTACCATCCCTATACAATGCATGTCAGTCATAAAGCATAACATAGAAACCCCTTTCCTATAAATGACCATGTGTCTTCAAACATAGGTGGTCCGGTTCACCTTGATGTTTAAAGACCATAAGGAAGGGTACAATTATTTCTTAGCTGTTGTCAGTGACTAGAAAAACAGGTAAAAGTTTTCAGGAGTGATAACGATATTGAGTTTGTAAATATAAGATGTATATTTTTAAAGACAAAATGGAATCATTCATCAAACCTCTTATGTTTATTCGTGTCAAAGACATTAAAATTATAATGATGCCCAGAATATGACCATGTAACTAGTTTATCTAAATGAGTTAAAACGATTGATGTGCTATAAAAATGCGTTAAACAAGTTGAAGTAATAAAAATATATTTTTTTATTTTATTCTAACTTTAAACGATCTGAAACGCCTGTTTAATTAAACGGGTTAAAAAGATTAGCGCATACATAACTGAACAGATAAACAAGTCAACCCAAAAACGACTTGATTATTTTCATAACATGTCACCACTGCTTATTAAATTAAATCTGTCAAATGTCAAATGGTTTGAGTAAAAATTTTACTAAATAGTAATAGACAAACCATAAATCACTTTACCAAATGATATAACAAGCAGTGTTCATACTTATGCAATTACAGCAAAGCATGCAAATACAATACTATTTAGCATAATTTTTCAAATAAATTGAACTAACATTCGAATAATTCAGTTTCATCATTAAAACAACAAAGATCTTCTAGTTATAAGATAACAAAATACAGTTATATAATAAGAGAACTTGATCTCAAAACATCAAAACTTGAAAATCACTATGCATTTGTGACATTCACATACTAACTTCACTTGGTGTTCACCGCCTTACTGACGCCTTCTTTCCACCCTCTTTCCACCCTCGTTGTCGGGCCCTCATTTCCCACATTTGACTCTGTTGTTTTTGTGCAATTAGAGCTGCTTCGGCTTTTTCACGCGCTTCTTCACAAGTTTCCATCCCTGAATTACACTTGTCAGCTTCTTTCTGATACTGTGATGTCAGTTTCTTGGCCTCGAGAAGTGCCATGTCAGCACGTTGTTGGCTTTCTAAAGCTTCAGCTTCGCGTAGCTTTAGTTCTTCAGATAAAAGCTCCGCAAAATTCTTTTCTGTTTCTCCGTTCACTTCAGGATCATGCTTGGCACAATCTGCTTGAGATATAATCAGCATTTGATATAAATGATCTCATATGTATGTATGAAATAAACATATAGTAGACATATTGAAACTGGCCAGACTGGGTGGGTCAAAACAGGCTTGGGTTTTAACAATCAGTTTTAGTACAGATCAAACGGGCCGAGTTGGGTGGATCCACAAACCATATTAGAAAGTTAAAGAGAATTTGTGTGAACTTCAACATGTTCAATCCATGTACCTTTTTTATTTAAATAACAATTTTATTTTACTCATAAATACCACAAATCCTGCACTTGTAAAAATTTGAACCCTCACCACATTTATGGGGGTAATCACACCTACACTACTCCACTACACCATTTGCTTCTTACCATCCGGCTACAACCGTGGTGGCATCAGTCTAAACTATCTACTCTCTAGAATTCATCATGCCACCTCAATTTGTCTCTCTTGTAGACATACAAGTTTTACTTGAAATTTTGTCTTAATTTCCAACGTTTACAATTTTGTAATTTCAATTAAAAACATGCCAATTTTGCTTGTTTAATACCCATGTGTCTTCATTGGTTGAAATTTCAGAAATATGGTCAAATATTGCATCCGTATGCACCTATTAAACCAATAAAGAAACTACACTCCATTTCAAATGAATAATCACTCATTACAATATTTAATATTCTAAGCCGGAGGTTTCTATGGGAGGAGCCTCTTTATCCCATGTGATAATGGGTAAGGTTTGCCCTCATCTCACTCATTAAAGTTTACATATATGTTACCATAGGATTTGTTGAACTCTTTATGTTCTAAGCAATATTTGAGATGCCACAATCAAGAAACAAAACAAGGTTTCTTTGGCAAATAGCAAGAATCCCAGTTGACCTTATTTGTGTTTCCGTTTTAAAAGAGTTAAAGAGATGAAATACCACATTTGAAAAATGCATTGTGTCTAGAGGTGGCAATTTCTCAACCCATTCACTTGAAAACGATTTGATTTGGTTGAGCTGGTTAAACTTAAAAACTTACCTGAAAATAAAGCGAGTCAAATGGATCAAAAGCATACAAAGTCACCCAAAGTGTTAGTCAGATGCTTTCAGGCTCTTAAATTGATTTATTCAAATAAATTAGACATTATTTGAATAGTAGAGTTTTCTTATTATATTACTTGTATAAACAAGAGAAATCGATACAACATGCTGGTGGGTCAATCCCACCCAACCCGTTTGGATCAGACCCCTGTAATCCCAATATATAAATGAAACAGAAGAATTATTTCATGCGAGTGGTACTAACCTGTGAGAGAACCGTTGCTTAGCGCTGCAAGAAACATAAATCAATTATCAGCATTACATGTGTAAGAAATAAAGCCAAGTTGTAAGAAACCGACAAGTTATCACAACACTAAATTTAACGGTTCTCACATTTGGTACAAGTAACATTCAACTGACTCTAAATTTCACTAAAGATGACAAGATTCTCTAGAAACCAATGGATTCCAATAACAAACATAATCCAAGCGACAGTTAAATTCCTCTATTTGTGATAATCAAGAGGTGTTTGAGGATGTATATTAAAACCGCTCAAGCTTATAAGTGGAAGCAAATACTCAGCTTATTGAAAACAACTCATTCAATCCTGAAGGTAAGCTTGAAATTTTATATCCATCAAGGATAACCAGTTTGAAATAAACAATCTCAAACTGCTTGCTAAATATAAAATTCTTCACCCTATGCATAAACACTTTTCTTCACTCAAACACTCAAAGTGTTCAAATAAGCAATCCCAAACACTGCATAACTGCTATTGCCTTCTGAAATAAGGCTTTTGCACTCACAGATAATCATATACACAATTTGGAAAGCAATCCGAATCCCCAAACACTTCCAAAACCGTTTAACCATAACTTTATTCAATCCCAAACACCCCCCTAAAAACCAAGATCATTATCCTACAAATTTAGAATGAAATGAATCAAAATTCATGCTTATGCACATAACAACATTACAGATATTGTCAGTCATACACTCCTACAATCTATAAAGGTAAGTAAACATGATTCTCAGTCTCAATTCTCAAACTATTGCCATTTAGATACAATCTTGTCATCAAGTTTGATGAACAAAAAAGCTGAACTTTCACATTAAATCCAACTATTCAAGCTTAAAAAGCAACATCTTTGATCCATAAAAGTCATGTAACACCCAAGATCCAACAATTATTGCCAAAAGGGTATTGAGATCCATTAATTACAAATCTAAATCCAATAGATCAGAGGAATAACTACTAATTAGTAATACCCAAATTGGTAAAACAGTTGGAAATTGGATATTGAAGATTTGAAGATGGACCCACCTTGAGGAATGGATAGAAGGGGCTGAGAATCGCAATCGCAGTTGCAGGTGGGGCAGGAGACGGCGGAGGAGGAGCGGCGGACGGCGGCGAATCCTTCAAGAACATGCCAGTACAACGGTGGGCCGACCAAATAACCCACCAAACACACTCCTAACAACGTAATTCCGATCTTCACCACGGTCGGATTGCACGATCCACCACGATCCAATGCCATCTGCTGCTCTTCGATCTGTATCTATCTCTCCAACACACACACACACACACACTCTATATATGTGTGTGTATGCAATTGAAGTATATGTATGACTATTAGAGTCGATGTTGAAGAAAGACGTGTGATTTTTAATCTACAGTGGGAAAACAGAAGCAATAGATACATATTTCTTTTTAATTTGTATCTCTCTTCGATCGATCACCGACACCAATATACATACTTCCCTGATTTATGATAAACCATAGATTTAAAATTTGTTTCGAACACTAATGAAGCTTTAATCTATTATAGTAAGTTTGAATCAAAATTTGTTCCAGTAAAAATATCTCAACGATACGATAAGTTCTATATAACTTACGGACTATCTTTTTTGGACTTTTGAGTGTAGGACTTTCTCGAAATTAACTTTCATTTGTGTCGGTGGGTTGCGGGCGGAATCGTGAAAGGAATAAATTTCGGGAAACATGATATTAATGTGTTAAGTACTGGTTTTGAAAAAAAGTTAAAGTATCAAAATCCAGACTCAACTTATTAAAACCAAAAAATACGAATCAGGTTATATTATAATTAGATTTTAAGCCGGAAAATATCAAACTTAATAATAATAATATATTAAAAAACATATCCATATAACCCACAAGGTATTTAAGTCGGGTGACATTAAAACTACAAAAAATTTAGTTTAAACTCATTAATATTACTCTTTTCACCGTTTTTTTGAATTTTTATAATAACATATGCATACGATTCAAAAATAAGAATAAAATAAATATATAAAGAAAACTATATTTTTCTCGATATCATTTTCTATAGAAAATCACTTTTAAACTGTTTACATTGAAAAGCGTAAAACCATTCACAAATTATTGAACAATGAAGCCGTGTGCCACAACCCGGTGGTGGTCGGAAATTTGACGGGGTGGCTAGGATCGAACGTGAAGATGGTGCCGACGATGGTTAAGGCTACACTGGTGGTTCTCGTCCATGAAGAAGGTGATGAAAACCTTAATTTTTTACCTCTACTTTAGAGTTTTTTTATAAACGGTTTTATAATACACAAATCGTCTAAAACAGTATAAGAGGGGTGGAACTGTGGAAGTGGTGATATGGTCTCCTTTTTGATTTTCTTTCTAGTGGATGTGGGAGTTATTTGTGGCGCTGAGGAGGCAGAAGACGATGTCAAACAAGAGGACCAGTTTTGGTGGCGGTTGTAGGAGACATGAGACGACTGGAATTGAGGTGACGATTGGTAACAAAATAAATGGAATTGAGGTGGCGAATGATAACTAAAATAGACCGAAAGATAAGTTGATGTTTAATCTATACATAATTCATATGATGATAAACATGACATAATGATTAACACACAAAATCCCAAAGACATTAACACCTACAAGGAGGTTAATCATTCGTAAAGCAACGATAGTTCTAAAAAGATGTACAATCTATTACAGAAATCTACATCAAAGTTTGTTTACAAATCTGTAAAACTATCTAGACAATGTAATGAGTTATTAGTAACTTTCGAATTATCTTTTTTTGAACTCTTTAGTGTTTCTTGTGAAGAACTTTTAAGTTATAATTTAACACATATAAACTCAAGAGTATAAACTATTTTATTAAGTCACGCATTGATTTATAATGGTTTGAGTGGTTAGCTAATTCACATTACTTTATCTTTAAATTTGTACATTTTAACCTTACAACATCTTCCTATTATTATTAAGATATTAATTCCATCTTCTTGTCTCGCTAAACTAGGTTGGTTCAAGAATACACACAACAGAAGAAATATTGGAGTCTAATAAGTAAGAGAAACCGTCTTTAAAAACACACGGTACTTTTCGTTTCTTTTTTTCTAGTGTATTTGATTTGTAAAATGATAAAATTATTACTTTATAAAAGTTTAGCCTATCTTTCTAACAAAGCAAATTAAACTTAAAGATAGTTACAAAATGAAAATCAAAGTCGCTCTAAAAGAATCACTTTAAAGTTTCAACAAACATACACGAAAACAACAATTCATAATCAAATCATAATAATAATCATATAACCCTAAACTCCGATTATTGTACAAAAAATCACCACACTCACACACATGATCTTGATCAACAAACCCAAAATGGACTTCCATTTCCCAACAGATCTCATCAATCAATCACAGATCGAATTCCGACAAGCCATCGGACTACCATCGTTTCACCGGAATCACACAACCCCACCTTCAATTTCAACTACCATTGAAGCTTCACCCCCACTTTACACCCCTCTCTATCGTACCCAAAATGCAAATTCTGTCAATGTGAGCTCTTGAGAGGCTTACACTCACTCATTTGCGTTTACTGTGGGGAATACCAGAAGAATGATCATAATTCTGACCCTATTGCCTTCAATTCCACACATGGGTATGGCTGGTTGCTTCAAGCGTTGAACTTTAATGGATCGGTTAGGGTTTTTCTCTTTACTTGTTCGTTAATTTCGTTGCAGTTGTTCAAGATTCTAACACATTGTTGCAATTTCACTTGCTATAAGTTGTATAAAGCTGTATTTGTATGGTTTTTTCACTTGATTTTTAATGATGTGATGATTCTTCATAATTCTAACACATTGTTGCAACTTCACTTGCTATAAGATGTATAATGCTGTATTTGTATGGTTCTTTTACTTGCTTTTAATGATGTGATGATTCTGTTAGATACTAGTTGTTAGATTGGTTCAGTGGGCATTCTTAGTTGCATTTCTATCTGAATGTCTCTTATTGTTTGATATGGTACAGCTTGATTGTTGAAATCAAAGTCGTAATTGAATCACATTGTCATATTTTGCAATTTCTGCTATAAGTTTTAAGAAAGGAAGATTTAGTTGAATAACGAGGATGTATCTTGCTAAGGAATGTCGATTGTAACTTAGGATAATAGTTTTGATGATGTCTTGAAGTTTATGATAATGGGTTGTTTCGATTATCATTTTTGGTTCTATGTAGTTCCATTAATGGCCTTCACATACAAGTTAATTTACTTTTAGGAACGAGTTGGTTCTTTGGCTGAAGGAAGTGGAGAAATGGAGGGCAGAGTCCTGCAGAAGATGAATTGACTTTATCTGAGCTTCTAGATTTGAAAATTTTGTGGCAGGGTGACTCTAAAAAACCCAAAGATGATTTCGACATCAAAACCTCTGAGCATAACAGTTCTTCAACTCTTGGTACACACAGTTTTGACTTCTTTACTGAATCAAAGAGGAATGTGGTGTCTGATGTACCTGAAGAACAACCAGTTGCCAACAAAGCCAATCAAAATAAAGTATTTGAAGATCAAGAACGTTTCCTCTGATTGGAATGCAGAATTTCAAATTGCAGATACCAAAATGGAAAATGAGACTCTTACCACACACAATTATGACTTCTTTACAGAGTCAAATAGCGATGTCGTGTTTGATGTACCCAAAGAACAACCAGTTTCCAGCATAGCAGACCAAAATAAAACATTTGAAGATCAAGAAAGTTTTAAATATGATTGGAATGCAGAATTTCAATCTGCAGATGCCAAAATGGAAAATGAGAATCTTGGTGCATCCAATTTTGACTTCTTTACAGAGTCAAAGAGAGATGTCGTGTCTGATGTACCCGAAGAACAACAAGTTGCCAGCATAGCGGATCAAAATAAGACATTTGAAGATCAAGAAAGTTCTACATCTGATTGGAACACAGATTTTCAATTTGTAGATACTAAAATGGAAAATGAGAATCTTGGTGCATCCAATTTTGACTTCGTTACAGAGTTAAAGAGATATGTCGTGTCTGATGTACCCGAAGAACAACCAGTTGCCAGCATAGCGGATCAAAATAAGATCTTTGAACATCAAGAAGGTTCTATATCTGATTGAAATGGAGAATTTCAATTTGTAGATACCAAAATGGAAAATGAGAATCTTGGTGTACCCAGTTTTTACTTCTTTACAGAGTCAAAAAGAGATGTCATGTCTGATGTACCCGAAGAACAACCAGTTGCCAGCATGACGGATCAAAATAAGACATTTGAAGATCAAGAAAGTCTTACATCTGATTGGAATGCAGAATTTCAATTTGCAGATACCAAAATGGCAAATGAGAATCTTGAATCAATTGACCCGCACATAGGTGCTGATGCTGACCTGTCTGCCCAAATGGATATGATTTTCGGACGGAAGGAAAATAACAAAAAACTGATTGATGACTCAGACCCATTTCAAGTTGACCTTTTTGCCGACATGAGTTCAGTTGCTCAAGCTAAAGATGGTGTATCGGGTGATTTAAATGATATAACTTTTAAAAATGTGGATGGAGACTGGTTTAGTGATGGTAATTGGCAAAAAAGTAGTGCCAAAAACATGGTTACCGTTAAAGATGATAATTTATTTGATATTAAACCGCTGAATGATCCTGTCACATTTCGGTCTGGAAATTCAGATCTTAATAAATCAGACAAACACTATTCAGAGGTTACTAACTGGTTTCAAGATGGTGACGGGTTTGATGAATGGAATGATTTCACAAGCTCAACTGGTAACCAAGATTCTTGGAAAGAAGATAGTAATGTGAAAGTTGGTACTAGTGAAAAGATTTCAGAAGTAAATTTGTTTCCATCTACAGATGATTCACAGGAAATGGATTTTGGCAAATTCGTGCAGTCAGATATATTTTCTGGTGATAAAAATCCAAGTGATAGTCATGCAGTGTATGATATCTTTTCAGAAATATCTACAGCAAGCAGGTAAAACTCATTTTCCAATATGTTTTTGGAATTATCTACAGGTTGTTTCAAGTTTGAACTAAAATAAAATAGAAACTTGTTTTCGGTTCTTAAAATTTCGAATCATATATGAAAAGCAGGATTCTTACATCATATTATTAGAAGCTGGATCTTTATATCATATTATCATATTTCAGATCATAATAGTCTTTTACTTTTATATCTTTTCAGAACTATCTAAAGAGGGTATCATGAAGTTTTTAAAATAAAATAAAAGAAAGAAATCTGTTTTCCATTCGTGAAATTTCAAATCTAATATTAATAATAAGCTGGATCATTACATCATGGTATTTCTTATTTCGCTTGTTTCTTTATTTATCTGCTAATAAACAACAGAACAATTCATTATTATCATTTTAACATACTATATACCTGAATATCCAGGAATGCTAGCAGCAAAGCTGGAAATAGAATCGAGGGACCAAAAAATGACGAAATTACCCCTAATGCAACAAGACCAAACGATGATGTACAGTTGCTGATGTCCCAGATGCATGACCTGTCATTCATGCTTCAAAACGAGCTTTCAATCCCCTCAAAACGATATGATCTTGATCTGACTCATACTTAAAGATCAAGGTTAGATCCGTGTGTACATTTGAAATTGGGCATTAGGTTTTTAAGTCTAAGATTATATGGTTTAGTTGCATTGCATTATTAATCCGCTTGTTGTAATTGTACTATGTATACCTTTGAGCTGGATTATATAGAGAATAGTGTATATAGATGGCTAAGATGATCATTGAGATCCTGTGTTTATTTTACTTTATTGGCGAGTTGTGATTTTGCATTGAAGGTGTACACGGTCTAGTTCGCATGGCTGAAACTGGCTTGGACATCAGTTGGTTTCATGGTTTGATCGGTTTCACAAATAATTCTTTTTACTTTCTCAACTTTGTCGTTTTCTTCTTCTAACTGAACTAAGCTGCATATTGGTTTGAAAACTGTTCGGTATTGAATCCAACAAGACATTCACTTTTAACTCTAGTAATATAACAAAATCTATAAGATGCTATAATGTTACAACTAAAATTAGTACATATATGTTATAATGTTTTCATAAATTTGTTTTAATTTCATAAAGCATTAGAATTGTCTTCGAATGTATAAAATCTAAACCAAAAACACAGAATCAGCAAAGACAAGCTATCAAAATGATTGTCATCACTTTTATATGCAATTCGAGAAGTGATGTGTACAAATCTTAGAATTTATTACATTTTAAGCTTCATATAGATGTGATCCTTCAAGAATCGACCTTTCTATTTATAGCAACAATGTTACATTTTTATCCAAGAACTACAATATTCATACATGAATCGCGTATCAAATGATCTAAAACAATAGGGCAGATCTTCTACATACATGAACAAACAACAAAGCCAAAACTCCCGATTTCCAAATTGTCGAGGATGGAATCCTGTATTTACCGTTCCTGAATAACCCTTTAAAGAACTCCAAAAGCATAGCAACACACAAACACTACAAAACATCTCTCCTAACCCTAATCCTAATACCTCCATCCAAATCCGACTATAGTCAACCTTTAATAGTCTTAACACGCCATTGACCAATGCGGTCATATTAACCAATAGAACAACAACACCTGGTATGATCATTGGTGACTTGTCATATGTAAACCAACCAACAGTTTTATCATCACTGTCACCATCACCATCAACATCATTTGACTTGTGTTCCTTTTGTGTTACTTCAAAGACGGTTTTTGACAAACCCATGAGCTTTAGCATCATGCTTAAAAACCCGAATAACCATGAGGTCATAGCAGTCACTCTCCCCATTCTCTGCAAGTTCCACCACATACGTAGTGATACGCCTATACGTTTACACTCCCAGAATACATAACTGTTGTAAATGACGAAAACACCCACGGGGATAAGAAAAGCCCATTCGTTGATTTTGGGCCAGAAATGTGACCCCGAGAGGATACAATACGCGGGAAGAAATGCATAACATAGCTCAGGAATGGACCGGGCTCCCCATAAACATACCCAACTGTAAGCAAGGGCTTGTCTAAACCAAAGGTTTCCTTTTATAGTAAGAAGTAACGGGTTCTTATCGCTGAATATGACCTCAAGAAGCCCGTTGGACCATCTCTTTTGTTGGGTCAATGTACTCTGGTATGTTGATGGTGCACAACCAAGAAAAGCAGGCGGGTCTGGTGTGCACAGAACGGATTTCCATCCTCTACCATGGATGCTGATTCCTGTGAGCATATCTTCTGCTGCAGATCCATAAAGCCATCCAACCTGAAAGTAGATTATGGAACCTTTTGAACAATATCATAATTAGAATAATTTAATGTAAATACCAATAAATTAATCATATCCTTCATATAGGTGAATCTCTTATTAAAAGAAATGTAAAAAGGTATAAATGATATTTCACATCTAATTGTTATTTGTATTGTTTCAACATTTTTAAGTTACAAGTATTTTTTTCAGGTTATAATTTTCTGGCAAATATTGGTTGGTACTGCTATAATAAAAAGAATATATACTTAAGTGGGTTCAGTGACAGTTGAATACTTTGGGTGACTTTAAAGCAGTTTAACCTGAACCGATGTATGATACTCAACTATTTTGCTACATATACTATGTACAATCACAATTTAATCATTTTTTGGTAAAATTCAGAAAAGAGGAAGGAAACAATGTCTTTGTAGGTCAGTCTGAGCCAATCCGACTAGTTTGACCTGAATCCATATCGGATGCCTGACTTGTTCATTTTTCCGCCTATACTCCAATACTAACTGTAATCATCGTATTAAAAGCATTATTATTTTTTAACTTGAAGAGAAGGAAAGACAAAAATCTTTTTGGGTCAGTCTGACCCAGCCCGACCAGTTTGACCTGGACCCATAACGGATGCACGACCCGCTCATTGTCCACCTATAGTCCAATACTAATTATAATCATGGTATTTAAAGCATTATCTTTTGTAAAATAAACCTAACCAGAATCCATATCACCACCAATTTTTCCAACTATACTCTTTACAGTTATAATTATCCATTAACATTCCTTTTACCTTTTTACCCCAATCTGTGCCATATTCATAGCTACAGCCTGCAACATGAGTTGCAGCCTCAATTAAACTAGAGGGACTCTTTCGATTCTCTATTTTCGCGTTTGATCCTGATAATATCTGAGCAGCTGATACTCTCAATTCAAATGATTTTCCAAAGGTTTTATGTAGATCTTCATTCCTTATACTTTCTATTAAACAGAAGAAAATATAAAGAGTTAAACATGAATATACAATCCCACAAAAATAAAAGAGGAAAACAAAAAAGTTTTAGTTAGCATACCATTTTTTATCTTATCATTTGGATATGAACCATATATAACCTTTCGTCTATGAAAACAATTTGATCCGAAATAGCAAATCCCTTGAAGTGCTGCCATTCCATTCATAAGATACTGATGCAAATGTGACAAAAAAGTTAAGAAGTAATTAGTTCTGGTAATTATTAAAGGATTAAGGGGGTGTTTGGAAGTGCGTTTAATTTAATAAAAGGGGTTGTAGAAGATAATGTTTACATATGCTTTTGTCCTACTGCTTGAAATTTTAATAATTAAATCATAGATGTTTGGGTGTTTGCCAAATTTTGAGAATTTAAGGAGCTAACAAATTAAAGGATCAAAACGACATTTTTACCAAAAAAAAAAAAAAAAAAGAAAGAGACAATCTAAGAAATGGGAGTTAAACTTATTAGAATAATTATGTTGAATATGAAATCTTATTTCTCCTAGAAAATTAGTTCTGTTGGAACAGCAAGATAAGTTTATCCAGACATTAAAAACTAATTATTTGAACGAGTCCCCCCCCCCCCCCCCCCCCCCCCCCCCCCCCAACAAACCCAAAAAAAAAACACAAAGAAAGAAAGAAAGAAAGAAACTTATTTTCATGTGATATCTTTGTACTAGAATTAGAACAAAATATCAAGAACACAAGCTTAAAGAAATTAAACATACGCACATAATAATTAGCAAGCTGATTCCCAAACGGGTCGTCCTTCAGTCCATCATAAAAAGCTTGAGGGAATTGAACAAAACCACATTCTTGATCATTCTTGCTACCAAATACACTACACATTGCGTGAAGAAAAACTTGTGGATTGTTTGCATACATATCACAATCTACATTCAGCATCACGGGTGCATTTGTCATTACTCCCGACACTCTAGTCTGCTCATCATTGAAAGAAGACAGGATTGACATATCAAGATGCATACTAATATCTTTTTACCCATTACACAATTTTAAATAAATAATTTTCTTACGTATTTAAGGAACATGTTTAAGTAAATAAAAATATGGTGTACTAACCAAAACATTCATAGCTCCAGCTTTGTATTGATGATGATGTTTCGGGTTTTTCTCTCTTGAGATGTATATTACATGAGGTAGGTCTGTGTCCTCTGATATAACCTACAACAGTAGTCAAATCTTGTAAAATGTAGAAAAAAATCAATCCCTTAATATAAATCCTAGGTAGAACACTTTCAGATTGTGCACAACAATAATAGTTAAAGTTGGCACTAAGAACTACATTCTAGAAGATGAAAAGACCATGATTTTAAATGCTAATTGTAGCAAATCTTGTAACCCAGGTATGCTATAACTGTTGTCCTTAGGGGTAATAGTATTGAGCCGATGTCTCTTTGGGTGTTGGCTTTGTATCCCATAAGATAAAGGTAAGATTTACTCTCATCTCACCCTCTCCACCTACTCATAGAATGGGATTTCGTTGAGTATATATGTATGTTTGTTTGTTTAGGAGTAATAGTTGGTTAAATGAACAATGATAACAAAGCAAGCAATCTTTAGTAAAATTTAGTAATCGATTATGTTTTCATTTTCATCCTTCTGTTATGTTTCGCTTTACAAACATATTAACACCCGACCCCGTATAATAAATAATATTGTCCACTTCAACCCGGAGGTTACAGTGGGATTCTCACAGTGACTCACCTCTTGGATGAGGTTTGCCCACCATCTCAAACGAGATAAAACGTAATATCCGCCTAAGATTACAAACACATCTTTAGGGATTCGCGGGTCCTCAAGGAGGTTTGCCCCACAACCCAATACTGAATGTCGTTATGCAATCAAACAAACAAACCTACATTATCACATCAAAGTCACCACTTTCGAACCACCCACAAGCTAGCCTCTAAAACATCTCTGACACTTTTGTCTCATTGAGGACTTTTATCAAACACATGGGTGACATCAAAGCTTCAATCTTTTCAGACATTTACCATCAAGATTACTTGGTGTATATGTGAACAAACAACAACAAATACTATTATGGTAATGGTTGATCATGGTACCTTGATGATAGCTGGATGATTTGACCTGTGAACATCACAGAAAACAGCAAAATCCGAATTGCGATCACATGTGAATGGCCTCTGAGCTGCAATCTCCATCTTCTTGTAAAGATCACCATATTCATTCTGTAATCATATGCAGATACACGAAGTTAACTTCCATTTAACTCCTTAAGTTTTTTTAAAATAACCATTTTCTTACATAATATTAAAAATTATCAATTTACTTTGAAAAGTTGAGTAAATTATTTCAATTTCATCCCAAAAGTTTCATTAATTGTTTCAACTTTATCTAATAATAAAACTTTTGAAGTGAAATTAAAACAAGAATATTTTGAAGGTAAATTAATATTTTTAATTTTTTAAAAGAAATAGTTACTTTAATTAAATAGAAAGCAAAAATAAATTTAACTCATATATATATTACTAATTCAGGGGGCTTAAAAGCAATAAAACTATAAGGCGAGGGATGTTGGTGAAAATAAGAGTTTTTAATTTTTAAAAGGTTACACATTAGTACCTTCATCTTTTTCCATTCTTGTTGAAACTCCATTGAATCATCTTTTAAGGGGGTGGAGTTGGAAGTGAAGTAGCGAAAGGGGGCTCTAACTTGGATGTCATACTTTTTGCAAAAAGGTACCCAAAGGTTTGCGAATTTTGTTGTCTCAACGAGGGCGTAATACGTAAGTGGTGAGCAGGCGTCGTCAGAAAGATAAAGAGCTAATTTGTCTGTCGGGTAATCTACTGCCAATAAGGATAATACAGTGTTCATTGTTATGATACTTGGTTCTAGGATGGGATCTGCTGTGGTGACAAAGACATCCACCGCTGGAAACTCAGATTCTTTTACCCTGAAGCACATTTAGTCACGTAAGCAAGAGAAATAAAATTATAAAGTTGCTATTTTACGAATAATAAAATAATCAAGAATTAAACATATACGCTTAAATGTAAAAAAAAACCCTAAGAACACTCAAGACTATAAAGTTTGAGGTCAATTTAACCTTTTCAAGAGTCGATCAGGATATGTTTTTGTGATGCATTGATTCCATTTGATACATATGCAAAGAAGCCATGTGAAAGTGAACCATGTCTCGCACAATAGAGCAACCAACCATGGGAAATAGTGGTTTTGGTCTTTGAACGAAACGACACGATAAACAAGCATGGAGACGAGCAAAGAAAGAATTACGAGCTCTATGGCCCGACCTATCTTATTGTGATAGACTATTTTTTCTTGTAAAGGGAGACGAGTTGATTCTTGAGTGCCAATAGCCATAATGCACCAAAGCAATAAAGAATGGTCTATTAAAAGAGTCTATGTGTGTTGAAGTTGTATGGAAATGAGTTTTTATAACGGAATTTCAAAGGTCAAAAGGAAGTATCAAAATATGATCAAAATTCCTACAATATTGAGGAGGGCCACATAAAATGATCGATGTACATTTGTTATATTTTAATGTATCTAATTAAAAAAATTACAGGTACAATGAAATAGCGTGGGGTTAAGGATTACAAATGATCTTGACCTGACGGGTATTCTTGAATGAAATAGCGTGAGGTTAAGGATTACAAATGATCTTGACCTGACGGGTATTCTTGAAGCTTGAACATTCAAGACAGATGTTCAAGCATTCAGTTAGATTTGGGATTAGTTATAAAAAACCATTTCAGATATATGGCCGGATATTGTAATAGTTGATACTCAACCCGATCTTGTAAATTATATACCATTTACTGGATCCATATTTGTAAACGTTTTCTTTTTTATTTTATATACATTTGTCTTACATGATAAAGTGATCTATTATTCCACTAATTTTTTAAGTTTTTTTTTTATATTTCTACTTTTCTTAGATAATGAAAATATATAAAAATAAAATAACAAGCAATCTATTTTGAAATCTCAACGGGTAACTTTTAACATGCTAACAAGGCGAGAAATTGCCTGATATATATAGAACCAAGTGTGAAAAATAGTCTTGCAATCATGTTTTGTGATTGTGACCAGATTACCAATACATGTCTTGGATCGGTGCTTGATTTAATAGAAAAAGTATAATACCTTAGGGTTGTCGGTTTACTCTTGTTTCTTTCTTGAGAAAAGATGAAATGTAATAGGTTTGAATTTCTAAAAATTGTATACTCGGTTCGTTTGTATAAGAACGAAGTTAGGTCAAACGACATTTTTATCTCCTTAACGACATGTTTATCATCTTCACTTTTCTGGTTGAAATCAAAATGACAAGTTATTAAATTCTACCTTATAATTTTAATAAAATGTTAAACTAGCATCTAACTATTACTCTTCTTTTTTAATATTTTATTAATCAACTCGTTAAACTTTATATAGTTTGAAGATAATGAACACTTACGTCAACATCTTTGTTTTCCATCACAAACTATTTTAGTTCTTTATAACCATTTGAATATTGAAATACCTACAAAACAAACTACGTCAAGAGTAACATATAACATGAGTTATAGTTGTCAAGAGTAACATATATCATGAGTTATAGTTGTTAATGTGTACCTCATCTTTTATTGTATACTATTTTTATTCAAAGCTTGAGTTATATATAGGGGAGGGTTTCTGAAAAAATCGTAAGTTATGTAAAAACTGTAAAAACCAAAGGGTTATATATACGTAAATAGGAGTTATCTATGTAAAACCATGAGTTACGTATATGCAACTCAATATTCGACCTGTCATTATTAAGGGGATTTAATTGAAAAAATATATAAATACCATGGTAGTTTTTATGGTCATCTCATAACTTGATGGTTTTCTCTTGAATACTCCGGTGTATATATATATAGGGAAATAAACGGTTGTTAACTCACATTTATTACGATAACTCGTTAACCCTAATGTAACAAACACTTACACCATAATTATGCATTGTGATTAAAAATGATGGAAGTTTGAAAAATAAGGTGAAAATTCTTATATTAGTGGTGTAGTACGATATAAATATTCGTTACACTAGATTTTTTAAAAGATTCATAATTTTTACATACGGTATTATTATATTTTTTAAATTACACCATAAAAACGAAAAATTTTTAATTTTTAGAACACGTATAGTTTTGAAATAAAAAACAAAGTTTTCTTTAACTCATTGTGTAATTTCGTCATGTTATTGTGTAATCTTCTGAATTGATGATAATTACATAATTATTTGATGATAAATACACAGTGAACTTGAAACATAAAAAGTTTACATTTCTTATTATTGTGTTACTCGATAATCATAATTTTAAAAAACACAATGCATAACATAATAGTCAACATTAGACACAACGGGTAACACAATGATCAGCACTAGACTTGATGATTAGCAATAGACATTACAAGCTGCTTCACAAGAACTACCAATGACATGATCTGTATTACATAATTAACTGAAAAGCATAAAAAGTTACATTTTTAGTATTCTGTCATTTGAAAATCATTATTTTAAAAAACACAATGCATAACACGATAGTCAACATTATACATAATAGGTAACACAATGACCAACACTAAACTCTATAATTAGCAATAAACACAAATGAGATGCTTCACAAGGATTACACAATTACCTGATCAGAATTACATAATGAACTGAAAACAAGTAAAAAAAATTATATTTTCAGTATTGTGTTATTTGAAAATCACCATTTTAAAAAAACACAATGGATAACATAATGACTAGCACTAGAATAGATGATTAGCAATAGACACAACAAGCTGCTTGATGACGATTACACAATGACCTAATTAGGATTACACAATGAACTGAAAAATGTAAAAAAGTTACATTTTTAGCATTATGCTATTTGAAAATTATTATTTTTAAAAAACACAATGCATAATAAAATGGTCAACATTAGTCACAATGATCTGATGAATATTACATAATGACCTGATATTACACAATAAACTAACAGATATTACACAATGAGCTGGAATAATATGAAAAAAACTTTAGTTTTTATGTATTAAAATTATAGGCGTTTTAAAGATTAAAAATTTATGGTCTAATTTTTTTTAAAAAAAATAATGTTGTATGTAAAAGTTACGAACGTTTAAAAAGAAGGCGAAACATGAAAATGTGATTAAAACTAAAATATCATTGGCCTGTCATCTAAAGTTTTAATTATTTACTATTATGCCATCGAATTTTTTTAGCCATTGTATCTAAGATATAATAATAAACATTCTCACCCTTTTTAGTTTTTTACTTTCTTTACAATAACCCTATTATGAAACCAAGCGTTGAAGAACACACGATCTCATAGATAAAAATAAATGTGTCGCAAAAGGAAATCAAGTGTTCTGGAATATGTAAGCTCGTAGATAAAAACAAGTACGCTGTAAAAGGATGTCTGAAATGTAAGAGAAATATAGTTAATTATCAAGTATAAGAGTAAAATTTAGTTACAATCAAATTAAAGGGATTTTAAATTAGAAAGAAAATCTAAAAAAAATTAAAAATAAGCAACTTACAATAAAAGACAAAATAGACTAAAGAGAAAGATGGAGTGTTCATTACACACTTTATATAACTAGTATAGTGTTTCATGTATTACATGTGTTAAATAAATAAAATATTAAATAATTTGTTATAAATATTTAAAAATTATAAATGATATTTTTAAATAAGATATGATTGAGTTACGTATAAGCAAATACTACAAGTAAAACCAACAATAATATCATTTTAAACTTTTGTTTTAAAAGATTGTGATTTTTTAATTGTTTTTAAAAAACTTTGGTCTTTTTTTAATTTCATTTAAAAAAACGAGTCACTCTTATAATACTTGGTACAAAACGGTATTAAAGTAGTGCGTATTTTTGAAAAATATTTTTTTTCAAGAAAGCTTTTGTGTCTTATATATTTTTAGTGCGTGTTTTTTAATTAAAAATCAAGTTTTTAACTTTTACAATATATTTTTCAATTTGGAAATGTTTTAAATAATATAATTTAAAGGCAAATTGGATTTTAATAATCCAAACTATTACTCATTGGCCGTTAATAATCCAAACTATTAATTTGGCCGATAATAATCCCAACTTTCATTTTTATTACCAATGACAATCTCAGTAACATAATCATCAAGTATTTATGGTTAATTTGAGCTTGTTAAATTCTTTATTGCTCTTGTTATACCTCTAATTCACAACTTATTAAAGAGAAAATTAAAATTAAACTCACAAATTCTAGAGTTTACTCTAAGCGTCTAAAAGATTTGATTCGTGTCGTTACGTTTTGAAACTTACAAACTCCAGCATGTGAAAGCACAAATGAGACATACATAAAAAACAAATAAGCTATATATAACAAAACGTACTTTATAACACTTAAACTTCAATCAAGAACTAGTAAATAAAACATATTTACTTGCAATATTGTTTTATTAATTTTTTTTTCATAAAAGAACCATCTTTAAATACTCCTAAATCCGCATCATCATCTCTAATAAAACTAAAACGCTCAACCAATTGTAATACACATCTTCACTATATACCATTATAGTACTAGACAATAAGCTCTTTGGTATTTTATTATATCTAGAAACTAATATAACATCTTTATTTTACACCATGATACCGTAAAGCTACCGGTATTTGTTTAAGTATTCTATTATGTGAAATACGACATGTAATATAAGGTTCTAGAAGCAACAAACCTCGTGATGAATCACGGTTCTGTTTATGACCACTCAATTAAATTAGAGGTGTGGAATGTGAACATAAAAAATTGTGGTCTACTTCCTATCAAGTTCGGTGGCGAGTTCGGACGAAAACGAGTTAGTGGAGGACCATCGAAATTTAAATCATGCCAAATATATAGATCAAGTAAAAATAATAATGGTAACCTTTATTTTACATTAAAGATTTCTTATATTTTATGTATTTTATATATTTATACTGATAAATTTATATTAATAAATCAAAATGTCTACAAGGCACATGTCATTTTATTACACTGTCTGCTTAGGCGTCACATATTATTTGAACAGGTGTTGTTACTAGAATAAAATCAGCCATTTAATGATACATTAAATGCTAATGATTATTGATATACTTTTCAAATTATAAACTCATTTTTTGATAATTAAAACATAATATTTTTAAAACCAAAAATTATGAAATATGAAAATTTTAATACAAAGAACTTTTAAAAATAACATTGTTTAAAGAAAGTATTTAAAAAACCTTAAGAGTGTTTACAAAACATTTTTAGATACAAATATTTGAAAAACTGTTGTCATTGTTTTATTACCTTAAGTAATTTATTATACTTAATTTCAATTAGAGGTGGGCATAAAAACCGGGTTCTGATTAGGGTTGGAACCAGTTTTAGATTTTGAGTTTTTTAGCGAACCCGACCCGAACCCGGCTCGGTTGAACCCTGTATTGGACACACACACACAAGAAAAGAAAAGAAGAAGAAGAAAAAAAAACTAAACCCGGTATTGGACCTGATTCGGACTCGACCCTACCCTGCCGGATATAGAGGGCAGGGTTTTCAAGTAGGTGAACCCGACCCGGGTTCATACCCGGTTTCGCCTCAACTCGGGTACAAAAAAACCCGGTTGGGCCGAGCTCGGTTTCAGGTACGGCCGAAAACCCGGTTTGCCCACCTCTAATTTCAATCATATTTTATTTTAAACAATTATTTTATAATATCTAGATATTACTAAATGACTAAATTTAATATTTTTATTTAACATGCATAATATACGGGGTTTTTAAGCTAGTAAAAATAATAAAATAAGGTTTTTAAAGAGTTTCTTTGCAAGCAACATACATCGTTATCTGTTCATATAGAATTAAGGTTCTTTCATTTTATTATTACCAATTACTATAAAAGTGGGAATTTTAATAGATATATTTGTTTGTTTTGTTTTTTTCATTTTAGAATGAAAGGTTTCAATGAGTTCTTTGACAATGTTAACTCTTTTTGTGAAAAATATGAACTTGAAGTGATAAACATGGATGATGAGTACATTAACCCAAAGAAGCCAAGACAAAAGACAAATATCACATATCGCCACTATTTTGAGTATGATTGCTTCAATGCGGTTTTAGATAAGCAAATACAAGAGTTTGGGAATCGTTTTAATGAGGTAACATCCAACTTACTTGTTTCTTTGAGTAGTTTGAGTCCTTGTGATAATTTTGGTGGGTTTGACGTTTCAAAAATACTAAGATTATTCGAGTTGGACCCGAATGAATTCGATGAAAATGATAAAAGAAGACTTCCGGTTGAACTAGAGATCTATATTGACAATTTAAAAGCGGATAGTCGATTTGCCAACTTGAATGATTTATCAAGTCTTGTACACTTAATGGTTCAAACAAAGAAACACCTTTCATTTACATTGGTATATCGTTTATTGAAGCTAGCTCTCGTATTACCCGTTGCAATCGCAACAGTTGAAAGATGTTTTTCGGCAATGAAGTACGTGAAGTCCGATTTGCGTAATCGGATGGGTGATGAAAATTTAAGCGATAGTTGTATTTGTTTTATGGAGAAAGATTTACTTAGGAATGTCTCCCTAGATATTGTTATAGAAAGATTTCAAAAAATGAAACTTTGTAGAGAACAACTTTAGGTATATTGTATCTTTATTCTGTTTTTGTAATGACATTTGAGGTGATTTTGTTGGTTTTATGAAATTTAGTTTGATTGTCTTCTTTTTTTTAAATGAGCCGACCCGATCCAAATCGTCATGGACCCGAAATGGTTCGAAAAAAATTATTATATAGCGTTACCGCGTTAGTCAACTGACCCTTAAAAAGTTTTCGCCCCCATGAAAAAATTTTCCGGATACGCCACTAAGTATCAATGATTTGATGGGATTCAAATTTAAGGACTCACATGCCCATGTGTGTGGTCTTTTACATTTTGAGGCAAACGTGGGAAAAAGAAGGAATTTACTTCTAGACAATAAAAATCACAAAAGAAGTAATACAAATTATGTTTTTCCTTTGTGGGAAATACTGTTTATTTATTTTTTTATTTTACCGCAGCAACTCATGACTGATATATTATACTTTCAAGAGTAAATTACTATTTTGGTCCTTGTGGTTTAGTTATTTTAATTATTTGAGTTCAAAACTAAATTTTCTAACCAATCAAACCCTATGGTTTGTATTCTATAACTTTTTCTATCCAATACATTAACAGAGTTAGACTTTTCAGTTAGTTTCTAATAAAATAACCAAAATACCCTTAGACTGAAATGGTTATTTTTAATAACCTTACGGACCAAACACGTAATTTACTCTCTCTCACAAACATATTATATATATCACACTATGTCTTACTAAATACATGTTATAATAGCAAAGCGTTTTAAAATAGAGTATGTTTTCTCCCCCAAAACGAGAGTAAATAGAAGTGGGGCATTAAACTCACCTGATGCGCAAACGAACGATAACAAAAGCTAACAATGAGTGGAAAGACAACCCTTCAAAGGTTACCTAGAACACGCAAGTACATAAGTACATGAACACAGAAAGCTTAACAACCCTAAGTGCTCAAAAAACACGTTAACCTAAGGTTTTGGAAAACAAGACTCATTTGACCTAGTTGACCCGTTGGTGACATGTTAATTGAAACCTTGTTTGATCAAGTATAGCAATTCATAAATCATCATACCATTACAGACTACTATGCAAGTTATTCTCATAAGCCACATTGCAACACTTAAGACTTATCATGCTCTTCATGCTAACTTAGGTTATCATACAACGCACGCAAACCAATTCATCATACAAAACAGGTTCACAATTAGATTCCTCTATAATGCACATTGGGTTTAGTCACTCATAACGTGCCATGTGAAGCCACTCACGGCTACACACCCTAAAACCCTGCCAATCCTACAAAGTAGGGTCCTCAGATTCGCATGTGTGTATGATACCCATCATCACATACTCAAATGCAACTCATACAAACCAGTAGCCAACACAATGATATTAAATTACTATATTGCATCACAACCCATAAACTTGTACATACTACCATACTTGCACATTTTTCAAGAACACCTATATTTTTCCATAGATTTAACAACTAACTATATGACCCAATTAACAATATCTAATACATTAGACATCATCAAGAAGCATTCTAACATGATTCTAATATCATGAACATATCGAATTCCTAATATCCAATGATCTTCATGAATAAAGTTTCCCTTTCGGGAAAGTAACACCCAAAATCCACCTAACACCCAATTCATTCATAAATTTATCAACTTTATACCTAATCAAGTTCATAACAATCATCTAGACATAACATCATCAATTCATCATAATTCCCAAACATCATGCATAAAAGTTTCTACTTATAACAAGGTATGAACAACACATCAAAGCCATGAATTTCTTGCATAATCCACGTAAACTAACATCAATGCACTATAACTAACATCATACAATCACCAAACAACATGAATTTTGACTTTTCTTCATCAATTTCGAACTAGGATTCATCAAGTATCAAAAACCATAAAAACTTGTTAAATACTTACCTTTAGGTGTGTTTAAATGATGATTAGCACTTGTAAACAACTTGTAACACTTGAATCTCAATCAAAATCGATGGTTGCTTGGTGTTCTAGCTTGAATTCGCAAGGAATGGGGTGTGTGTGTGGTTTACGACTGCAAAGGGGTAGGGGCTAGGGTTGGGATTTTTTTTAAACTTAACTTAATTAGAATTTACCATTTAACCCTCCTTAATCACCTTTTGTAAAAGTTAATCTGTAGGAACCTCTGAAGTTAAGAGGCTGATGCAACCAAAAGATACCAAAACAACCAAGTCTTCCAACATGCACTTCGGAAAAAAGGTGAACTAGCTTCGGAAGTTTTACACACTCAAGAAAAATGCTAAGTGTAAAATCTTCCGAAGCCAAAGTTCAGAAGAAACTGCTGCGGAAGCTTTACACTGAACTTGGAAAATACTGTAAGTGTAAAGTCTTTCGAAGCCAAAGACTCAACTCTTCCGAAGGTAAAAGATGAAGTCTTCCGAAGCTCTCAAGACAAAGTCTTCCGAAGCTGTTTAAAGACAAGACTGATTTTCTTCTGAAGAGAGAGAAAAGATACATTTTCCATCAACTTTATCATAAAGCAACCTACTTTCCGCTGCATGCTCTGGTAGTTCACCTGCTATCACTAGTTGGTGAAACTTCCATACTTTATGATAAAGTAGATAAGGTCTTCGCCTGCAAGTTTCTATTTTTGTTCCTTCTTGGCTTTTTGTAATAGGAAAGTCAGTGAGCTATGGCTTGTCATAGTCACTGGTCAAAAGGCAATCTGCCTTTTGACTTTAGGCTGATCTTGTTGTCTAGATTAGTCACTTCCACCTGTCTTTTTGCATATTGACGATTGTAGGATGTAGTATAAGTAGTCTCCGGTTCTTGTATTCAAAATATACTTGTACAACACTTGTAATAGAACTAGAGAAGCAATATACAACTTCCTTGAAAATTTTATCTTGTGTTCTTGCTCTTGCTTTTACTTGTGTTTATCTTGTATCTTCAGTAAAAGTTCACAGTTCCCTATTTGAATTGTTAAGTGATCTTAAGATCCTCCTAAGTGTGTTAACTAAGTGCAAGCTTAAGTACCCTTTAACGGTCCTGCATTTGGTATCAGAGCATTCCAGGCTCTTGATTGTAAGATCTCACCATCTTCAAATCCTCTTAGTTACACACATCACTTAACTCTTCAAATGGCAGCTATCTCCAAAGCTGATATGAAAACTGGAACTATGACAAAGTCCCCACTGATCACTCCTGAGGATTTTGACACTTGGTGTCTTTATCAAGTCTCAAGATTTCAGGATGTGGGAGTCTGTTGTCAACAGACCTCATGTACCATGCACCTCTTCAGCTGCTGCTGGTGGTGGCATGATACCAAAGGAGAGGGCTGACTTTTCTGATGAAGACTGAAAAGAATTGACATTGATCAGAAAGCCATGACAGCCCTCTAAACTGCTCTTCCAAACTCCATCTACAGAGGTTTCAAGAAGTGCAAGACCGCTAAATAGCTATGGGATGCACTGAAACTGATGTATGAGGGTTCAAATAAAGCCAAGGAGAACAAGAAGGATCTCCTAAAGCAGCAGTTTGAAAATTTCACCTTCAAGACAGGTGAAACCATGACTCAATAATACTTCAGGTATGTTGAGATTGTGGATACTCTGGCTGATGTTGGGGTAACTATTGAGAACAGGGATATTGTTAGGAAGTTCATGTCCTCTCTTCCAAGACAATGGACACACTACTATGTGGTCATTAAGAGGACTGAAAACCTCAAGACCCTTACTCTCACTGAGTTGTATGGGATACTCACTGGATACCAGAGGGAGATGAATATGCAAAATTCATCTGGTAGCTCCAACACTCACCAGAGTTCAGTCCTTTATGTGGTTGAAAGGGATAGCAAAGAACCACAACATCATCTCATCTGCTACCCTAAAACCTCACAAAAGGGTCCTTTCATCACCTTCCCATAGACACCCAGAGAGAGTTACATCCAAGGAAGTCCCTTCCAAGAGACAAGTTCTTCTCAAGCTTTTGTCTCCACTGATGAAAGTACAGGAAACTTTCTCTTCACTCTTGAAGACCTGGATTGTATCTATCTAGATGATCTGGAGTACATGGAGATAGTCCAAGAAATGGCTCTTCTCACTCACATAGCGCAGAAGTTCTACAAGAGGACTGGGAGAAGGTTTCCTAGCAATGCTGCCAGTGGCAAGTTTGGACTGGACAAGAGCAAAGTCAAGTGTTACAACTGCAACCAGATGGGACACTTTGCTATAGAATGCAAGGCACCTAAGTCAAATGGTGGCCAAGCTTCATCCAGGCCAAACTACACTAAAGGAGGGAACCAGAATGAGAAGCCAAGACAGCAAGCTGCAGTTGCTGTTAAAGAAGGAGGCTTTGACTGGAGCTTTCAAGCTGAAGATGCATCTCCAAACCAAGCACTCATGGCTGATCATGATGAAGCCAAGGTACTTGAACATCTTTTCTCTCCTGAATGTATTGCTAAAGTAAATAGATACAGGTCCTATAACTTGGAAATAAGATCTGATATTGAGTTTTTAAATATTTTAAAAGCTGATTTTAAAAGAGCTAAAAATGACTATAAACTTAAGATAGAAGATCTAGAGAAAATAGTTTCAACTCTTAAACATTACCAAGTTGACCGAATGCCAGGCTGAGCTTGTGATCAGCAAAGCCAGGGCAAAAAAATGTGTTCTTGAAGAAGAGACCTTCAAGATCATGATATCCTCATCTCTGCATGCAAAAGTGTGTTATCAGAATAAGCAGGGACTGGGATCTAGTGAGATAGATCCTCCACACACTCTACTATCAGTCAGATCTCCTAGGTGTGGAACTGGTCAAGATGAGCTGCCATCCATAGACCCCAGTGATGAAGAGGATGAAGAGGAGAAGGTAAGGGATGACTCTGAGATGAGTGAAGAGAGTCAATCCAAAAAGGGTCGCCATGCTCCTAAAGAGGAAAAAGAAGCTAGTTTGAGCAAAACCAAGAGAAAGAACTTGATCAGAAGAGCAAAGAGAAGATCCAGAAAAGCTCAAGAGATCAAGACCACCTTTGATCCCAAACAGAAATAGGTATTTATCTCTGTAGGGTTCAAGGTGATGAAATCTGAAGATCCTATCAAGAATTCTAGTACCAAGAGTTCTACTTCAGCTTCAACTCACTCTAGCAACAACAAGAAGACTGATCAGCTGTGTGTCACTGCTACACAGCCTGAACTATCCATTTCAAAGAGCAAGCTTCACCCTAAGAAGCCTGCTGCATCATCTGAAAAGGTGGAGAAAGAAGAGGAAAGTGTTCAAGCTCAGTCTTCTTTGGGAAAGAAGACTCTCAGAAGGAAAGAATTGGATTGTGTTATGTGTGGTAGTACTTCACATCTGGCTAAGGATTGTCAATACAATCCCAAGAGTACTATCCACATGATCAAGAAGAAAACTTCTGAGAAGAAGAAGAAACAAACAACTTCGGAAGGAAAATCTGTTTTCTTCGGAAGCTCCAAAATGAAGAAGAAGGCAAGTAGGAAATTGTCTTCGGAAGAAAAGTTGGTCTCGGAAGAAAGGAATGCTTCCGAAGAAATGAAGCTTGCTGCAGTGAAAGCAAGATCTTTCGAAGGATCCATTTCCAAAGCTTCCGAAGCTACAAAAGCTTCCGAAGCTACAAAAGCTTCCGAAGTAGTGAAGGTCAAGCCCAATCTTCCAAAGGTGGTGTGGAAGATGAAGGAAGACCTTGAGACTGAAAGCTCCTCTTCAGCAACAGCAAATGATCCTTAAAGCCTGAACATAGGATCACTTACTATTTCATTGCCTTTATCTGAACTTTATAAGCCCAAGACCAATGAGGCTTGGGTTTCCAAATGTAACTAAATCATCTCTTTTCTGTAGGGATAGCCAAAGGCAAACAGAAATGTATGGATCATTGATAGTGGCTGCTCCAGGCACATGACAGGCAATGAGTCCCTACTTCAAAACTTTGAAAGAATTGATGGAGGACCAGTTGCTTTTGGAGGACATGCAGGAGGTTACATCACTGGTAGGGGCATGGTCTGAAATGATAAGCTTAGCATTGAGAAGGTAAACTCTGTCAAGGAGCTTGGATACAATCTTTTGAGTGTGTCCCAATTTTGTGACCAAAAACATCACTTGCTCTTTACTGAGCATGCGTGCATTGTTCTCAAGCCCGGGGTTGACATTCCTCAAGAGCATATTTTACTCAGCCCCCAGGAAAGGGAACATGTACAAGATGGACTTGCAGGAAACATCTCCCTCTGGAGAGATTTCTTGCTTTCTATCTAAAGCAAATAATGATGAGTCTTTCCTTTGGCATAAAAGAATATGCCATGTAAACTTTAAGAACATGAATAAACTGATTAAGAATGATTTGGTAACTGGAATGCCAAAGAAAGAGTTTACAAGTGATGACCACTATGTTGCATGCCTGAAGGGGAAGCAACACAAAGTGTGTCACAAGCCAAAGGAAATAAACTCTATCACTACTTCCCTACACTTGTTACATATGGATCTGTTTGGCCCCACTAGTGTAATGAGTTTAGGAAGGACCTCATACTGTTTGGTGATCACAGATGACTTCACAACATTCACTTGGGTGTTTTTCCTTAGAACTAAGGATGAAACTTCTGAAATCTTAAAGAATTTCATTCTGAAAATTGAGAATCAATCTGATCACAAGGTCAAAATCATAAGATGTGATCAAGGAACCGAATTCAAAAACCAAATCCTTGATACATTTTGTGATGAAAAGGGTATTTCAAGACAATACAGTGCTCCCAGGACTCCTCAGCAAAATGGTGTTGCTGAGAGGAGAAACAGGACACTTATTGAAGCTGCAAGAACCATGTTTTTTGACTCTAGGCTGCCCATCACCTTCTGGGCAGAGGCTGTCAACACAGCCTACTATGTGCAAAACAGAGTTTTGGTAGTTAAGACACATGGTAAGACTCCTTATGAACTGTGGCACAAAAGAAGACCATTCATTGGTTTTCTCAAAACATTTGGATGTCCTTGCACCATCTTGAATACCAAAGATCAAATAGCCAAGTTTGCTGAGAAATCAGATGATGGACACTTTGTTGGGTACTCTTCTCAAGCTAAGGCTTATAGAGTATACAATCTCAGAACTAGAATCATTGAGGAGTCAGCCAATGTGACTTTCAATGAACACACACCCTGTGTAAAAGGTTCTGGTCCGGATTGGCTGTTTGATCTTGACTTAGTTACCAACTGTTTTAACAAATCTTGTGAGAATGTTTCAGGATCTACAGATAACAGGTCAACAGAAGATCCTGATCCAAGATTTGAGCTGAGAAGACCAAACAAGAAGACTACTTCAGCTCCAGTGGTGACTAACCCTGCAATTGAAGCTCCCATCAGCACTAGCATGACAAATACTGCTGATTCAAATGAATTGCCTTCAAATTCCAGCTCAGAGGCTCAGAATTCAGGAGAAGGAACTTCAAATGCAGGAGGAGGAACTGGAGGTGGTGACAGTGATCAAGAATTTCTTGATGCTGAAAACCACTCCATTGAAGACAACATGAATGATGTCACACACTCATTGGATCAAGTCTCTCTTGATAAGTGTGCTGATGTGGTGGGAGACACCTCATTGCCAGATCAGAATTTCTCAAATTTAGATCTGTCTAACCAACTTGCTGTGATCCCTCAACTTCGGATCCACAAGTCACATCCCTCCACAAACATCATTGGAAATGTTGACTCAGGGGTAAGAACAAGAGGACAAGCTCATGACAGCCATGTTTGTCTACATTCTTGTTTCTTATCCCAGATAGAGCCGAAGAAGGTTGATGAGGCTTTGAAGGATGGAAGCTGGATTGAAGCTATGCAAGATGAGCTGCTTCAAATCAGAAGACAGAAGGTTTGGAACTTATGTCCTCTTCCTCAAGGGAAGAGTGTCATAGGAACCAAATGGGTATTCAGGAACAAGAAAGATGATAGAGGGATCATCATCAAGAACAAGGCTAGACTGGTTGTCCAAGGATACACTCAAGAAGAAGGAATTGATTACACTGATGTCTTTGCTCCAGTTGCAAGACTTGAAGCTGTAAGAATATTTCTGGCTTATGCTGCATCCAAGGATTTCAAGGTCTACCAGCTTGATGTGAAGTGTGCTTTTCTCTATGGGGTGATTGATGAAGAAGTTTATATTAAACAACCACCTGGCTTTGCAGACCCAGATCATCCTGATTATGTCTGCAAGCTTGATAAAGCCCTTTATGGACTGCATCAAGCTCCAAGAAAGTGGTATGAGACACTATCAACATACCTCTGTCAACATGGATACAAAAGAGGTACTATTGATGGGACTCTCTTCATCAAAGAAACAGGAAATGACACATTGCTAGTTCAGATATATGTGGATGACATCATCTTTGGTTCAACTAATCCAAAGCTCTGCAAAGACTTTGAGATGCTGATGAAGAATAGATTTGAAATGAGTGCCATGGGGGAACTCAATTTCTTTCTAGGAATTCAAGTGAAGCAGGTTGAAGATGGCATCTTCATCAGTCAGTCAAAGTATGTACAGGACATACTTACAAGATTCAAGATGACTGACTGTAAGGTTGCAAAGACACCCATAGCCAGAAACCACTCCCTTGGTCCTGATCTTGAGGGGGAGTGTGTTGATGAACATCTCTACAGGGCTATGATTGGGTCACTTATGTATCTTACTGCTAGCAGGCCTGATATCATGTTTGCCACATGCATATGTGCAAGATATCAAGCCAACCCCAAGATGTCACACCTAATCACTGTCAAAAGGATCCTTAGATATCTCAAAGGTGCTCCAAATCTAGGCCTTTGGTATCCAAAGAATTCAGACTTCAATCTGTATGCTTATACAGATAGTGATTATGGTGGCTGCAACATGACTGCAAAGTCCACATCTGGGGGTGTCAGTTCCTGGGTGGAAGGATAGTCTCTTGGCAATGCAAGAAGCAATCCTGTGTGTCTGCATCAACTGCTGAAGCTGAATACATTGCTGCTGCCAGCTGCTGTGCTCAAGTGCTTTGGATTCAGAATCAGATGCTAGACTATGGGTTCAATTTCAAAGAGACTCCCATCCACATAGACAACAACAGTGCCATCTCTATTACAGAGAATCCTGTGCAGCACTCAAGGACCAAACACATCAACATCAGGTATCATCTGATTAGGGATAATTTTGAAAAGGGATTGATAAAACTAATCAAAGTTAACACAAATGAACAATATGCCGATCTGTTCACAAAAGTTTTGATGAACAGAGATTTAAATATCTTGTATCAGCTATTGGATGATTAACTTTGAGTAGATTTTTCTTAATAACTTAATCAATATTATTTCTTAAAACTGTGTGTCCTAGGTTGTCTATTAGATCACTTCATAAGCCCAGTTCTCTTTGGAAGAAAAATGAACTTTTAAAATGATATCTCTTAGAATGATGAAAATTTACCTTCGGAAGAAGCAAAAGTTGCCTTCGGAAGAAATTTATGTCTAAATCGTTTAAACAGCTTATCTGAGATTTACCTTCGGAAGAAATTCTTGAAGTATCTTCCGAAGCTTAAATTTTGGTATAAGTACTTAAATGCATTTTAGGAACAAATTTCTTCCGAAAGCAATTTAGTCTCGGAAGACTCATTTATTTCTTCCGAAGCCAAAATTTTCAAAACTCTTTGAAATATCTTCCGAAGCAAAATTGCTTTCAGAAGCTTTGATTGCAAAGCTTCCGAAACCAAAATTGCCTTCGGAAGCTTTTTCTACTTCCAAGAAAACTAACTTTTTGGGCGCCTTTTTCAGAAGTAGGACCCACTTGCGGATTTCAAAGTTTATCTTTTTGTCATAACTTTGTCTCAAATCCAGAGTATATCTTTCCAAACGGTTCTATTTCATCTCACTTCTCTCATTGTTCCTTAACCTAAAATTACCCCCAAATTTCATCTTCTTCTTCTTTCCTTCACTACAAAGCTTCTTCAAATGGCCAATCTTGATCGTCGTAACGACCCTGATTTCACCATGCACCTACACAGGCAACACAATCAAGTTGCTCTGTTAAACTCTGAGAAGGATCCAAGCTTCTCAGACGTGTGTAGGTATCTTTCTTTGTCTCACTACTTCACCTCCCTTACAATCGATCCTCCTCTCTATGAGGATCAGTTGCTTGAGTTCTGGCGGACCTGTCAAGAGGTCACCATGGACGGGAGAAGGCACTGTCTGCCACAGTGCAGGGGAGGACGGTTTTCATCACTCCAGCCATTATAAACACCCATTTGCAGCTGGATGATGAAGCAGGTGAGCTGTCCTTTCCAAAAGCTGCTGTCAACCAATCCTTTGCGCAGATGGGCTACGAAGGTGACTTTTGGTCAAGACCTTCAGGAAGGGGAAGGTCTCATTCCAATGGAAATACCTCCTCCATGTCGTCATACACAGCCTATCCAACAAACATGGAGGATGGGACCAGATTCCAGAAGACCTCTCCTTCATTGTCCATAGGATGGTTTAAGGGGTCAAATTCATGTACTCTCAGTTTGTATTTATAAATTTACTAGCGAATTTGGATTCCTTAGAATATTACATGTTCCCCCGGTATGTTCAACACATTCTCAACTGTGAATTGGGACCACAGTTGAGGGGAACAGGTAATGTTCTTAAACTTGCACATATGAGGCCCGACATTTTCAAGATATTGAAAAAGCCAACTGTTGGGTTCTCAGTAGAAACAGCCCTTGTCCCGAAAATATTTGAGCTCATTGCTCAGGGTGACATCCTACCAGCCCCAGCTAGTGATGAACCAACACCCTTTACTTCTCACCCACCTCAAATACAACCTACCATCAAAATCACCTACCAAAGAAAATCCAAGCTAACCCCTGCACTTGCTACTGAGCATATGCAGGACCCCATATCACAACCCATACAGGAGGAAGTGAAATCTCGAGCTCCCACTTCCCCTGAGGAGCAGACCACTCCCATCTTTCAAACAATCAGTGCTGAGGTTCCTCATGCTCAGCCTGATGAGCTCACAACTCCACAAACAGCCTTAAGCCATCACTCTGAGTCTCAACACTCTAGTGATCAACCTTCAGGGGAAAGCTACCATCCCCAGCCTCTTGATCTCAACCGCCCCATACCCAGCCTTGACTTCTACTCTGATGAAGATTTGGGTTTCAGTGAGTATCATGACTTCCCCTCTCTACCCACACTCAAGGGGAGATGAGTACTCCTGCTTCACCCTGTCTAGCCCACATCAACACCCCAAACTGAGGTGGATCTTCCTGTGATTGTCCAGGAGATCCATGTGGAAGAGGCTCTCACTGTTGCCAGTGATTACATCTTTAAGACCTCAACCACGGCAACCCAGCCTCTTGACACTGTCATTGGGCAGGGGAAATCCAGCAGCCAAGAACCCCATGCTGGTGGTGAAGGAGCAGACCTCGGTTCACCTCCTTCATCCCCTAATGATTCTTCAACTGAAGATGAGGGGAGTCTGAAACTCAGGGTGCACCAACTCGAAGACATCTGCACCAACTGGTTTCACAGATAGCTCACCTTGAATCACAGGTGACTATCTTGCAAAGGAGGGTCCATGACCAGCAACTTGAGATCACCGATCTCAAGGGCCAGTTAGCTGAGAGACCTATAGGACAAACTCATCCAGGTCCACAAGAACCTGTGGATGTTATGGATCACTTCCCCAGCTCACCTATGCATGAGGGTGATGCTACCAAAAAGGGGAGGAAGTTCTGACAGCCACAGAACCTGGGAGTTCTTCCTCAAGTATGGACATACAGGACTCACCATCCTATCTTGCAGTTGTCCATGCTCAGCAACCTCCTCTAGACAGTGATCTGGAACTGCTCATTCAACAACTGTTTGAGGAGGGAGTACCAAGAGCAATGTCTGCCCCATATGAGAACCAATCTGGGGTTGGGGTATGACAGTGATAGGAAAGCTCTTGTGATCTCTAGAGCTCAGGTCAACAAGAAATTCTCAACATCTCCACCCTGAGTTTCTATGAGAGTATAAACTTGGTAGATCTGGCACTTATCAACCCAAGAAATAACAGACAAGCTGTCAGATTAGCCAATCAAATTCAAGACTGGGTGCTGGCAGAATTCAAAAGGAGAACTGCATCATATAAACAGAGGCTAGCAGTTGAAGCCTTTGGTCAACTGGATGTTGAGGTAGACCCCAAGATTAGCTTCGAAGGGAAAGCCTTGACTGAAGGCCCAGAGGCTGAGACTGTGAACCTTGAGACAAGATCTCCTCCAGCACCCCATACCCTCAGTGAGGCACCAGCTAGTGATGGTGCTTTACAATCTCTCTCTGGCCAGAGCTTGACTGCTGAATCAAGCAATAAAGGCCAAAGCTCTCCTCAGACTGAGTCATCAAGATCTGCAATTGACAAAGGCAAAAGGAAGATGACTCCTGAAGAGATTGAAGAAGAAAAGAGAGAGAGAGGAAGAGGAAGCTGAGGGGAGAGAGTTCAAGTGGTTCCCCAGGATTCATGCAAGCTGCAATTCTGGCTACCCCTGTACCAAACACTCAAGAAGATGAATTAAGGGCAGCCAGGCTCAACTATCTAGGGACCAGGAACTACAACATAGATGAACTCATCTCTCTCCCCTTAGAGGAGTTAAATGAACTGGCTGACATTGAATTGTCAAAGGAGAGGAAGGAAGCAGAGGATGCAGCCTTGACCCTCAAACACAAGGAAGAAATGAGGAGAAAAAAGCTTTACAAGAACATTCCTGTCCTCTCCCCAGTTCAAGAAAGTCCTGAGTCAGAGACTGTGGCTGCTGAACAACCTCAGGTAGTTGATGAAGAAGAAAGATTAAAAATGATCAACTACCTGAGTGCCACAGGTCTCTATCAGGCACCTGCACTCCTTCCCTTGCCTTATGATTATATATTATTTAAATACAATAAGCAGCTGGAAGAGCAAGCCAAGAAAGAAAGGCAAGCTGCAAAGAAGAGGCAAAGGGAAGAAGCTGCAAAATCAAGAGTCATCATCCAGAAAAGTCAGAAAAAGTCTACAGATAGGCAGAGGATGATGAGCTTTTTAAAGTTGTATGGGTTCTACGGAAGGAGGCTTGGTCCTATGTCTCTATCCACAATGGATGAGCATATAAGGGTGATCAAGCAGAAGATAAAAAGGGAGAGCTTGTGGACCTTCATTCATCATCAAGTCAAGCTCAAATTGAAGTTGAGGTAAAGGTGGAAACTACAGAGACAACACCACCTGCACCTGAAGCTGCACAACAACCAACTTCATCTTCTAACCCACAGCAGGGTTCTCCTTCCTCTCCTTCTGAAACTGGGAGAAAGGAGATCCCAACTGAGAGTGAATCCACTGAAGAACCTGGTACTGAAGACCAACCCTCTCAGTTAAAATCATCAAGGAGAAAAAAAAGGATGGCCAAAAGAAGATCATCTTCAAAGAAGAAAAGAAAAAAGGCATCCTCCTCCCAACCTCAGGATGAGTCAGAACATCCTGAGGAAGTGCATGAAGAGGACTCTCAACCAACTCCTATCATAGTAGAGCCTCTCTCTGTTGGAAGACAAATTCTGTCCTGGACTTTTACTAAAGATCCAGACAGATGGTATGTCATTAGAGATCAGGGAGAACAACATGTCTACTTCACAAGTGACATGCTTAAACTCCCTCTACATGATCTTTATGACATGAGAAGGTACTTCAATAGTCTAAAGAATCCAGATCTGCTAATGAAGAAAGGAATTCTAAAGATCCTCATATGGACTATCCCAGTCTGAAGAACCTCTCTGTTTTGGTAGCATCAGCCTAGGGGGAGTTTGTAGGAACCTCTGAAGTTAAGACGCTGATGCAACCAAAAGATACCAAAACAACCAAGTCTTCCAACATGCACTTCGAAACAAAGGTGAACTAGCTTCGGAAGTTTTACACACTCAAGAAAAATGCTAAGTGTAAAATCTTCCGAAGCCAAAGTTCAGAAGAAACTGCTGCGAAAGCTTTACACTGAACTTGGAAAATATTCTAAGTGTAAAGTCTTCCGAAGCCAAAGACTCAACTCTTCCGAAGGTAAAAGATGAAGTCTTCCGAAGCTCTCAAGACAAAGTCTTCCGAAGCTGTTTAAAGACAAGACTGATTTTCTTCTGAAGAGAGAGAAAAGATACCTTTTCCATCAGCTTTATCATAAAGCAACCTACTTTTCGCTGCATGCTCTGGTAGTTCACCTGCTATCACTAGTTGGTAAAACTTCTATACTTTATGATAAAGTAGATAAGGTCTTCGCCTGCAAGTTTCTGTTTTTGTTCCTTCTTGGCTTTTTGTAATAGGAAAGTCAGTGAGCTATGGCTTGTTATAGTCACTAGTCAAAAGGCAATCTGTCTTTTGACTTTAGGCTGATCTTCTTGTCTAGATTAGTCACTTCCAACTGTCTTTTTGCATATTGACGGTTGTAGGATGTAGTATAAGTAGTCTCCGGTTCTTGTATTCAAAATATATTTGTACAACACTTGTAATATAACTAGAGAAACAATATACAACTTTCTTGAAAATTTTATCTTGTGTTCTTGCTCTTGCTTTTACTTGTGTTTGTCTTGTATCTTCAGTAAAAGTTCACAGTTCCCTATTTGAATTGTTAAGTGATCTTAAGATCATCCTAAGTGTGTTAACTAAGTGCAAGCCTAAGTACCCTTTAACGGTCATGCATAATCTTTCTAGCACTTTTTAACAATTTTTAACTACAAAAATACAAGTATTATTAATCAACAATAATAATCATAAATATTTTCAATTAATAACAAAACACATGAATTAAATATTACACGTTGTCACGTTATCGAGTAAAATTCACAAATAATATTTAAAATTCATAAATCATATAACTACAAATTAATAATCAACATTATTAATTAAATTATTATCTGATAACCATTGTTAATTGTTATTAAGTCACCAACGTGCAACGACAACTAGTGTGTGCTCACGACACGTGTATGCAAGACCTAACGGAACTAACGAAGTTTGGTAAAGGAAAATTACCGGATGTCACATTACATGTGTTTAGTTTATTTAAAATTTTTAAGTCATCGCTGCGTTTGAATAACCAATAGTTAAACAAATTTAGAAAGAAGTTTAATTAATTGAACGGTTTCAAAAGCCATTTAAATAAAACATTTGAAACACGAAATGATTTTAAAAGACATTTAAGTAAGATGAACGATTATAAAATAAATTTAAAAAGCCAAACGATTATAAAAAAATACGTTTAAAAAGCCGAAGGATTTTAAAGCCGAACGGTTTGAAGATGAATGATTTTAAAAATTGTTTAAAAAACTAAGTTTTAATTTTTTTTTAAAAATCAATTGTTTAAAGAATGATGTTTAGAAAACCAAATGGTTTAAAAACACTTAAAAACGTTTTTTAGTAATTTAATTATCGGTTTAAAATCCAAATGGTTTAAAAAAATATTTTTAAAACTTTGAAAAATAAAAATAAAAATCTTTTATACATATACACACACACATATTAGTTAAATAATTAAATAATTTTAAAAGGTTGGTTTAAAAATTAAGCTTTTTAATAAACGAATAGTAAAAATACGTTCAAATAAAAGAACGGGTTTTTCTTTCGATTTTTTATCATCTTTTATTCAGGTTGACTTGTGTATTATTTTAAGAATTAACTTGAGTTTTGATTATTACAATTAGGGCTTTTACGATATTAAAATTACATGTGTTTAGTTTATTTAAAAAATTTAAGTCAATCGCTGCGGTTGAATAACCAATCGATTTGAAAAAGACGTTTAAATAAGTTAAACAAATTTAGAAAGAAGTTTAATTAGTTGAACGGTTTCAAAAGCCATTTAAATAAAACATTTGAAATACGAAAAGATTTTAAAAGACATTTAAGTAAGATGAATGATAAAAAAATAAATTTAAAAAGCCGAATGATTATAAAAAATACGTTTAAAAAGCCGAAAGATTTTAAAGCCGAAAGGTTTGAATATGAATGATTTTAAAAATTGTTTAAAAAACTAACCTTTTAAAAATTATTTTTAAAAACCAATTGTTTAAAGAATGATGTTTAGAAAACCAAATGGTTTAAAAACACTTAAATATGTATTTTAATAATTTAATTATCTGTTTAAAATCCAATGGTTTAAAAAAATATTTTTAAAACTTTAAAAAATAAAAATAAATATCTTTTATACATATACACACATATATTAGTTAAATAATTAAATAATTTTAAATGGTTAGCTTAAAAAGGAAGCTTTTTAATAAACAAATAGTAAAAATACGTTCAAATAAAAGAACGGGATAAAATTACGTTTAAACGAGCCAAATAATTAAAAATATATTTAAATTCAAAAAATTAAAAAAAAGCTTAATAGAATTAAACGATTAAAAAAAGACGTTTAAATAAAATAACAGTTAAAAAAACTTTGCGGTTTAAATAAAACAAATAGATTAAAAGGACGTTTAAGTAAGCTTAACAGTTTAAATAAAAGTATAATAAGCCAAATGGTTTTAAATTTTCTGTTATATAAGATAAATGGTTTAAATAGGACATTTAAAACCGAGCGATTTTAAATTAAAATTAAAAACTTGGAAAAATAAAAATAAAAATATATATATATATATATATATATATATATATATATATATATATATATATATAATAGGTATATATAATAAATATATATATAATATATGTTTGTGTGGGAGAGTAAATTTCGTTTTTGGTTCCTGAGGTTATTAAAAATAATCATTTCAGTTTAAGGGCATTTTGGTCATTTTATTAAAAACTAACTGAAAAATTTAACTCTGTTAGTGTATTGGACTGAAAGAGTTATAGAATACAAACCATAGGGCTTGATTTGTTAGAAAATTCGTTTTTGAACTCAAATGGTTAAAATGACCAAACCACAAGGACCAAAATAGTAATTTACTCTACTTTTAATTTTACATCATATGTAATTTATATCAATCCGAGATTAGAGAGACTTGAACATTTAACCTTAAAGGAAACTTCTCTGCTCTAACTCTAAATGTCTTTGATATTAGATCCAACATCCCATCCAAGATATGCGGTTTATAATAATAAAACAAAACAAAGTATAATATAAAATAGAAAACAAATTAAAATATTTTCTACAATTAAAACAATGAAAAGAAAACAAGAATAAAAGGAGAAGTGGTGGACGTGGATTTGTGTTTAATATGTGTCTCTTAACACGGATCGTATACCTCCTTTTCGAAAACACACCCGTCTCTCAGGCTAAAACAGTCAAAGTACTATGTATTACGGGAAAGTACGCGAGAGTCTAAAACTTGTAGCTAAAAGGATCTCTTTAGCTTCAGAAATTCTGTTGGTGCGTATTTTGGTGTTTTAGAGGTTCTCTCAATTGAGGTAGACGTCTTAGTTTGATAGTTAAAAGTATAAGGAACCCTTTTAACTGTATTAAACGTAAATATTAATTTTGTATTAAGTGTGTTTAATAGCATTTTAACTGATTTAGTGGACGGTTAGAAGCTGATAAAAAATAATTAAACCTTAGACTCTATACATCAACATATCTGAATAGATTTTAGAGCTTTCAGACTTCGCTTCTCATATATGAACAAAAACATATGGACTCAACTTTTGAAGCCTTTGAACTGAAACATCGTCTTGACTCTAAAACCTGTGTATTGAAATCTCTAATATCTTTGAAGATAAGATGGTTTATCGATTTTAATCAAGGAAATCACAAATATTATTTAATAAATACATTAATAATAATTACATATAATTATTTGTTTTCAAACTTGGTCAAAATCCATATTTTTATTTTTAACTATATTAAGGTTGTTGTTTTGAAAAACAGTAAGAAACTCTACCGCCATGTTCCCGAGTTTACTTAACGATAGAAAAGAAATGAAACAATTTCTTTTTCTTTCTCTTCTTTCTCTCATTTCCTTTCTTTTCTTTTCTCTCCATTTCCTTTCGATTTGGAAAAATTATTTTAGCCCTTATTTTCATTTCATTTCTTTTCTTTTCTCTCCATAAGTGAACTCGGGAACACAACTTTTTTGTTTTTCTTCCATTAAAAAAAACTCTGGAACATAACTTCTTATTTCTTTCCTTTCGTTTATTTTCTTTTCTCTCCTTAACGCTGTGTTCCCGAGTTTAATAAACGAAAGAAGAGAAAAGAAAAGAATTGAAAGGAAATTAGCGAGAGAAAAAAAATGGAGAGAAAGGAAATTAAGGAGAGAAAAGAAAACGAAGAGAAAGGAAAAGACATTTAAAATTTTCGTGTTCTAGAGTTCGAAGGAAATGAAAAGAAAATAAAATTTTATATGTTTCATTCATTTCTTTCCATTTCCTTCCATTTTGGAAAGAAAGTTAGAAGGTAAAATTATTAAAAAAATTTCTTTCATTTCTTTCCATTTTCTTTTTTTAAAAACTCGGGAACACAACGTTTTTTTTGTTTCCTTCCATTTCCCTCTTAAAAAAAAACTCAGGAACATAATTATTTTTTACTTTCCATTCATTTCCTTCCATTTCTGTTCTTAAATGAGACTCGGGAACACAACGTAAATGAACTTGAGAACATAGGGTACGTCTTCTTTTCTTCTTCCTTTCTCTTATCTTACAAGCACATCTTCTTTTGATGATAATAACAATTTTCCTTATAATCACAACAGAGCCATTGATGAGAAGTCTACAGATTCGATTCTATTTTGGAATGGATGATGACAATTATTTAGGTTCGATTTCTTTGGTCATGAAGTTTTATTTTACAATGGTTATGGCCGGTTTTATGAACTTTGTTTCTTTGATGTGTCATCATCTTTGCCGAATGTTATTATGTATCATAAGTAATATGAAAGAATTGAATTTTAATATCATATATATTTGCATATGAAGAGTGTGTGTTTTTGCTTCTCAGAAGTGTAGCGCGAATTGGTATATATTTTATTGTTGTTGTTTTAGTTGTAGTATGTAAAGTTTCTTTTTTGAGTGCTAAAATTAAAAATCATGCTATTAGAATGACAAAAAAAAGTAGAATACAAACCTATAAAGTTGCATGTTAAGGTGAGTTAAATGCGCTAATATTGACTAAAACAGGTAAAGTCAGACACGCCATGATAAAATGTCTATCTCATAACACATTACGATAATACATCAAACTTGTACGGTATTATACATGTTTTGACACATCGATCTGTGCTTCAGACCAAAGTTTTCATTCTTCAACATATTGTTTTAAAAGTTTAGGCCTATCATTGCATACATGTGTTGTTGCCCCTTAACATTCCATGCTAAATGGCTAGCAGGGACGGATCTACTTGTAATTAAGGGGTTTCCGGGAACCCGTTCGGTTTCAAATTTATAGTGTTAAAAATATAAAAAAATTAGAAGGAACCCTTTAATATTTTGAAGTAGCAACCTTAAACCAAAAGCGTATGCTGGTGTGATGGATAGGTACATGTTTCTACTACCAAAGGTCCCGGGTTCGACTCTGTTCGTTTCGTTTTATTTGTTTCTTTTTTCAGCGATTTTTTTTTAATCTGGAGTTTTAAGACTTAAGAATTAGGGTTTTGAATTTCAAACAAACCCATCGTTAACTTCAGTCTTCAGACACAGTCACACGGACCACGAGTAACGAGTTCCAGCAGCCTCCTGCCACCACCTCCGGCCGCCACCACCACCGTAGCCATCTGCCACCACCTCCGGCCGCCACCACCGCCACGAGTGACGAGCTCCAGCCGCTAGGTATGTAAAATTAAAGATTCTATCCCTTTGTTTCTTTAATTTTTTGTAAGAAATAGTAATTTTAACATGTATAAATTTGTAATTTGTTATAATTTTTTGGTTAATCCTTTGTGTTTGATGATGAATTGAACCATGCTTTAACTAAATGAGCATGTTTCTTTGAGTTTAGATTGTGCACACAAGGTGCTCGATGAAATGTTTGTTTGATTTTTTAAGTTTTTATGCTTTAATTTACTTAATAACATGATTGTGGAATATGTTTCTTAACCTTGACATTCTAATCAACTATCCATTTATTCCGATACTGTTCACAATATTCATAGCACCTTATAAACGAATGGTTTTGCTAAGAGAAAGTCAAAGAGATCGTTTGAGATTGAATCCGGAAGTTGAAACCGGATGTGGAAAGAATCAAGAAATGTCACTTGCAAGAGCCGGAGATACACGTTGGAGTTCTCATGGAAAAACACTTCTTTGTTTGCTTGCTTTATATCCTTTTGTTATTGATGTGCTTGAATATATAGAAACTTTGGCATTCAATGATGCTCACAAAAGTCAAGCAAATAGACTTCATGTATACATGAAAAGCTTTAAGTTTGTATTTTATTTACATTTGATGAAATATATCTTTGGGGTTACTAACTCATTGTGTGACACTCTTCAAAGAAAGAATCAAGATATTAAGAATGCAGTTGAACTAGTTAGATCAACCAAAGAAGATTACAAAGGTATCAACTTGAAGGTTTTGACTCACTTTTGGAAGATGTCACATCCTTTTGTGACAAGTATGATATGGAGATGATTAACATGGAAGATGAGTATGTTGACCCAAAAAATAGAAGAAGAAAGACCAACATTACCAATCGTCAGCATTATGTGGTGAATAATTCAACACGGTTCTCGATATGCAAATTCAAGAGCTTGGAAACCGATTTAATGAGCTATCCACTAACTTGCTTACGTGTATGGGTTTTTTAAGCCCATGTGATAACTTTAGTTCCTTTAATAAGTTAAATTTGCTAAATTTAGCCGAGATGTATCCGCGTGATTTTACTTTTGATGAAAAAGACAACCTTATTCATGAACTCGACCACTACATTGCTAATGTGAAAAACGATAGTCGGTTTGACAACCTGAATGGGATAAGTGATCTTGCCGAAAGGATGGTGGAAACAAGAAAGCACATTGATTATCAGTTGGTCTATCGTTTATTGAAGTTGTCACTTGTTTTACCGGTTGAACGACTAGTGTTGAAAGATGCCTTTCTTCAATGAAGCATGTAAAGACGAAATTATGTAATAGGATGGGTGATGGATATATGAACAATTCTTGCATTTGTTACATTGAAAAGGAGTTCTTACAACAAGTTTCGGTCAAGAATGTAATGCAACGTTTTCAAAAGATGAAGCCTCGTAGGGAACAACTTTAGGTCAGTTTTTTTATTCGTAAAAACTATCTTATTTATGTTATGTATTTTTAACTTTCTATTGACTATGTTTTTTCGTTATTATATCTTACTTTTATTATGTGATACACCTTACCCGGCCCCGAATCGTCGAACCCCGCATTTTTTTATATTCGGTCATATGAAATTGGAATAGTTAAAAAAGTGAACCCCTTGGAAAAAAATCCAGGATCCGCCACTGATGGCTAGCAAAACTACTGCAACTGAGCCATAACGTTTTCGCAGTCCTCAATGTTGTTTACAACCATGCATCACACTGGGTATAACATTGTTTTTCAATACACATACATATATGTGTATATATAGGGTAACGTTCATGGGAAAATCATAAGATATGATAAAACTATGAAAACAGTAAGTTATACATATGTAAGACTATGGGTTACATTTATATAACTCATACAAGTTTTTACAAGTTACATATATGTAACTCATTTTGTCATCATCTTCATTTCGTCATAAATACATTAAACAATTTAGACAGTTAAATAAAAGGGTACAAATTTACTCAAATACACTTTAGACAATTATAAAATAAATAATTTAGACAGAAAATCACGATTCACTAATTGTTTTTAATATATATAATAGGAGAGAGTTCCAAAGAAAACTAATAATTATACGAAAACAAAAAAAAAACCACATAAATCATTAATGTAATTCATAGTTTTTTGTAATTCTAAATGTTAAAATAGTTATTTAAATATTTGTTACATATATGTTGAACATAAATAGGGGAATGAAGAGTGTTACGTATACGTAACACCATATCGAATGAAAAAATATTACGTATACGTAACCTATGTGTGACGTATATATAAAACTATGTTGCGATTTTCATTTGATCCCAATCCATATGTATATATAACCACACACATATATAGAGGGTGGTGATAAAAAATCTATAAATTATGCTATGTAAGTTAAGGTTACTAATATTTAGTAGTTTTACATAGTTTACTATTCTTATCTGATATACATATATGTAAAACAACTCAAATATCACCGGACTTAATTTACATTTATATAAATAAATGATTCTTTGATTCTGAAAATAAAAAGTGATACTGTAACGATCATAACCCTATATATATATATATATATATATATATATATATATATATATATATATATGTGTGTGTGTGTGTGTGTGTGTGTGTGTGTGTGCATGTGTGTATATATATATATATATATTATAAAATCTATCATATCATATATGGAGGGTGTTATATTGCATATATTTTATATGACATACTATGCTGCATATATGAAGGATGACATATTGAATAGAAGGTCAATGAACTATACTAGAAAGAAAATTATGATGTTTTCCGGGTCCCAATCCCTCAAAATGTGAGGATAAATATCTTCAATATATTTGTAATAGCTAAGGTTAGGACCTTTAGCACAATAAGTACATCATAACTCGCCAGGTACCATCATCTCTCTCTCTTTAAGAATCCCTTATTGATTCTTATGTAGGAGGTTGATCGCATAAGGCAAACTTCACATTAAGGCTAATGATCTTCTTGTCTTAGATGTAAGGCATTTTTTGATCTCACCATCCACCAAACATGATGTCCCTTTTTTCCTAGAGGTAGATAAAAACCGGTTTGAATTTCCAAACCAATTTCTAACCCAACTCGAAAGCATAGATACGGGTTTGGGCAAAATCCTGACCCGAACTGCAAGTTCCTATACCAGTTTGTGCCCCTGTGGGGATGTGCCACCAACACCAGTTTCAAAGCCTGGTTCGATTTTCAAACTTGTTTCCAAAGCGGTTTAACAAAAAAGCCTTACCTTAACTAACGGTAATATAGTAGTTTTTACTGTTAGAGGCTAAAAAAATTGTTGTTTTGTCTTTTTGTTTTTTACCATTTTACCCCATAGGTTAGTACAAACATGTACCGGGTATTTTGGTTTAATGACAACACTCAAAAACATTCTCTAAAACCTCAATAAAAAATTACATCAATATTCTCTAAACATTTGAAAAAAAATCTCTCAAATAGCTTTACTAAGTACTCAATCTTTCATTGGTTTGAAGTATCTTCAAACAACATGCTGGTTTGAGTTATTTCTATGCAAAGAAACCAAAAAATTTGGTGCAACTTTGATCTATATGAGATGACGAGCGGTTCGAACACCGCTCGCTGAAAGTTTTGTGGTAAATTTTCTACAACGAATGCAAACATAACTTTAAAAAACTACATTAACTTGAAATATTACAAGTCATTAAAATAAAAACTGTCTTGAGGTTGAGCTTCAATAACAACTAATGAAATTTATGGTCTTGGGAGCATATGTCACATTTTGTAACGCAATTTACGTGGAACCTGATTTGTAAACCTTTGCTTTTTACATCAATAAAGGTACTTTACTTTTTTGATTTAAATAACAATATATTTGTATAAATTTGCAATCATTATAACCGGACATCAAAAGGCTAAAACAAGTGCAATCATACCACGACACAGATTTTCCCATGCCAACCTTATGTGACCAAACATGTTGACGTTGATTTTTAATTTATTTCTAATAAACAGTTTTAATAATATAAACGATTTAATTATATATTGAACGAGAAATGGGCTCCTAGTAGAAATGAAACAGGGCCACTTGGGATAACAAACTTGAAGCCCACTAGTATGGACTGATTTCAACGACCACAAACCTAAAAAGGCTCTATGATCCAGGCCCAAAAACTGTGAAAATTAAAGGATAAATCAATTGGGCTTTCAACAAGAAATGACCCAACTTGAGGAAATCAACAAGGGGTCTGATTAGAGGTGGGCATAAAAACCGGGTTCGGACCCGACCCGGAACCGGGTACGGGTACGACCCGGTATATGTATACCCGGTTTGGACCTAAAAAAAACCCGTAGGGTTGGAACCGGGTATGATTTTCTAGAATTTCTTAGAACCCGACCCGAACCCGACCCGACCCGGTTGAACCCGGGTTGGACCCGGTTTTGACCGTTTTTTTTTTTAAAAAGTAGCCGTTTTTTAATGGTTATATAGCCGTTGGGATCGATTTTTGGCCGTTTTTTTGTCACTTTTAGGCTTATAAGTTATTGTAAATAGGTGTGGGTTGATATGGTTTAGTACCCAAGTCTCAAACGTAAAAACATATGCAAAAAACGCAAAAAATACTCTCGTTTACTCTCGTTTTACACGTTCACTCTCTCGTTTTACACTTTCACTCTCTTCAATCTTGATATGGCTCACTCACAATCTTCCGTTGGTCAAGGTTCGTCCAACGCTCCAACCGTCGTTCGTGTTCTTGCACACAATCGTAACATGGATGTTTGGTGCAATTGGGATATGGTTGAGTTGAGTGACGGGTCTGTAAAGGCTCGTTGCAAGTTTTGTGGAGCTTTGATTGTTAAAGATTCTAACACGATTTTAAACAAACACATTAGCAAGAAGTTTTGTAAGTCGTTGAAAAGTAATCCGGATTCGCAACAAACACAATTGGGTGGAGACGGTGGAATCTTTAATTACGATGTTAATACGGTTCGAGATCGAATGGCGAAGTTCGTGATTCAAGAAGCTTTGCCTTTTAGTCACTTCGACAATCCTCGGTTGACCAACTTAATTCGAGAGACGCTTCAACCTCGTTACACTCACGTAAGTCGTACTACACTTAGACGTTATTGTTTAAAATTATGGAAACAAGCAAAAAATGATTTAATTGTATTATTTGAAAATTTAAATACCGGTGTAAACTTAACTAGTGACGTTTGGTCGGCTCCACACGGTTTACCCGAATCGTACCTTTGCGTCACCGCTCATTGGGTGGATCCCAATTCATGGCAATTGATGAAACGTACGATTGCATTTGATCTTTTTCCACATCCACACACCGAAGAATTTTTGTTTTACTTTTTAAATAATGTAATAAGTACTTTTAAATTACAAAATAAACTTTTTTCAATTGCATATGATAACGCCTCTAACAACACAACCGCGGTTGAAAAATTAAAATTAAAATATCTTCCGATTGCAAACGGTGATTTTTTCCATACTCGTTGTGTTGCACATATTATTAATTTAGTAGTGCAAGACGGACTATCCGGGCAATATGTTAATAACTATATTACATTTTTTCGATTTATGTTACATGACGTTTTAAAAAAAAGTAGAAGAAGATATCAAGATTATAAACAACTTTGTAAGGATACGCACTCTAGATTTTTAGGTCCTAATTGGGATGTACCTACTCGGTGGAATTCGACTTGTCACATGTTTGAATGTGCTTTAAAACAAAAGGGCACTTTGAAAGCTTTTCATAATAGTCTTTCGGATAATGGTGAAGCCGACCCATTTCCGGATGCGGGTTGGGAGAATCTTCAACGTCTATCCGAGTTTCTTGAGGTTTTTAAAAACTCAACAACAAAATTATCGGGAGTTTATTATTCCACTAGTTATTCGGTGCTTCAAGAACTATATTTTATGTCTTTGAATTTTAAAAATTTTCAAAATAAAAATAATATGTTTAATCAAATGATAGAACCAATGAAAGAAAAGTTTAAAAAATATTTTAAGGACTTACCACCCGTTTTTACGTGTGCCGCCGCTTTAAATCCGTTTCTAAATATTGCGGGGGTTGAATGTTTGATAGATGAGATAAATGATAATTTGGATATGCATGACGAAAACCCTGATTTTTCAAACGAGACAAAAGAAAATTTTAATCATAGTTTGAAAACAATTTATAATTTTTATTTAAATAGATATGGGGCCTAACGTAAACATAACCATGCCAAGCGGATCAACCTTAAGTGCTAGTACCTCGGTTAAAGACCCTGTTTTGACTATGTTGAATGTTGTTCGGGATGTGACGGCTAAACGTCAAAGGGGTAACACCCCAACAAGTGAGCTCGGTAGATATAGTGGAACGGATTTTATTTCCACTATGACTACCGAAGATTATCGTGCATTCGATATTTTGGCTTGGTGGAAAGGAAAAGAATCTCAATTTCCGATTCTTTCTGCTATGGCCCGTGATTTACTAAGCGTCCAAGCTTCTACGGTAGCTTCGGAATCTGCTTTTTCTCTTAGTGGCAGGGTAATATCATTACGAAGAACAAGACTAACTCCGGAAGCAGTGGAGATGTGCATTTGTTTAAAGGATCACTTAGACGCAACGGATCGTATACAAGACCAAACAAGCCTCGAAGACGAGATTACACTCGAAGCTAAAGTACATGATGAAGAGGTAGAAGACGGAGTATCTTCTGGCATATCCGATGAAGAATTAGCATTTGATCAAGCATCTCGTAGTAGAAAAAATTAGATGATATTGTTATTTTTAAGTTGTTTTAATATTATATGTCTTTCATGTTCTTTTTAAATTTCTTTGTCATTCAAATGTTTTATATAAAAAGTATTTAATATTTGTATATTATAAGTGTAATATTTTCTGCTCAAGATTTATATATATTTATATATTAAGTTGTTTAAATTTTTGTCATTCAAGTGAACCCGGTTAGGAAAAGAAAAATAAAAAGAAAAAAAAACATACGACCCGGTGTTCGACACATACACAAGAAAAGAAAAAAAGAAAAAAAAAAGGAAAAAACCCGGTTGAACCCGGGTTTCATACCCGAACCGAACCCGACCCGACCCTACCCGGGTATACCGGGTAGGGTTTGTATCTAGCTGAACCCGACCCGGGTTCGTACCCGGGTACAAAAAACCCGGTTGGGCCCAAACCCTGTTTGTACCCGGGCCCGGGTACGGCCCAAACCCGGTTTGCCCATCTCTAGGTCTGATTAGTCTGATTCGACCGGTTTGATGGTAATGTAATCTTCTTGGTTGAAAAAATAATGTAGAAATTAATTAATTTAGAATTAAACTACCTAAATTTGTTGTCCCAAATAAATAACCAAAAAAAGTTTGGTGGTTCGGATTGATTTATTTCCCTCCATCGTTTTAAAAATACGCATGTAGTTTAACGACTGAGAAGAAGGAAAAGTAAGATTTAGAAACAACGGAAAGTTGAAACCTAATAATATTAATCTTCAATTGGGTAGCGGAATGTTACTTGCTTAAGTTCCTCTAGTAGAAGCCTCAATTTCGAATTCAGCTACTATTAGTTTTTTGTTTTCTCTTTAAGTTTGTTGGATAGCAGAGCGTTGATGGGGTCGGAAATATTTGCTCCAATCAACATTGTAGTGCGATAAAATATCCTTGAAAAAGGTTGTAAAGCTTGAAGGGTGCTTAATTAAGAAATGAATTTAGAGCCTTTTCAAGATTGAGGTATAAACTTCACAGACTAATAATATTATTCACCCAGTCTTATTGCTAACATGCGACTAGTATGTCCCTGTGTGAGAAGAGTTTTTTTAACGGCAAATATACAATCTTGCTTCGAAAGATATATATTATCTTATTTGTGTTCACTTAACGTTTCTCAACTGGACCGCACCCCAACCCTAGGAGGAAACCCACAATTAGAAAAAACCCCTATTTGAGAAGGTAACTACTATACATATAAATAATATGACAAAGTTTTAAGTATAAAGTGCAACCTCTTAATGCTTAACAGAGATCCCGCAAGAGTTTTGTATGCGAGTGGTAATGCTTGTAACAGCGTAATTTTTTTTCTGTTTTCTTGTTATTAGAATTCCAAAATGTTTTTTTAAGTCTTTTTTATCTTCTCTAATTTTTTTCCAGTATCATATCCTAAACTTTTTTTGACACAATAATACTTCTATTTGCATTTTCTAACAACCAAAAGCAGTAGCATTGAACTTTTCAATCACAGCCTTTCCGCCTTCAACCATAATAACAAACATAGATAAATCAAAAAACTCAACACACCGCACAGTTGATAAACAATCAAAAGTTAGATAAACTAACAACAACCTGGTACTTCTATCAACAAATACCCAATCTACACATCAAAGTAAACCTAAACAGCAACCTAAATAACACCCTGAAACTTAACACGCAAAAAAAGAATCAAAAACCCAACCAAACCCTAAAAAGAAAACAAGAACAAATGAACATGTATATCCTGATGTCGGTTGAAAGATAACGTGTCCCCATGATTCTCCCAACCGACCCTCAGGTTTTTCAATTAGGCGACAAATGGCAGCAAGCTTTGTTTGACGATTGCAAAGTAAAGCCAATCCACACGACAATGGCAACAATTAAACAGAGACGGAATAGTGGTGTATTTAAGCGATGGCAGCGGCAATAACGCCGCCGGTGGTGACTTTTTGGTGAAGTGTAACAGCACTGTTCCACGATCCCAAAAACTTAGGCGGCCCTAATCACTAGAATTAAAGAGGAAGATCGAACAGTACTTGAGCAGTAGCTCTGATAACATTTGCTAGTTATCTACGTAGTTGAAACACACCATCACACACACAAGAAAGCAATAAGAAAGAACACAAGAAAGCAATACGAAAGAACACAAAATTTTAATGCGATTTGGATTCAGTGTGAATCCTACGTTCATAGGTTACAATTAAGGTTTTTCTTTATTAGTACAACATGAAATGAGAAAAAAAACTTATAAGCCCAAGCCAAATGCTTTCATAAACCAAACATTTGTAACACATAGTGGTTACTTGCTCTACTTATTCAGTTTTAACACATTTTAAGTTAACAAGTTTTATAACACCAACTTGAATTGATGTTATTAATTTTAGTATATTTAATTTAAATTCACCCATAAGCAACACGTTTTTACCCAAATCAACTTTTTTCTGAATAATTTTTTTTAAAGTTATCACTCCATTTACCATCTATTATATTACTAAGTTACTTCTACAATACATCAATTTCATATATATTTTTTAAACACACCAACGAATACTATAAGCCTGGTTACTCGCGTAAACCAGTAACAAAAATTCACCCACATCCTGCAAACACAGATAACATTGATGACACGGCCAAACTATCATTTTCAAAAGAAACCTACTGTACGAAGACCCATCATTATAAAATCTCTGACCACCTAAAACATATTATAATATATGATATTTCGAACCTATGACATTTACATTAGAAAACAATATAGTTGGGCTCATCTCAAACAAATTGATCTGAGTAACATACATTTATTTTATATAAAATTAAAATACTAACACCATAATAATACATTATCCAAATAACTTTGACCGTATCCAACACATTTTTTGTTGACTGCCATTCTGTCAGAGATGAACTACAAGGTTCAGTAGACATGGCAATTTCAGGGGAATCTAAACATTAAAGTGGTTCATAAATTTTGCGATAAATAAACAGAAAATATTGCTTCAAATTCAAGAAGATCACGAGAAACTTGCAATGGCCCAAAGATTGATACAAGGATCGACAATATTTAATATAGTGACCACTATGTTGACTTTAATAAATATATACAATAATTTAATTGTTATAATATCACAATAATTAAAAGATTAATGTTATAACCTTAAAAATTTAAAAAAAATTACAAAATGTATAACTTATGAAAGTGTACACAAGCAGTGGCGGAGCTTGAACACTGCCGTAGGGGGACGGGGGCGAAATTAATTTTTTTTACGGGGGGCGAACTCGATATATATATAAAAATTTACACTACCGGACCAAAAATTTACACTACCGGACTAAATTTTACACTACCGACGAAAAAAAGAGGGGGGGGGGGCGGCCCTTGCTATCCCCCGCCACTGTACACAAGAGGTGTATTTTCTTCTCTATATTGAGGTGGTATTTATACTCCAAAGATCAATCATTTTGTTAGACAAATAAAACTATTTGGTAAATAAGTAACATAGTTAACTTATCTACAAGTTTGATAAAGAGTTAATTCACTTGCATGGTAATAATTTATAATACTCCCCCTTAGATGATACTTTTCAAACTTCAAGAGTTTAGGTACCGTCTCATTAAAAATCTTGCAAAAAAAAAATCCAGTGGGAAAAAACCTTAGCTAATAAAAAATGAGTGCAGCTTATAACCCCCCCCCCCCCCCCCCCTCCGGCCCTTGCTATCCTCCGCCACTGTACACAAGAGGTGCATTTTCTTATCTATATTGAGGTGGTATTTATACTACAAAAATCAATCATTTTGTTAGACAAATAAAACTATTTGGTAAATAAGTAACATAGTAAACTTATCTACAAGTTTGACAAAGAGTTAATCCACTTGCATGGTTATAATTCATAATACTCCCCCTTGGATGATACTTTTCAAACTTCAAGAGTTTAAGTACTGCCTCATTAAAAACCTTGTAAAAAAATCCAGTGGGAAAAAACCTTAGCTAAGAAAAAATAAGTGCAGCTTATAACCCCCGCCCAAATGGTCTTCTGTAGATTATCACATTGTGTGTACGTATAAACATGTTTTCTAAAAGTTGTTCTAGGAAGTGCCTTTGTGAAAAGATTAGCTGAATTGTTGCTAGATTGAATGTATCTCATTTCAACTTGTTTATCTTTAATAACGTATTGAGTGTATGAAAAGAATCTTGGTGGTATATGTTTTGTTCTGTCACTTTACATATATCTTTCTTTCATTTGTGAGACACAAGCTGCATTATCTTCATATATTGGTGTTGCATTTCTATCTTTCTCCAATCCACAAGATGTTAATATAAGTTGTGTCATAGACCTTAACCATACAGATTCTCTTGAAGCTTCATGTAGTGCAATGACTTTATCATAATTTGAGGATGTCGTAACGAGTGTTTGTTTCTAAGAACGTCATGAAATCGTAGTTCCTCCATTCTTAAATACGTATCCAGTTTGAGATATTGATTTATAGGGATAAGATAAATAACCTGCATCTGCATAACCAACCAACCTTTCTTTTGAATTATTAAGATAAAACAAGCCTAAATCAATAGTACCTCGAAAATATCAGAAAATATGTTTAATCCCGTTTCAGTGCCTTTTAGTAGGGGCTGAACTAAATCTTGCTAACAAATTAACTGCAAAGAAATGTAGGTCTTGTATAGTTAGTAAGATATATAAGAGCTCCAATTGCACTGAGATGTGGTATCTCTGGACCAAGAACCTCTTCATTATCTTCAAAAGGACGAAATGGATCATTATCAACATTGAGTGATCTAACAACTATCGGTGTGCTTAAAGGATTTGCTTTGTACATATTGAAACGCTTTAAGAGTTTCTTAGTATAAGTTGACTAATGTACAAGTATTTCATTATGCATATGCTCAATTTGCAAACCAAGACAATATTTGGTTTTTCCAAGATCTTTCATTTCAAATTCTTTCTTTAAAAGAACAATTGCTTCATTAATTTGCTTTTGCGTCCCAATTATATTTAGATCATCAACATACACAGCTATGATCACATATCCTGATATTATCTTCTTAATGAAGACGCATGGACAAATAAGGTTATTTGTGTATCCTTTACTTGTCAAATAATCACTCAAACAATTGTACCACGTCTTTCCAAATTGTTTGAGTCCATACAAGGATCTTTGCAATTTGATGGAATACATTTCCTTAGGCTTTGAGCTTAATGCTTTGGGGAATTTAAAACCTTCAGGAATTTTCATATAGATGTCACTATCTAGTAATCCATACAAGTAAGCTGTGACAACATCCATAAGACGCATCTCTAAATTTTTAGAGACTACTAAGCTGATTAAGTATCTAAAATTTATTGCATCCATAACAGGGGAGTATTGTAACACTCTAGGAGAATCCCACATCGGCCGTGGACAGGAGAGATTCCTGGTTCATAAGGAATGTCTTGCCTCTAATATCACCAACGAGTTTTGGGCATATTGGCTGTGGATGAGAGGAGAACTCCATAGTTAAGCGTGCTCAGGTGGCAGCAATCCAGGGATGGGTGACCTCCCTGGGAAGTTTTCACCCGGGCAACCAAAAGCAAATCCGTGAGCTCCTCGTGGGCAAAGCGGACAATATTGGTGGTGTGAGGGGCCGGATGTTACAAATGGTATCAGAGCCACTCCTGTGCCGTTCGGGATGGTGGGGCAAACCTCATCAAGGTTGGTGAGTCCCCGGGGGTGTTTAGAGGGACATCTTAGGCAAATCCCACATCCATTGATGGGATGGTGGGGCAAACCTCATCGAGGATGATGAGTCCAAAAGAGGGGGTGTTTGTAACACTCTAGGCGAATCCCACATCGGCCATGGACAGGAGAGATTCCTGGTTCATAAGGAATGTCTTGCCTCTAATATCACCAACGCGTTTTGGGCGTGTTGGCTGTGGATGAGAGGAGAACTCCACAGTTAAGCGTGCTCAGGTGGCAGCAATCCAGGGATGGGTGACCTCTTTGGAAAGTTTTCACCCGGGTAACCAAAAGCAAATCCGTGAGCTCCTCGTGGGCAAAGCGGACAATATTGGTGGTGTGAGGGGCCGGATGTTACAAGTATGTTTCCTTATAATCAATCCCTGGCCTTTGTGAAAAACCTTGAGCTACAAGTCTAGCTTTATACCTTGTAACTTCATTTTTCTCATTTCGTTTTTGTACAAAAACCCATTTATACCCTACAGGCTTTACGCCCATCGGAGTAATAACAATAGGTCCAAAGACCTTTTGTTTGTTAAGTGAATCTAATTCAGCTTGCATAGCTCCTTTCCATTTATCCCAATCATGTCTATTTTGACAGTCACTAATTGATTTTGGTTCAAGATCATCATCTCCACTCATGATGTCACTTGCTACGGAATAAGAAAATATTTCATCAATACTTTCCATTTCATCTCGATTCCATAAGATATGTGTGTGAGCATAGTTAATTGACATTTCTTTGTATTTTCATCCAAATCCTTCTCATGAGAGGTTTTGGTATTTGGAGTTGCATCAAGATCATTCACTTTATTGCAACTTCCTTTTCATGAGTTTTTCTTTTTCGAGGACTTTTATCCTTGGAACCATTTGGTCTTCCTCGTTTCAAACGTCTTTGAGATTCATGAGCCGTTGTGTTATCTATTTTCTTATTTGAAATCTCAACTCGAGATGGAGCATTAGCAGCTGGTATATGAGATTTGGTAACTCTGTTTGTATCAGTAAATGCATCAGGTAATTGATTTGCAATTTCTTGCAGGTGTATTATCTTTTAAACATCTGTCTCACATTGTTTGGTTACTGGATCAAGATACAATAATGAAGGAACATACCACAAGACATTATTTTCTTGTTTTTTTCTTTTCTGCCCCTAATGCCGGGAAAACTGACTCGTTAAAGCGACAATCAGCAAAATGTGTTGTAAATACATCACCCGTTAAAGGTTCAAGATATATTCCCAACCATCTTTAAGGACCTATTTTTGTGCGTTGTAGTGGTGCAATAGGGACATACACAGCACACCCAAAAATTCTAAGGTGGGAAATGTTTGGCTCATTGCCAAAAACAAGTTGTAAGGGAGAGTATTTATGATTTGCACTTGGTCTTACATGAATTAGTGATCCAGCATGAAGAATTTTATGACCCCAAATAGACACATGAAGTTTTTCTCTCATTATTAATGGTCTAGCTATTAGTTGTAGATGTTTGATTAACAACTCAGCTAAGCCATTTTGTGTGTGTATATGAGCAACAGGGTGTTCAACAATAATTCCTACAGACATGCAATAATCATTAAAAGCATGTGATGTGAATTCACCAGCATTATCAAGTCTCACCTTTTTAATAGTGTAATCAGGAAAATGTGCTCGTAATTTGATAATTTGTGCAAGAAATTTCGCAAATGCTACATTACGAGTTGATAACAAAGAGACATGAGACCATCTACTTGATGCGTCTATCAAAACCATAAAGTATCTAAATGGTCCACATGGTGGATAAATTGGCCCACATATATCTCCTTGAATTCTTTCAAGAAACAAAGGTGATTCCTTTTCAATTTTCACAGGCGAAGGCCTTGTAATTAATTTCCCAAGAGAACAAGATGTACACAAAGGAATTATATTCGATTATGGGATATTTTGAAATTTCAATGGATGCCCATGAGTATTTTCAATTATTCTTCTCATCATTGTAGATCCTGGATGGTCTAATCCGATTGAGTTCCAAGTAGGAGATAAGGTGATGTTGAAGGTGTCTCCATGGAAAGGAATCATCCGTTTTCCAGAAAAGAGGGGAATTGAGCCCAAGGTACATCGACCCATTCAAAATTATTGCCAGAGTTGGTGAGGTGGAATATAGACTGGAACTTCCTGATGAGCTGCATGGGATTCATCCTACATTCCATGTATCTTATTTACGGAAGTGTTTGGCGGAAGGTGATGTTATTATCCCTCTCACGAACATCAAGGTTGATGAAAGGTTGAATTATGTGGAGCAACCAGTAGCTATTTTGGATCACAAGGAGAAACAATTAAGGCATAAAGTGATTAGTCAAGTAAAAGTGCAATGGAAGCATCACAAGGGATCAGAGACCACTTGGGAATCGCAGGAAGAGATGAGACTGCACTACCCTGATCTCTTTAAGGAGTGATGAATTATAAGGGGGGTGGACTTGTAACACCCAAAAAGTTCAAAAGAGAAAAGTAAAGAAGCAAATGGGTTATTTATTTTAAAATCAAGGGGTAAAGTGTGCAAAGGCCAAACCAGCCCATAATTAGGTTTAAAAGAGAGATGGTCGCCCATACTCTCTCCCATGCACTTCAAATCATACGGCTGAAGAGAGGGAAGGAGATTCCACTGGTTCTAGAGTGAGAAAGTGGTGATTGCTTCAAAAAGGTAAGATTTTTAAGATGATTCTTCTTAGATCGAAGTCAGGTCTAAGCTTATAGGAAGATTTCTATGTGTTTCTATGTGTTTAGCTTGTATCTTTACGTGTGTTTAGGTGTTAGAACTCCAGGTTGCTCTTGGGTTTTAGTGGTTTGCTTAAAGGCCGGTTAAGGTAAGTTCTAGATCCCGTCTTTTACATGTTTTCTACTTGTTTGGGGCTGATATGTGTATTAAAATGATGTTTCTTAGCAAAACTATGTTTTCTATGATAAAGATGACTTTTTACAAATATTGTATGCTTTTCAAAATTTCTATGATGATAATTTATATGCTAGGTGTGAATCTGATAGTTTTAAGCTAAGTACACGTTTAAAGGTGTTGTATGGAACTAGAATTCGCATAAGTAGGACATAAGTATTTAAACAGCTGTCCGCTATCGGCATTGGTTGTCAGCTGTGGACACTTGGAATGGTTTAGTGTTATGTGGACACTTAAGTATTTAAGGATGTCTACTGTGGACACTTAAGTGTTTAAGTCATCCGCTGTGGACCCTAGTCATCTACTGCATGCCTTAGCCATCCGCCGTGAACATTAAGTCATCAGTTGTATGCCTTATTATGCCTTAGTGATCCGCTGTATGCCTTAGTATACTTTGTTCATCCACTGTGGACCTTGGTCATCCGTAATGGACTTTGTTCGTCCGCTGTGGACCTTGGTCGTCCGCTGTGGACTTTGTTCATCAGCTGTGGACCTTGGTCGTCCGCTGTGGACTTTGTTCATCTGCTGTAGACTTTGGTCTTCCGCTGTGGACTTGTTCATCCATTGTAGGACCTTATGCATGTGCTTTGGACATTTAGGTTTATCCTGATTTTTGTGAAAGGAGTTTATGTGATTAGTGCTTATGTTTTAATGGGAGAATATGATTGTTAAATGCTTTCTTGTTATGTTACATCTTTTTAGGGGTTACTGTTATGAATACTAATTAACGTTTCATGTTATGTGATTATAAAGACAATGGATATCTCATAAGTATTATTCATAATCAAGTGGATATAAAGGAATAAAAGAAAGATAGTGGAACCTAATGAATGTTACCCCCAGTCCCTTATGATGAATGAAAAGCCTTGCAAGCAAAATGAATGGAGTTGCACGACCATGTTGTCGTTAGCTCAACTGATGTGTGGCTGTTTTAGCCCATGACGATGCATATCTGGGGTCTAATCCTTATGATTGACCAATAAATAAATGAATGAGACCTGTATTCATGAGCAGGCTTCGTGCCTCGCAGTCTGGGTCAACTCTCAGGGGTTAACTACCATGATAAACGTGTACCGGTAGGTGTTCGACATTTGTTACCAATCATATGATGTAGGCTCTTGCTTTGTGCAATCCTAGTTAATGAAAGAGAAAGATAATGAAAGAAAGAAAGTTAATAAACGTTTCAATGAATACTATCAGTCAATTTGACTGTTATGTATTACGGTTGTGTGATAATTAAAGAAAGCTTTAAATATGTATATTTATATATATATTAACAACACTAGAACTCACTCAGCAACACTGACTTTATATGCATATCAGTTGGCAGGTAATGAGGTTGCTGGGAATGGCACGAGGATAGAGTTACTTGGTAAATAAAGACTGGCATCCATGTTTATGCAGAAACAATGTTTTATCTTGTAATACAACTAAAATGTCTTTTTGAACTTAGTGACAATGATGTATTTCTTGGTAAAAATTATTATTAATGCATAAAATGGATTTGTTAAATTATTTCGCTGCTATGTTTTCACATTTCAATGTATTTTTAATATGTGTTGTGCTATGAATGACCAACTGTATGGTTTCCTGAAATCGGGGCCTTACATATATGCCTAAGGCACATTAATATTTTTAATATCTGATCTTTGGTTATGAAATGTAAATATTTTTCATTATCAACAGTCCTTGACTGAGTATCATATCCGTTATGATATATGTTTTTGAAACTCAACAGATTTCTTGTTGATTTTGGGGAAAATAAAGCATTTTCTATTATAAGCTTTATACCATTTGGTAATGCTAAATTAGCTTTTCCCACTCCTTCTATCAGGTCTGTAGGGCCTGATATTATATTAACGATTTCTTTTATTGGTTTAAGTTCATAAAAATAATTCTTAAATCTAAGTATAGTGTGTGTGGCTCCACTATCCGCTATACATATATCTGCTTCATTTGTTTGATCTTGCGCTCTAGTGATGTTCATTTTAATCTTGAAAACATAAAGAAAAATAATAAGTGAATAACGACAATATTATTATATTTTAAAAAGAACTTTATTTAATCGAAAGAAAACATTACATGAAGAAAAATACATAATGAAAGTTAGGAAAACACTTAATTGTTGCATATAACTCTTGTGGTCAAGCAACATGTGCTTCAGAGTTCTATGTCAAAGTCTGTAGTGTTCAACTCAATGTTGAGATTATCAACATGTTTCACTTCCTTTTCTTTTCTTTTAAGAGAGGCTTGGTGTAGTTCACATAAATGTGGAGCTGTGCGATAAGCCTTTGATCAGTTGTTTGTGCTACCATATCTAAAACAGGAAGTGCCATTGTTTTCGAACCTACAAGCTTTATTCCTTTTGTGTTGGTTAGAATTGTTATTTTATGGAGCGTGGTAATTGATTGTTCTTTGATTTCTACCATGGCCATATCCATGGCCACGACCACGTCCACGAATATAAAAGTTACCTCGGTAATTATTATTACCCTTGAAAGAATGGTTGCAACCATTAGGGTAACTTTTATCAAAAGAACCACGACCACGACCTCGTCCTCACTTTTTTCCAGAGTTTTTAGTAGCAACATTTACTTTTGGAATTGCTAATGATCCTGTGGGATGACCTTGATGATTTTTCTACAAAAGCTTATTATTTTTTTCTACTACGAGAAGAAATGAATTTAAATCAAAATATCTTTTAAACTTTTTGAACCTATATTGTTGTTGCAAGTTTATATTTGATGCATGAAATATGGAGAAAGTTTTCTCCAACATATCTTCCTCAGTAACATTTTGTCCGCAGAATCTGAGGGTCAGGCATATTCTAAACAAAGCAGAGGTGTATTCGTTTACCTTTTTGAAATCTTGGAATCTGAGATTGTTCCATTCATCTCTAGCAGTGGGAAGTAGAACTTCCATTTGGTGATCAAATTGCTTTTTAAATCTTTCCATAAAACGTACGGATCCTCACAATTTGAATATTCAAACTGTAACATTTCATCAATATGCTTATGCAAAAAGACATCAACTTTCGCTTTGTCTTGTTTCGAGCAAGCATTTCCCTCTTGTATAGTTTCTAAGACACCCATGGATTTAAGATGTTTTTTTTACATGAGTCGTCCACGGCATATAGTTTTCTCCACCGATAAGTGTCGGGAATTTGATTTTCGTAATGTTCGACATTTGTAAGGCCCCGTTCCCGAGACGCTTACAGCTGGACCGTCATCGCATAATATATTTAAAATAAACATTTCTTTTGCAGCGGAATTTTAAAACTTATTTTCATTAATAATTAAAACATGTTATCTCGTTACACAAATCGTTTACATATCAAAATACAATAACATGTCAAAATGTGGATGCCAGTCTTCAAAACACTCCTAGTAGCTTATGCATCCATGCCTGCAACTCCTCAGCATCAACAAAATACCTGCCAACTATTATGCATACAAAAAGTCAGAGACGCTGAGTGAGTTCTAGTTTTATAAATAAAATATTTTACTTCCTTTAAATCATAACCTTTGAAATCGTATGCCATCACACATCATACGTACACATTGATAATATTATTATTATCTTCATCCTTGTTCAATTCGTACATTTCGTACATTCATCATTATCTTTCACTTCAATCTGGATCCTGTCTCATGCAATACCCCCACTCGTGCTCGAAAGCTGATACTGTGTCGTGGCCTGTAAACAAACCCCCGACTCGTGTCCGAAGACTGACACAGTATCGGGGTAGGCGACAAGGATCCCTTCGAGTCACGAAGACTCCCTTCGAGTCACGAAGACTCCCTTCGAGTCACGAAGACTCCCTTCGAGTCACGAAGACTCCCTTCGAGTCACGAAGACTCCCTTCGAGTCACAAAGACTCCCTTCGTTCTTTACGTTCCACTTTTCATTATTATTGTCTTTCACTTCGTTATATAATACTTTACGAACATCAAACATCAACCCACGTAAAGCCATATATCATACATAACGTATAATAAAACATAATACATACGTTTTGAAAACCATTTAACGAAGAAAGACAACACCACACACGCAACATAAACCACAACACAACATCATGCATAAGCCACCACATCCTAACGGGACCTATCTCAAACATCACCTCTTAAAGCCCCTAAGAAAGTCCTAAGTCTAAACCGAGGCACAACATAACATTCTAGGCGCATCAGCAGAAAATTTTAAGTATAAAAGCTCCTGGGCGCATCAGCACTATTTGAGCGCATAAGCCCTGTTCAGGCTTTCCAACACTTAGCCACAGAAACAATTCTGGGCGCATGGGCACTATTTGGGCACACCATCTATACTTAGGCATTTGGGCACATTTCCTGGGTGCATGACAACTATTTGGGCGCACCACCTTGGGCGCATTAGGTCATTTGAGCGCATGACCAACACTTAGTCATTTAAGCACCCTTCTGGGCGCATGAGGGTACTGTTTGGGCGCATGTTCCCTGTTGGGGCGCATGACCCTGGGCGCATGTAGACAGTTGGGCGCATGGGATCTTTCTGAAGTGTCTAAACTGCCAAAAATCATCCGAAAGGCATTCTAACACTACCCAAGCACAGATCTAGCATTCTAAGGCACCTAAGAACCTGCTAACAACATTTCTAACCCGAAAGCAGCCTCTAAAACACCCAACAACATAACACCATCGAACAAAAACAAGCATAACATACGATTATCTTTCAAAAACGTTTACCCGGTATGCATAACAGCCCCAAAGCTTTAAAATCTGCAAAAGAGGGGTCTAGAAACTCACCTGAAGCAGATCTTCAAACTAGGTACTTCCACCTACGATTTCAGCTTCAAATTCCTGAGAACAACTTCTAAAGCATCAAGAACTTCGGTTTAGGACTTACAACCCAAATGAAACTGAACTCATGTTCAAGAGAACTCACCTTAGCAGCTTCTTTTTCCTCTTTCTCCAAAAACCTGAAATTTCCTTCTTTTTTTTTTCTTCTTCTGGCCGAGAGCAGGAAAGTAGATCCCTGCTTTATGGGTGGCCATACCTCTTATATTATTAAAATAAAGAAGTTTGTGCACTTTTACACCTTTCACCCCTCATCTTGTGCCCATTTACTTTTCTTTCTGAATTCTTTTCTTTTGTTTTCTTTAAATAAAATTCAGGATGTTACAAGTCCAACCCCCTTATATAGGTTTCATCCCCGAAACCTGTCGCTTCTCGAACAGTTATGGGTAATGCTGTCTCACCTCTTCCTTGATCTTACACGTAGGCTTAGTCCCCTTCTGGGCTCCACTGTACTTGCACAAGTGAAACCACCATTCTCCTCATCCCTTCTTTTCCTTCTATCATAAATGACTCTCAGTTGCTCCACGTAGTTGAATCGTTCATCAATCTCAGTATTCTCTAGTGGCATGATCACATCCCCATCAGTTGAGCACTTTCTTAGACGAGATACATGGAATGTCGGATAACTCCACTTAACACGTCGGGTAGCTCCAGTCGACATGCCATTTCTCCTACCTGAGCAACAGTTCATATTAGTTATTTACACCTTAGTATTAGCTTTACTCGCTTTCTAAATCGAGTGATCTCCTTTCCCAAGACTAGACCTTCATCATTACTCCACCGTCGTAGATCGGCGCCGAACTCCTTTCGGGCGCGATTGCTCAAACCTCCTTCTTGCAACACTCAGTTTTTGCTTCGTAGGCTACTAGCCAATCCTTCCAAAGGCACACATCTATCCATCCATGTCTGTCCTGAACACCTTAGCAGGAACAAAACTACTACTAGCACCATAATCAAAGCACAAGGCACAAATTTAAATTACCAGAAACATACCTGACATCAAGTCTAAGTCCACACTAGCCTCCTCCTGGTCATAGCGAATGCTCTGACCTTCATCCTCTGTTCTCCTTCCTTGCACCGGAGCTCTCTGCCCTCGACTTCTTGCAGTCCCTGCTCATATGTCCACTATTGCCACATCTGTAACATTTAGCCATGTGACAATCCCTCGCCCTGTGGCCCTCTTTTCCACACTGGAAGCAGACGTTCAATCCCTATTTGCACTCCCCCTCATGGTCTCTGCCACACTTCTTGCATACATCTTCTCTCTCAGTTATCCTCTTCCGATCATTGAACCTCATCATCTTACCTCCAGCCACAAGTTCACCATCATTGTTGACCCGCCTTCCGTTCCCATTCTTAACATAACTCCGCTCCTCCTCCTCATCCATCATCGCCGCCGCCTCTCACTCGTCATACAACCTCCTCGCCAAGTCAACCACTGACCTAACGTCCCTGGCCGGGCAGCGATCAGATGTCTGCGGATATCTGCTGGCAGACCTTGAATATACCTTTTGATCTTTCGTGACACAGGCGTCGCCTGATCTGGCACCAACCTTGCCATCTCGTTGAACTTCGTGGTGTACTATTGGTGAGTCATCGTTCCCGCCTCTAGCTGCAGGAACTCCCTCTCAACTTTGTCAAGCTCTCTATGAGGGCAAAACTCCTCGATTACCAACCTCTTCAGCTCCTTCCACCTCATCCTCCCTATTGCTCTGGTGCCCTCGGCCTGAACAATATTTTCCCACCAGCACAAGGCTGAATCCACAAATGAGTGGGTAGCAAACTTCACCTTCTGATCCTCGCGGCACTCGCTAATCTCAAGAACCGTTTCCATTTCTCTCACCCAATGTTGTGCAGCAGCAGCACTCCTATTTCCATCAAACACAGGAGGCCTACACCTTTGGCATGCTCCATAGCTGCATCCCTTCGCAGTCTCCTGCACCGCTTCCTCATCCTCCTCATTGTCACTGGAGATAACCATGTCAGCATCGGGTTGCTCCATACCCCTAGAACCTCTAGCTTCACCTCCGCGTCGTGCAGTTCTCCTCTTCTCACTCTCCTTCTTCTCAACCTCCTTCATAGCTCTAATGACATTGGTCATTACAGGCGGCAGAATCATCTACATGACCTGTTGGACTTCCTCTGCTACTGCCTCCTTCATTGAGGCTCTCAGATTAGCATTCCCGTCCTCACCGTCCTGGTGACGAAGTGCTGGCTCTTCAGGAGCCGTCTCAGTAGTCTTAGCTCTGCTCCTCAAGACACGCTGTCTAACCCCACGTTCACCATTACCTCCACATCGTGAAGCCTCAGAAGATCTACCACTTGCCATCTAAACACTACAAGATTCAAACACCAACACGGTCATTCAAGGTAATAGCTCAAGTTATGTCAAGTATAGTAAGTCCCTAATCACAGTGGCCAGTTGTGTTTAGCCACTTACTTTACTCTTCATTCCCCAAGCATTTCCTATCCTGACTACATCAGTATCTAAATCTACACAAAAGCACACAAGCCACACAACATGCGCACATAATACCGGTTAACATTAACTTACATAAAACCTTTTACATAAAACTTTTACATAAAACTTTACCTGCAGGCATGTAGCTACTAGGACTGGCATCCCTTTCCTTTCGTCCCATTCTCAGTTTAAGATTAGGTTCTTTTGAAAATATTTACCCAATTCTCTTAAAGTTTAGCTCTGATAACAACTTGTAAGGCCCCGTTCTCGGGACGCTTACAGCTGGACCGTCATCGCATAATATATTCAAAATAAACATTTCTTTTGCAGCGAAATTTTAAAACTTATTTTCATTAATAATTAAATCATGTTATCTCATTACACAAATCGTTTACATATCAAAATACAATAACATGTCAAAATGTGGATGCCAGTCTTCAAAACACTCCCAGTAGCTTATGCATCCATGCCTGCAACTCCTCAGCATCAACAAAATAACTGCCAACTATTATGCATACAAAAAGTCTGCGACGCTGAGTGAGTTCTAGTTTTATAAATAAAATATTTTACTTCCTTTAAATCATAACCTTCGAAATCGTATGCGATCACACATCATACGTACACATTGATAATATAATTATTATCTTCATCCTTGTTCAATTCATATATTTCATACATTCATCATTATCTTTCACTTCAATCTGGATCCTGTCTCATGCAATACCCCCGACTTGTGCTCAGAAGCTGATACTATGCCGTGGCATGTAAACAAACCCCGACTCGTGTCCGAAGACTGACACAGTACGGGGTATGTGACAAGGATCCCCTTCGAGTCACGAAGACTCCCTTCGAGTCACGAAGACTCCCTTCGAGTCACGAAGACTGCCTTCGAGTCACGAAGACTGCCTTCGAGTCACGAAGACTCCCTTCGAGTCACGAAGACTCCCTTCGAGTCACAAAGACTCCCTTCGTTCTTTACGTTCAACTTTTCATTATTATTGTCTTTCACTTCGTTATATAATACTTTACGAACATCAAAAATCAACCCACGTAAATCCATATACCATACATAACGTATAATAAAACATAATACATACGTTTTGAAAACCATTTAACGAAGAAAGACAACACCACACACGCAACATAAACCGCAACACAACATCATGCATAAGCCACCATATCCCAACGGGACCTATCTCAAACATCACCTCTTAAAGCCCCTAAGAAAGTCCTAAGTCTAAAACGAGGCACAACATAACATTCTAGGCGCATCAGCAGAAAATTTTTAAGTATAAAAGCTCCTGGGTGCATCAGCACTATTTGAGCGCATAAGCCCTGTTCAGGCGTTCCAACACTTAGCCACATAAACAATTCTGGGTGCATGGGCACTATTTAGGCACACCATCTATATTTAGGCATTGGGCACATTTCCTAGGCGCATGACAACTATTTGGGCGCACCACCTTGGGCGCACCACCTTGGGCGCATTAGGTCATTTGGGCGCATGACCAACACTTAGTCATTTAAGCACCCTTCTGGGCATATGAGGGTACTGTTTGGGCGCATGTCCCCTGTTGGGGCGCATGACCCTGGGCGTATGAAGACAGTTGGGTGCATGGGATCTTTTGAAGTGTCTAAACTGCCAAAAATCATTCAAAAGGCATTCTAACACTATCCAAGCACAGATCTAGCATTCTAAGGCACCTAAGAACCTGCTAACAACATTTCTAACCTGAAAGCAGCCTCTAAAACACCCAACAACATAACACCATCGAACAACAACAAGCATAACATACGATTCTCTTTCAAAAACGTTTACCCGGTATGCATAACAGCCCCAAGCTTTAAAATCTGCAAAAGAGGGGTCTAGAAACTCATCTAAAGCAGATCTTCAAACCAGGTACTTCCACCTGCGATTTCAGCTTCAAATTCCCGAGAACAACTTCTAAAGCATCAAGAACTTCGGTTTAGGACTTAAAACCCAACTGAAACCGAAATCGTGTTCAAAAGAACTCACCTTAGCAGCTTCTTCTTCCTCTTTCTCCAAAAACCCGAAATTTCCTTCTTCTTCTTCTGGCCGAGAGCAGGAAAGCAGATCCCTGCTTTATGAGCGGCCACACCTTTTATATTATTAAAATAAAGAAGTTTGTGCACTTTTACACCTTGCACCCCTCATCTTATGCCCATTTACTTTTCTTTCTGAATTTTTAACTTTTCGTTTTCTTTAAATAAAATTCGGGGTGTTACAACATTTTTGTTTGCTAAACAAGAATTAAGCAAATAATAAGATAATTATTAGAATCCATATATATTGCGATACAATAAAGCGGTAGAGCTATAAACAATTATAGAAATAAGAAAAGTTTAAATTCTTTTTGGTGGTATTTTAGCAATGGGGATGAGAATTAAAATGAGCATTATGGTTGCTAGTACTAAAACCGGGTGTATCATCTTTGAAAAATTGCCTTGGATAAACTTTAGAAAAGAGATAATCTGTTTATTGAAAATAGATTGATAGTGGTCAATTTATAGTTTAAATTATAACCGTTTGTAACGGCAATGCAATCGTTTACAACAGCTATATAACCGTTTATGACGGCTATATAACTGTCGTGTGTGTCTATATATCAACAGTAATTTTTAATAAAATAGATAAGTATAAAATTATGTTATAAAAACATAAATTTAGTTTACAAAAATAAAAGAGAATAAAAACGACAAGTTAGGATAAGAATAAGACGTTAGTACGAATAAATATTAATAAACATAATCAAAATGTTAGTTGTATAAAGTTAGTTGACATAAAAGGAAATGTTAGTTGTATAACTAAAGATTAAGAAAAAGTTAGATGCATAAGTAAATGTTAGTTGTATAAATAAAAGTTAGATGCATAAATAATAGGTTAGATGCATAAGTAAAAGTTAGTTTACATAAAATAAAATGTTAGTTGCATAATCAAAAGTTAGATGCATAAATAAAAATTTGTGTGTTAGTAGTTCTATGGTTATCAAGATATCCATAATAAGATCTCCTTTATGCTTACTTATTTATCTTAGTTATCTTCTTAATATAATATATTATAAATTAGTACTTAATGAAGCTCTTACCTTGATTAATGGATGACTTTAGGCTTTATTGATCTTCTTGACTAGAGTTTAAGAGCTCTCGTGTTGATAACATATTATAGTATCATAATAATTAACACAAGATTAGTGTTATAACCTTAAGAACTTTAAAGAGAATTGCAAGAGCAACATGAAGATAAATGTATAACTTATGAAAGTGTATACAAGAGGTGTATTTTCTTCTCTATATTGAGGTGGTATTTATACTACAAAGATTAATTATTTTGACAGATAAGTAAAACTATTTGGTAGATAAGTAGCATATTAAACTTATTTGCAAGTTTTACAAAGAGTTCACCCACTTGCTATGGTAATAATTCATAATATTAATTCCTTTCTCATACATTTATTTAGAGTTAAAATCTCATGATGGATATTCATAATCTATAACTTTTAATAAAAAAGCAAATTGAGTTTTAATAATCTAAACTATCACTTATTGACCGATAATAATTCATAACGTTGATTTGGCTGGTAACAATCCTAACTTTTATTTTTATTATCAAAAACAATCCCAGTAACATAATTATTAAAAATATACTCTTGATTTCGTTCTCAATAATGATTACGAATGAAATGGAAAAAACATTTCAGATAATCTTTTACTATCTTGTCCATCTAGGCACCACATAAACATTATCACATGTTCTCACCTCCTTCACTCTTGAAATATTGACCTACTTCTCATATTTTTAATATTCTTAAATTTGTAGCAGGTTCCAATAAAATTTATCATTTATCATTACTAATATATAATTGACATTTACTTTTAAATAGTTTTCATATTTTCATAAATTCGTTTACAAGTGCATCAATTTTGAAATAACTTTTCAAAAAACAGTAAATCTACATTTCATTTTAAAATTGACGTGCATTATTTTATGGATTTAATTTTCTTTCTTCTGATTATATATATGATTCGATCATTATTATCATGATCTATTATTTTTGTAATTTTAATTTAACATTTCACTAAGACAGACTTAAATAACAATAAGAACTTTATTTATATTAGTAGCATAATTATATCTTATTATCAATCAATTTACTTAAGAGGACAATTTAAACTCATTCATCTATAATTAACTAATTAATTCTCGGGATAGTTCATAATTTTTATTTATATATCTTTTTAAATCTTCCATAGTTTTATTTTTGTAATTGATTACCTTAATTTTGGTAAACAAAAGTTAATTGTTTAATTGTGTATTATGTTAATTATTGTCTTACATTGCATAATATTGATCAAAAAGATGGTTTATGTAATGGAACAATACTAAAAGTGATAGCATTGCATAGTCATGCTACTTAAGCCGGGTAGTTCATATCTGGAAGTAACATAGAAATCAGATTTGTATTTCACGTCTTAGATTGACACCTTCGGATAATAAAGATTCCTTTCAAATTCAAAAAAAAAATAGTTTCTGCCACACCCTCAAATTCCACGTGCGGGGTTTTACTGCGAGGTGTGTAAACAAACCATGATCTAAGTCATTAGTTACTCAGAACGACACTATATGAAACATTTAAAAACAACCCAGAGTTTAGAAACTTTAAAACTATGTGGAAACATTTTGTAAATAAGTCAAATCCAAAGTAATGAAATGTAAAATGCGCAAACACGCGCCAAACCATTATTTAAAACAAAATGTATACTAAAAGCCAAATGCAAAACAATGATTATTCCAATGCATGCTGACCCGTGAGTGCTCCCAGGCGCTGCTGCTAACTTCGACCTGAGAATAGCATACTAAAAGAGTCAACACAACGGTTGGTGAGTTCAAGGGTTTGCTTTTAACATAAGCAGTAACAGTTGTAAAACATAAGAAGTGCATTGAATTAGATAGTCAGTCTATATTCATAAGTAATAGCCATAGTAATTTCACGATCAAAGCTGACTGTGTTCACTTGTTTGCCTCCCGTCATGACATACCAGGCCGTGATGATGTTGTGTTTAGGACAATATTGCACCCGTTTGACCTCGAGTCACACGGGTGGGGCTTGTCAGATCCAGTAGTACTACCCAAAATTTCCCCGCTAGTTACCATTATTAACGATCCGTTAGTGTAAGGACTTTCAAGGTATATCACACTATGTTACACTAACTTATAATAATAAAGCATTTGTAAAAGAGTATGCTATCTCCCCCAAAAAGAGAGTGTTTAAAAGTGGGGCATGAACTCACCTGGTGCGCAAACAAACAAAATAATGCAAAGCTACGGTGGATGGAAAGACAACCCGTCAAAGGTTACCTAGAACACGTGAGTACATAAGTACGTGTAGCTAGAAAGTTTAACAACCCTAAGTGCTCAATAAACACATTGACCTAAGGGTTTTGGAAAACAAAGACTCATTTAACCTAGTTGACCCGTTTGACCCGTTGGTGATATGATAATTGAAATCTTGTTTGATCAAGTATGGCAACTCATTACACATGATTATCATACAAGTTATTCACGTATGCCACATCATCAATCTTAAGTTCAATCAAGATCATCATACCAACATAGATTATCATACAAAATATATGAATCTAAATCAAACATCATGCTCAACACAAATATAATATTACATCACAACTAATAAATCATACATTGAGTTTAATCATGCACTACATGCCATCTGAAGCCACTCATAACTTCACACCCTAAACCCTGCCAATCCTACTATGTAGGGGAATCAGATTCACACGCGTGTATGACGATCATTATGACGTTACTCAACAAGATTCACACCAATTAACATATACAACAATGATATATTATAATCCCAAACATGGTTCCATGACTCCTAACATAACCCAACATCTTGCGATATTCCATAAAACCTAAACTTTCCAAATAATCCATCAAGCATCCATACAACCCAATTAATACATTCTAACACATTAGACATTATCAATAAGCATTCTAGCATGATACTAACATCATTAACATGTCAAAATCACAATATCCAACGATTCATATCAATAAAGTTTCCCTTTCGAGAAAGTAACATCCAAAATCAATCTATCATCCAATTCATTCATAAATTCATCAACTTTATACCTAATCAAGTTCATAACAATCATCTAGACATGATAAACATCATCAATTCATCATAATTCACAAATCGCATACATAAAAGTTACTACTTATAGTAAGGTATGAACAACCACTCAATTCTATGAATTTCTTGCATAATCCACATAAACTAACATCAATGCAATACAACTAACATCATATTATCATCAAACAACATCAACTTTGATTTTAATCATGTTAATTGAACTAGGGTTCATCTTGGATCAAAAAAATGGAAAACTAATCAAAATGTTACCTTTAATTGCGTAATAATCAAGAATTGGACTTGCTATCGTGTTGTAGTGATAAAAAAGGCTCCAAAATCGAATGGATTTTGTGTTGTTGATCAAAATCTATAACACTCGAAAACTTCAAAAAAAAAAAGAAAAGAAAAGTAAAGGGAGCAAACGGGATATTATATTGAAATGCGAGGGGTAAAAGTGTACAATGGCCAAACTGGCCCATAATGGGGTTTAAAAAGAAAATGGGCGCCCATACTTTCTCTCCTATGCACTCAACTTACAGGCTAGTGAGAGAAAGAAGCTTCCATCTAGTTCTAGAAAGAGAAAGTGGGAAGTTCTTCAAGGAGGTAAGATTTTATGGTGTTCTTCTTGATTTCAGTCGGGTTCAAGCTTCTGGACCGATTTCTATGTGTTTCTATGTGTTTAGTTGCTTGTTTTCGTGTGTTTAGGTTTTAGAACTCCAGGTTTGCTCTTGGGTTTGTGGTGTTTTGCTCGAAGGCTGTTTAAGGTGAGTTCTAGATCTCATTTTTTACTTGTTTTCTACTTGTTTGGGGCTGATATGTGTACTGAAAAGAATGTTTATTTACCAAACTATGTTTTTCCATGAAAATATGGCTGTTTACGAAAGATGTTTGTTTCTAAAAGATCTCTATGATGTTGAATGGTTGCTTATTATGTTTTAATTGTGTAACTGGTAGATCTATGCTACAAATACACTTAAGATGATGTATGGAACTAGAAACTGCATAAGTTGGATCGTAAGTATTGAACATGTTGTCCGCTATGGACAATAACTGTCCGCTGTTGACACTTGAACATTGTTAGAATGTCCGTTGTGAACACTTTAAGCATTTAGACTATCCGCTATAGACACTTAAGTACGCATGCATATCCGCTATAGACACTTAAGTATGCATGCATGTCCGCTGTGGACATTAATCGTCTGCTATGGATCCTTTAAATACTTTAGACTGTCCGCTGTGGATTATGGTTGTCCGTTGTGGACACTTGTAATGTCTAATTCATCCGCTATGAACCTTAGTCATCCAATGTGGACACACTTAGTGTCTTATTCATGCACTGTGGACCTTTAGCTGTCCGCTGTGGATTTTGGTCATCCACTGTGGACTTTGGCTGTCCGCTGTGGGCACTTAGTACTTTAGTCATCCACTATATACCTTATTCATACGCTGTGAACACTTAGGTTTATTCTGAAATTTTGGGAATAGAATTTAAATGATAAGTACTTATATATAAGGAAAGATTATGCTTGTTTTACGTTTCTAATGTTTGATTCTTTTCTTATGTGCTGCTATTATGAATATTAATATTTCATGTTATGTGATTCTAATGACCGGATAACTTAAAAGTATTATGCATAATCAAGTGGTCACAAAGGAATAAAAAAAGACAGTATAACCTAATGAATGTTACCCCCGGGCCCTTATGATAAATAAAAAGCCTTGCAAGCATAATGAATGGAGGTGCATGACCTTGTTGTCGTTAGCTCAACTGATATGTGTCTGTTTCAGGATGCACATCTGGGGTCTAATCCTTATGATTGACCAATGAATGAACGGGACCCGTATTCATGAGCAGGCTTCGTGCCTAGCAGTGTGGGTCAACTATCAGGGGTTAGCTACCATTTATAAATGTGTACTGGCAGGGGTTCAACATTTGTTGCCAACCAACAATGTAGGCTCTTGCTTTGTGCAATCCTAGTTAATGAAAGAGAAAGACAATGAAAGAAAGAAAGATAATGAATCTTTTAACGAATCATTATGTATAATGATGGATGAACACCAAGTGAAGCTTACAAAATGTATATTTTCTATATTATGAAAACTAAAACTCACTCAGCAACGTTGACTTTTTATATGCATATGAGTTGGCAGGTGATAATGTTGTTGGGGATGGCATGAGGTTGAAGCTACTTGGCAAATAAAGACTGGCATCCATGTTATGTAGAAATGATATTTTTATCTTGTAATACAACTGAATGTCCTTTTTGAAACTTGTAACAACGATGTATTTCTTGGCAAAAGTTATTATTAATGTATGAAATGATGTTTGTTTAACTATTCCGATACCATGATTTCTTACTTCAATGTATTTCAATGTGTAAAGTGCCATGCATGACCGGCATGGGGTTTCCCGGGAACGGGGCCTTATATCATCACTAGGGAATAGGTGCTTGGGAGGGTTTACGGCCGAATGGGGGTATGGGGGATTAGGGTTTTGATTTTAGTTTATATATGGTAAGTATTTCTTGAAAAACCCTTTATTGTTTTATAATTTGTAAATCTTGTTTTTAAATGTTTTTAAATCATTTTTAACCACATAAACATGAATCATTATCAACTAACAATAATCATATAATCCAACTTGTAAACACACATAGTCACGTTACAAAGTAAAATTCACAAATAATACTTAAAATTCATGAATCACATAACAACAAATTAATAATCAAAATTATTAATTAAATTATTATCTGTTAACCATAGCTAATCATTATTAGGTCATCAATGTTCAACGTCAACTAGTGTGTGCTCACAACACGTGTATGCAAGACCTAGCGAAACTAACGGAGTTTGGTAACGGAAAATTACAGAATGTCACAGTTTCCACTTGCTGTCTTGACGATAAACAGGAGTCAAGGACAATCACTATCCAAAGTTGGTTTATTTTTTAGGCAACCTATTTTCACATATGGTTAATTGTATGTTGCAATCTAAAGTTAAAATAGACAGAGACTAAAATTACTAATATTAGATAAAGATGAAAAACATATGTACTAAACATCAAATGTTATATATAAAAAAGTTTATAGATATTTATGAATAATAATTATTGTTTTTTCGTATATTGTTGCTTTTAACTTAAATATGTCTATTATATATAATACTTTCATTGACGTCTTATCTATAACACATATCAGATTATACGTATATAATATCTATTATATAGATTTCCTACTAAACCGTATAACAGACGGGTATCTAACCTAGTCTATTCTATATAACAAATGAGTACCACATGATACTTTTATGTTCCTTTTTCAAAATTCTCTTTAATTTTAAGAGAAAATTAGTTTTTAATAATCTCAATTATTAACTATTAACCAAATTTACTTCTAACTAACAATTTAACTAGTAGCAATCTTAACTTCACTTTTATTATCAATAACAATCTCAGTCTAAAAAATTATTAACTTTGATCATTTTTGTAAGATGTGGCATATGACATGGTAATTACATGGCAATGACTTGAATTTTTTAATTTAGTTTTTATAAAAATTCAGCATTTTAAAGGTATTCAATCATGTGTAGTATGTTATCCTCCAATGTATTCAATCGACTGCGTCTTTCCATTTAATTGTGTCTCATCCAAATTCTAGTAATTTTCTAAAAGGTAAGTGTTCAATCAATTTCGTTTGTTCCTATCATCTATTATGATCAGCGATTGATTATTATTTTTATTATTGGTTTGAACAACATACTTTTCATATATTTTTTTGTAAAAGTGTATTTTCTTTTTCACGACATGTCACATGCCACGTCATTAAAATAAATGGAATTAACGATATGTTAAACTGTGATTATTATTGGTAGCGAAAATAAAAGTTGAAATTATCACTAGTTAAATTATCAGTTGGGATTAATATTGACCAATAATTAATAGTTTTGATTATTAAATATCTAATTTTTCAATTTTGATAAACTAATTTAATAATTCATTTAGTTTTTATCTATTGATTTCTTAATTTAATTATGTTTACTATCAACTAAATTGTTTATTCATATTGTTTTGAATATACTTATTTTAATAGTCAAATAGGATTCAATTATAAAGTTAAAAGGGAAAAAAAACATTTATTGAGATATTTATATTGTAGGTTAGTATCCGTTTGAGATAACTAGTTTTAATTTTACACTAGTCAATTATATGTTATATTATCCAAGAAACTATTCATATATTTAAAAATTACAAATGTAACTTTTTATTTTTAGAATCGCATGTAATATGTAATTAATTATAAGAAATATTTATAAATTTATTAATTATATCGTTTTAATATTATGAACTCATGTAATACATGAGTTTCTAACGTAGTGGTGTAAATATAGAAGTAGAATTAAAGTGTGTGTATGTCGTTTACAACAAAAACAAAAGAATAAATAACTATAATATTAGGTTGTACATTTTGTGATTGAGTTGGGCAATAATGCCCAAACTCTCGTTTTATAGCGTTGGGGAAATTTATGTTGCATAGCACAGGTGAAAAACGAAAAAAATCACACGCTTAGCATGAGCGAAAAAAAGAGGGTATTTTAACTCGAGCCATTATAAAATAATTAAATGGAAATTTAATCATATAGTTAATTGCACGATTGGTCCTCGTGTATACCCAGATTGTAGGATTGGTCTCAAGTTTTAAAAAATAATATCATTGGTCCTAATTGTTTGCTAAATACTAACACTCGTGGTTTTTGACATGGATAGACGTTAAATTTTCCAATTAAATAGATGTGAAATGATCAAAGTACCCCTTTGTCACACCCTCAATTTCCACAAACGGGGTAATACCGTTAGACGTGTGACATACCAGGAACTCAGCCACTGGTTACACCAAACGACACATCAATTATAAAACATAATTTCCAGTTAACATTTGAAATTTCCAAAAACAGAGTTAATAATGTAAACGTGAAAATAATTGCGGAAACGTAAACATTTATAAATTAAGCAGCGCAAAACACGCGCAACCCAAAGGAATGTTATTTGTAGAAAACATTGTTTAATCGTTCAAAGTAATCAGAATGTATGCAAGAATGAGATGCTCCTACTCATGAACACCTTAAGGACCTGAAAGAAACATGTTAAAGTGTCAACACAGGATTGGTGAGTTCACAGTTTTAACAGAAAATAGTAAGTAATAGTAATGAAATCCAGATTAAGTAATCAAAGCATATAAGTAGGTAGCTAGCCCACAACAAGTCACTATGTGTATGAATTTCACGACCGAACTGACAGTAATAATATAATGAATGCCCCGGCTATGGATACCAGACCACAACACAGTAAAACAGGCTAACCATTCACCCGTTTGACCTCCAGTCAAGCTAGCGCGACTAGCCCGGGTGGGGTTTGTCAAACCAATAGATCTACTAACAATGAGACGTAGTGGTATCACAATGGTAAACCAGTATATGCAGTATTACCAATCTAGAGTTACCGTATAGTTTATGAAAAGCATCATGTTTCTCTCCCCCAAAAGAGAGTATAGTGTGAAATTGGGGCTGTAAACTCACCTTAATGCACAACACCAGATAAAGGCAAACACAAGCGATTTGGTCTCCGAATAACCTGAATGCATGTTTAATATTTAATTAATATTAAATATTAGCAATAGATTCGTACGGTTTCGCGTTTCATGACTCCGTTACGATGTGGGCCATCGATAAACCCATTCACACACAAACACATGCAAGACCAATTCGTCTCGAATGCATAAAACCCAATTATCATGTATAAAAGTACACTTTAGTTAACTAACATTTTTTATAATAAAATCCATACGTTAGTAATACGTCATCCACATATCACAGATGCGCAACGACCCAAACGAGGTACACCCTTATAATGTATATTACACACATAATATACATACACACTTAAAGTAAACACATATATAACATTCTTACTAGCACACATTTAGACCCAAAACATGCACATCCTAATACCAAAACATTCTTAACTAGCACACATTTAGACCCACACCACAAACTAAACATCAACATGAACCATACATCCATATGCATGACTACCACCCACACAGGCTTGTTAACATCCACAACCATACTCACAACTCACAGCCACATGCACACACATACATCATCACGCACACATGGCAGAAATAACACCCATGACACCCACATATCACATGAAAACAAAATACATTAGCCCATAAGCATTCTCCCCCGAACCACCCATACAATCAGCCCCACGAATATATATATATATATATATATATATATATATATATATATATATATATATATATATACACACACCAACTTCATGACTACACCAAAGGGAACACACCATAACGCCTTCCCACTCGAAACCCCACACCAACAGAACCCATGCACGCAAATACATGATAATACATACAATATACAAGCGAACCCACCTAGATAACCCCAGTGGAAAACCCCACAGAAACAACTACATGACGGCATAGACACATGAGCATACGCAAAGCATAACAACCACAATCACACACGAAACAAACACATAGAACACACCCACACACAACGCACTCACACACGCTAACGCACACACAGCCACCCTTTCTCACAAAAACCCAAAACCATGCCCACTTCACACGCAAAAAGCATCAATACATACATCCACGCTCGAACATACCGATACACGTAACTTACACACAGATGCCAAAGGAACACACAAGAACACACACTAAATATATATATATATATTATATATATATATATATATATATATATATATATATATATATATATATATATATATATATATATATATAACCGCACATACACGAATAACAAACCCGCACCCCCAATAGGTGAAACCCTCGGCCAAAGCACTAAACCGATCGCACCACGCACCCACAGATACACACAATAAGCAGAAAACACATACGCACGTAGAAAAAAACAAGATCAAGCCACCTATATCGCAACCGAAACCGTAACCGAAACCGACGCATGAGACGAATGAGATAATATAGCTTACGGGCTGCAATAGTCTACCCTTGCTATCGCCGGAGGAGCTTCGGATAACCACCTGAGTTCGGATGAGAGGAAACGGGAGAAGGCTGCCGTCGGGTTGTTAGGGTTGGAATTTCAGATGAGAGGAAATGGGGGTGAGGAGTCGGTTAGGGGGGTTTGGGTACATAATGGGGTTAAGTTTTTCCATTGCCACTTCTAGTCCCTCCAATTAACTTATCTTGCATTTTAGCTTAATTAAGTTTAGTTAGTTTAGGGTTAATTATTATTAATAGTTATAATAATAATCATTATCATTTAACAATAATGGAATTGATTTATTTTAAATTATCGGACATAAATATGATAACGCAACGATGCTAAGCTGAAAGCCCGAATTGTCACATCATCCCCTTGTTGAAGGAATTTTCATTCCGAAAATTGGAACACCAGGGTCAACGAACGACTAGTGAACAAGCTGGTCAGTTATCTGGAACATAGACAAGATAGGGAGGATTTCTGAACAAACCGAAAACAAAGAAACGCAAGGTTTCGTGAGAGCTGCGACATCATCCCCTTGTTGCAAGGAATTTCGTCTCGAAATTTAAGGAAAATATATCTTAAAACGATACCTTAAGAAGTGAATTCCTGAATGAAAGGAAGTTGTTCTTCAATCTCCGGTTCATCTAATGGAATGACGAGTGATTCATCGGCTAGACACTTCTTCAAGTTTGAAACATGGAACACATTATGAACGCCATCGAGTTCCGCAGGTAAGTCTAGCTGATAAGCTACTGGGCCGATTCTCTTGATAATTTCAAACGGTCTGACATATCTAGGGTTTAGTTTCCCATGCTTCCCAAGCGTATCGCACCTTTCCAAGGTGAAACCTTTAACAACACCTTGTCACCGACTTTAAATTCTAAAGGCTTATGGTGTTTATCTACGTAGCTCTTTTGTTGATCTCGTGCCACTGCCATACGGTTACGAATTTGCATGATCTTCTCAATCGTCTCGTGCACAAGCTCAGGACCTGTAAGTTGGCTTTCTCCAACTTCTGCCCAACAGATAGGTGATCGGCACTTATGCCCATACAGTGCCTTAAATGGTGTGGCCTTGATGGAAGTGTGATAACTGTTATGTAGGAGAACTCAACCAATGGTAAATGAGTTTCCCAACCGCTGCTAAAATCAATCACACAGGCACGCAACATGTCTTCCGGTGTCTGGATCGTACGCTCACTCTGACCATCGGTTTGCGGATGATACGCAGTGCTCATATCCAGCCGCGTTCCCAATGATCGCTGCAAAGATTGCCAGAAATGAGAAGTGAACCGAGCATCATGATCAGATATGATAGATATTGGCACACCATGCCGAGAGACTATTTCCCTTAAATAAATTCACGTCAGCTTCTCCATTCGATCATTCTCTGGGATTGCCAGAAAATACGCGGATTTTATTAAGCGATCTACTATAACCCAAATGGTATCACATCCGCTAGGAGTCCTAGGTAACTTTAGGATAAAGTCCATTGAGATCTACTCCTATTTCCACACTGGAATTTCTGGTTGCTGAAGTAAACCGGATGGTCTCTGGTATTCCACCTTAACCTTAGAGCAAGTTAGACATCTGCTTACGTAGGTGGCAATCTTAGCTTTCATGTTCAGCCACCAGTAAAACTCCTTCAGATCTTGGTACATCTTGTCTGAACCCGGATGAATTAAGTAACGTGACTTATGAGCTTCATCCATTATCAGCTCTCGTAAGTTCCCATACTGTGGTATCCAGATTTGTTCCATGAAATAACGGATTCCATCAGTCTTGTTCTCTAATTGCTTCTCCATTCCTCGCATGGATTCTGCCTTCAGATTCTCAACTTTCAAGGCCTCATATTGAGCAGCCTTGATTTTCACTAGCAGATCGAAGTGGATGGTCATTTGCAATGCGCGTACCCGACGTGGTTTCGATGTTTCCTTTCGACTGAGAGCGTCAGCTACCACATTAGCTTTACCCGGGTGGTACTTGATTGCACAGTCGTAATCATTGATTAATTCTAACCACCGTCGTTGCCGCATATTCAGCTCCTTTTGATCATATATGTGCTGGAAGCTCTTGTGATCTGTATAGATTGTGCACTTGGTTCCATATAAGTAGTGCCTCCAGATCTTCAAGGCAAACACTACAGCTCCTAGTTCTAGATCATGCGTTATGTAATTCTTCTCATGCACCTTGAGTTGTCTAGATGCATAAGCTATGACATTATTGTGTTGCATCAGTACACATCCCAAACCCTGGATGGATGCATCACAGTAAACAACAAAGCCATCAGTCCTCTCTGGCAAAGCTAGGACCGGCGCTCTGTAGAGTTTGTCTTTAAGCGCCTGAAATGCTGATTCCTCTTTGCTGCCCCATTTGTAGATGTAATCTTTCGTGTTTTCGTTAAATTAAAGTTAACCCTATTATGTTCTTGTAAGGACTATTTATGTCATTTATAAAACTTTGAGGGCTTGTTTATGCTTGTTTCTTAGTTAATTTAGAAGTTAATAAATTAATTCATTAAATAATAATAATAGTAATAGTAATTACCACATTTGTTTAATATTATAAAACTTAACATTGAGTTATGATAATAAAAATAATAACAATAATAATAATCATAATAATAATGGTTATAAAAATATTACATGTTATTATAACTCTTGTCCACATTTAAAGCATAATAACAAAAAAATAATAATAATACTAAAAATAAAATAAAAATAATAATAATAATGGAATTAATAAATTATAAAACTTAAATAATTAACAAGATAGATTAATGTTAAAAACTTAAAGCTTAATTAAGTCAAGGGGGCTTTATGTCAATTTGGAAACTTAAAAAGAAAGTTTTCACATAAAATAACAAACCTGCAAACCTAAGGGACTAAAATTGTAAAATCTTAAAACCTAACCCACCATCCCCCAATCGCCCGCATTTCCGATGACATTCCGGCCCACCCTCCGGCCAAACTCCGGCGAGGGTTAAACATCCAATATTCAGCCGGTTTAACCAAATTAAACCATTTTCTTTCGAATGTTAACACAAATCGAACCCATAACCGCTGTTAATTCGGTTGAAATGATGGTTCCATTAAGAAAACACCTGAAACCGAAACATACCAATCGATTCAACATAAAATCCGTTGAATTGAGCCGTTTGATCGACTAGAAACGTTTGTTCAATCATTGCGAAACTAAATGAGAAGTTTAATTTGAGTTAAACAACCATTTAATCATCTAATCATAACCGAAACAATCGAATCAAAGGCGAAACCCATTCAGGGCGAAATCCATTCGGGGCGAAATCGTCCAAATTGAATCTATATAACAGAGGGGAATCATCCCAATTGACCCCGTTCAACTCTCTGCAACCTCAATTTCTCTAAAACCTCACACAAATATCGAATTCATACTCCCTGTTCATCGCATAAAGAACTGAAGCTAAACCGGGTTAAACCATTTCAATTCGTGCATAATCAGGTAAGTTGAACACATCCACACACTCGTTTCCATCTGGGGAATGAAAGCCCCAACATTAATTTGGTTAATAACATCGAATTGATGATCAATTTCGGATTCAATCGTTCTAGGGTTCATGCGAAATGGGGGGTTCTGTTTAATAATTGCTTTTAAATATTCAAACCTAAACCTAATCAGATTTGGGGCGCTGGCCCGCCGGTTAAAGTTTTGGACTCATACATAGGGGACCCGGGTTTGAACCCGGGCATCCTCAACCATATTTTTTTTAGGCTTTTCAGCCTTTAAAAAAATTATAATTTTTTTTAATAATTATAAAAATCATTTTTGTAAACTTTAATTACTTTTAAAGTCACATAATTTATTTCTAAATTTCTTCATTTAAATACTTTAATATTTTATTTTGTATAAAACTTTTTTTTTCTTTTTACAAATGTCATACTTAGATTATTTTTATAAAATAGACTTTAAATAATAGTTTAAATTAATAAGTTATTATTGGCCAATAAGTTAATTATTGTTTAATCATGTTTATTTCAAATAATTATAAAAATTTATTTGCATCTTATATTTAAACTTTACAAGTTATTATAAAGGATTTAATTTATTTTCTCCATATTAAATTACCTAAATGGTATATTTCTTTCATTAGATTAAAATATATATATGATTTCAATAGCTAACCTTATTTATTTATAAAAAACCCCAAATTCCTATTGAAACCCTAGTTCGCGTTTAATCGTTAATATTACCTTTAAACTTAACCTTGAAATATATACGTTAGGTATCTTGTAAAAGGAATCGTTGGAGCACCGTTTAATTTCTTGTTATCATCTTATATATATAAGGTGAGTTTTCATGCCCCTCTTTTACTTTATTTCACACCTTTTGGGATGAAACATGTTAACTTTATAAACTTGCACTTGTAAACATCTTGATACTTGTAAATGCACATGCAATTCATCTTTACTTTTTTTTGTCATGGTTATTTGTAATATTGTGAGTCTTATATGATGAACATTATATGTTGACAATCATTAACTATTGTTAGCCTGGCAACGTCATAGATCTATGGGCCTGACAAGCCTATTTGGTGCTAAAGCCGAGGTATTGCCGCTCCTAGTGTCGTATTCTTGAGCACTATGGGAACCAAGTACACTTAGCTAATCGTTTAATCTTGTAATCTTGTAATCTGTCAAGGTTTGATTGTAGCTATATGTTATCTATAAACTTGCTTATTCGAAACCATTGACATGAATTGCTACTTGTAAACTTTTATAAATATATGTATGCTTAACCCATGGAAACTCATCAACTTTCAAAGTTGACCCTTTATTTTTAACATGTTTCAGGAAATACACAAGGTTGATGATTATCTTTTGAAGCATGCTTACACCTAGGATTTGGACCTAGGAAAATAAATAATATGTCTTGAAACTTGAAACTTGAACTTTTGTTATTTTTATTTCGTTAAGACTCTTGGATGTAATGTTTATTTAATCTTATGATAATCATATTTACAATTAATGGTAGCGTTATGTGGCTGTGAACAATTTTAACCCTCACATCTCGACGTTTCTGCCATTAAGGTTGGGGTGTGACAGTAAATGGTTCCCTTGTGAGTTAGGGCAGTCAAAGGTTGTGCCAACTTTGAGAATCCTTCGATAAATCGTCTATAATAGCCTGCCAAACCAAGGAATTATCGCACCTCAGTAGGCGTTTTCGGTGTCGGCCAATCCTTGATTGCTTCAATCTTTGAAGGAACTACATGTATACCCCTTTCGTTCACCACATGCCCAAGAAATTGCACTTCCCGCATCCAGAAATCGCATTTTGAGAACTTTGCATAAAGTTGTTCATTCTTCAACAAATCCAGAATGATTCTCAAGTGTTCTTCATGATCTTCCTTATTCTGAGAGTAGATTAGTATGTCATCAATAAAGACAATGACAAACTTATCCAAATAAGGCTTACAAACATGGTTCATGAGGTCCATGAAAACTGCTGGAGCATTGGTTAGTCCAAAAGGCATTACCGCGAACTCGTAGTGCCTATAGAGAGTCCGGAATGCCGTCTTCGGAATGTCTTCCTCCCGAACCCATAACTGATGATAACCTGATCTCGGATCAATTTTGGAATAGTAGCTTGATCCTTGCAATTGGTCAAACAGGTCATCAATACGCGGGAGTGGATATCTGTTCTTGATCGTCACCTTGTTCAGCTCCCGGTAGTCAATACAGATTTTGAAGGTTCCACTTTCTTTTTCACGAAAAGCACTGGAGCACCCAAGGGTGAAGAGCTGGGACATATGAATCCCTTGTCTAGCAATTCCTGCAATTACTTAGACAACTCTTGTTGTTCGTTCGGTGCCAAATGATACGGCGCCCGAGCGATCGGAGCTGCTCCAGATGCTAACTCAATTTGGAATTCTACCTGCCTGTGAGGAGGAAGGCCAGGTAAGTCTTCGGGAAATACTTCCGAAAAGTCCCTGACAACTGGAATATCTTTGATACACTTTCATCCGCCTTCTTTTCTGTAACTAATGCTAATAAAGCAAAATGCCCTTTCCAAAGACATTTCTGTGCCTTCAGATATGAGATGATGCAGACCATAGCACCAATCTTGTCACCTTCAACCGTAAGAATCTCATCATCCAAGATAGGTAACTTGATCAGTTTCTCCTTGCAGATGATCTCAGCATTGTTCTTGGATAACCAATCCATCCCAACTACTACGACAAAACTATTGAGTGTGACAGGAATAAGATCTATGTTGAAGGTATGTCCAGACAAGCCTAGCTTATAATTGCTAAATACTTAAGTGGCTTTTATCGTTCTACCATCAGCTATTTCTATGACATACTCAAAATTCAAGTCGGTAGGTACTACCCCTAGTACTTCACTAAACATATTGGACACATAACTCTTATTAGCACCAGAGTCAAATAACACAGAGGCATAACAACCATTTATAGTGAATCTACCAGACACTACAGTAGGGTCATATCGAGCCTCACCTGAGCCAATGACAAAAGCTCTGCCTTTGCCACTACCGCTTCCGCCACTGTTGTTGTCCTTTGGTTTGTCAGCCATACCACTATTACCATTTCTCCTAAGCTTCGGGCATTCCCTCTTGAAGTGACTAGGTTGTCCACATTAAAAACACATGGTCTGATTATTTTTTTGATGTCGCTGCTGCTGAGGTGCTTTTGCTGAGAGGTTTACCATGCAATTCTTGGTAGCATGCCCAAATCTTCCGCGCCTTTCACAGGTGTTCTTCGTGCATTGCCCGTTGTGATGAAACTTACACTTGTTGCATTTTGTAAGGTTGCCATGGTAACCACCAAAACTACCTGAGTCTTGCGTAGGTTGTGGTTGGTTGAATTTCTTGTTTTGCTGTTGTTGGGGAGTGGAGGATGAGGATTGTTTTCCATTGGTAGAAGGTTCCCATTCTCTCTTGTTGTCATTGGAACTGGATGCAGCACCGCGCAAGGGCAGCTTGCCCTGCGCGACTGCCTGATCCATTAGCTGGTGCGCCAGTCTGATCGCCTCCTATATGGTGTTTGGTCTTGAAGCAGTGACCATGCTCTGGATTTCTGGAGATAACCTATGCAAGTATCTCTCAATCCTCAAGGAAGGAGGGTGGATCATATTAGGGCACAGAGTGGCAAGCTCATGTGAGCGAGTGGTGTATGCCTCGATCTCAAAACCCGTCATCTTCAAGTTCCAGAATTCTATTTCCAGCTTCTGCACCTCGTCACGGGGGTAGTATTCTTCCTTTTTCAGCTTTTTAAAATCTTCCCAGGTGGTCTGATTGGCAATCTCAATACCCAACATTTGTACCTGGGTGATCCACCAGGATAAAGCAGCTCCATCCAGAGTGCAGGTAGCGTACTTCACTCTACTCTCAGCAGGGTAGTTGCATATCTCGAACACATACTCCAATTTTTCAAACCAGCGAAGCAGTCCCACCGCTCCTTCTGTTCCCTTGAATGGGTTAGGCTTGCAGTCCATGAAGGACTTGAAAGTATAGATTCCTTGACCTGCAACAATTTTTGATCAGGACCTTGGAATTTTAATGGATGTTATAATTTGACAGAATTGACGGAATGTTAACTTCAGAAATGAGGTTGATATAGCTTACCAATTGGAGCGGGATGAGGGTTAGGATTGTGGTTAGCCACTGCATCAGCCACATGCTGATTGATTAGTGCGGCCAATTCCGCTGGAGTCATGTTGATCGTACCATGACCACGTCCTCGTCCACGTCCAAGCATTCTTAACAATCACAACATACGAAAATAAGTAAATATGCAACATAGAAACTTCATTTAAGTATAAGAAATTAAAAGAATTTAGCACACATAACTAAATGTTCAAACAATAATTTCTGGTAAAATAAATTGTAAATACGTCTACAATTAATCAAACCAAATATCAAGATTCAAAAACATAAGTCGGATGGGAAACAACCCTTCCCATCTAGGTGTGAAATAAATGAAAGTCTGATAAACGAATAGAATGAATAGAAAAGAGAAATCAATGTGAATCGTCTGATCCAGAGCTATCCTCAGGCTCGTCCTTGGGCTGCTCCTCAGGTTCTTCTTCTGGCGCCTCCTCTTGCTCCTCTTCTGGATCTTCCTCAATAGGTTCCTGCGTTGCGTTAAGTGCGTTGAATTGACCCTCAAGAGTATCGAGTCGCTGAGTATTAGCAGCTATCTCCACCTCGTCGCCAATTACACGTTCAAATAAGTCAGTGACACGGCCCACATGCTTGTTATGACGATCAACCAACACGTTGAGTAGCTTCTTTAATTCCTTGATCTCCTCGGCTGATTCCCGTACTACTTTCTTCAATGCTCTGTTATCATCCCACAGCTTGGCAACGTGGTTACGCTCGAGGTGTAAAGTGACTGCCATAGCAGCCTTGGCCTGTTCGGGAGGACAGGAAGGGGAGGTAGGGTAGGGGCATTAGGATTCCTAGCCGGAGTGGACCTAGTACGAGGCCTGCGTTCAGGAGGTAGAGGGACATTTTTCTCCTGAACTAGACTGGTCATATACTAGGGATAGTATTCCCACTTATGAACTGGTGGGTACTGTGGTAAGGCAAACGACTAGTCGTAATCGAACTCCTCGTTGTTATTAGGGCGCACGGGCCAGTCGTACGGACCTGTAGGTGGAGGTATAAAATCATAGTAAAGGGGTCTCTTTGATCGAGAAGAAGAAGAAGGAGGTGTAGATAAAGAAGAAGCCATTCCTGCAAAGAACCGCTCATAGGAATGAGCAACAGCAAGCAATCCAGCAAGTAAAGCAAAAAGGCAAGAACAACTAGTGAAGCTAAACATGTCTACATGCGTGTAACTAAGACATCAGGCTATAGTCTAAATGCAATGCAAATGAAATGCAAATTTATTTTAGTTCGCTATAACCATTGGCTCTGATACCAATCTGTCACACCCTTAATTTCCACGAACTGGGTAATACCGTTAGGCGTGTCACATACCAGGATCTTAGCCACTAGTTACACCAAACGACACATCAATTACAAAACAAAATTTCCAGTTAACATTTGAAATTTCCAAAAACAGAGTTAATAATGTAAACGTGAAAATAATTGCGGAAGCGTAAACATTTATAAATTAAACAGCTCAAAACACGCAACCCAAAGGAATGTAATTTGTAGAAAACATTGTTTAACCGTTCAAAGTAATCAGAATGTATGAAAGAATGAGATGGTCCTAGTTGTGCGCACCTTAAGGACTTGAAAGAAACATGCTAAAGTGTCAACACAGGGTTGGTGAGTTCACAGGTTTAACAGGGAACAGTAAGTAATAGTAATGAAATCCAGATTAAGTAATCAAAGCATATAACTAGGTAGCTAGCCCACAACAAGTCACTATGTGTATAGATTTCGCAACCGAACTGACAGTAATAATATAATGAATGCCTCGGCTGTGGATACCAGACCACAGCATAGTAAAACAGGCTAACCATTCACCCGTTTGACCTCCATTCAAGCTAGCGCGACTAGCCCGGGCGGGGTTTGTTAAACCCAGCAGATCTACTAACAATCACCTCGCTAATTACATATTAACGGTCCGAATGAGGCGTAGTGGTATCACAATAGTAAACCAGTATATGCAATATTACCAATCTAGAGTTACCGTATAGTTTATGAAAAACAACATGTTTCTCTCCCCTAAAAGAGAGTATAGTATGAAAGTGGAGCTGTAAACTCACCTTAATGCACATCACCAGATAAAGGCAAACACAAGCGATTAGGTCTCCGAATAACCTGAATGCATGTTTAATATTTAATTAATATTAAATATTAGCAATAGATTCGTACGGTTTCGCGTTCCACGACTCGGTTACGATGCGAGCCATCGATAAACCCATTCACAAACAAACACACGCAACACCAATTCGTCTCGAATGCATAAAACCAATTATCATGTATAAAAGTACACTTTAGTTAATTGACATTTTTTGTAATAAATCCATACGTTAGTAATACGTCATCCACATATCACAGATGTGCAACGACCCAAACGAGGTACACCCTTATAATGTATATTATACACATAATATACATACACAGTTAAAGTAAGCACATATATAATATGACCAGGGTGCTTAACCACCAGGCACATCATAATACCAAAACATTCTTAACTAGCACACATTTAGACCCATACCACAAACTAAACATCAACATGAACCATATATCCATATGCATGACTACCACCCACACATGCTTGTTAACATCCACAACCCATACTCACAACTCACGGCCAAATGCACACACATACATCATCACGCACACATGGCAGAAATAACACCCACGGCACCCACATATCACATGAAAACAAAATACATTAGCCCATAAGCATTCTCCCCCAAACCACCCATACATCAGCCCCACGAATACACACACACACACACACACACACACACACACATATATATATATATATATATATATATATATATATATATATACACCAACTTCGTGACTACACCGAAGGGAACACACCATAACACATTCCCACTCAAAACCCCACACCAACTGAACCAATGCACGTAAATACATGATAATACATACAATATACATGCGAACCCACCTACATTACCCCAACGGAAAACCCCAATGGGGTTAAGTTTTGCCATTGCCACTTCTAGTCCCTCCAATTAACTTATCTTGCATTTTAGGTTAATTAAGTTTAGTTAGTTTAGGGTTAATTACTATTAATAGTTATAATAATAATCATTATCATTTAACAATAATGGAATTCGATTTATTTTAAATTATCGGACATAAATCTGATAACGCAATGATGCTAACCTGAAAGCTCGAATTGTCACACCCTTGATAACATTTAACTAATTACATACACATATAATAGTAATGGGTCCCACTCAACCCACCCCAACTCCTGTTCTTCCCCTCCACCACATCAATCGCTTAATCTGTAACCCACCGTCAATGCCATCACCGGCCTCCAAAGAAACCGATTGTATTCTCCATCCATCAATATCACTCCAATTTGTCTCGGCCACTATCACTATCACTCCAATACTCTTATTTATAATAGTAAAGGTATTTTAGTCTTTTCACCTTTACTTAACTAGAAATTTTAACACTAATCAATCAAGTCAAGGACCATCGATGTTATGTTTATCAAACTCTTTGAACCATGGATATAATTTTTTAAAAGTTGAGATCAATCCTATGAAATAGGCATACTACAGGGGACAACCATGTAATTAACTCTTAATTATATAAATAAAAAATTAAGCTTAGTAGGGATTATATTGGTAGATTTAAGCACAATTGCCAAAACAAATAAGGAAAATATCATTTAAGATGGATACGTTTAAGAAAAACATCAAAAATTTAAAATGATAGAAATTAAACTAAGACTAACATTAAGTATCACTCATTTATCAACGTTGGTGGCCACATGCCACCGAAAACACCACCACAAAAAATCTAAATATGTTGTAAAACTAACCTAATATTAAAACAATATAAGACAGAAATATAGAGGGAGAGAGGTTTTTATTATTGATGATCTCTACAAATAAGATACAAGAGGTATTTATAGGAGTAGGAAATATAATCCTTTCATAACTCCAATAAACATTTAAATAACATAATAAACATATCTCTAATAAAGTCTATCTAGTGATAACTACAATAAATAATATTTATAACACTCCCCCTTGATTACCAACTTAATACGCTAGAAGATGTTGACTCGTTAAAGACCTTGCTAGGAAAACCCAGTTAGACAAAACCATAGCTAAGGAAAAAAGAGTACAAGGCGTATTAACTCTCCCTGTTTGCATGAACTATGTTGCCTCATTAAAAACCATACTAAGAAAACCCAATGGGACAAAACTTAGTAAGAAAAAAACAGTGCAACTTGAATAATACTCCCCCTCTTTTAAAAATGCATCATTTAAGTAATAAGTGTTGATCTTCTATGAAGTTGATGATTCGTCGGTGATCCCTTACTGTTTAATTGCTGAAGCTTATCAATGATGTATCGTCTTCAATGAAACTTTAGTGCCTTTTTTTATAAACAAATACCACAAGATTTAAATTTGTGTTACATTACCTGCATCTGCAAAACTAACTAAACTTGTTTTGATGTGTTAGTAAATATAAACTCATATTTTTCATATCTTGCAGATATTAAAATACTTTAATTAACATAGTTCATTGTCTATTCATTGGACACTATATAAATAATATATCTAATCTTGTATAACTAGAAAGAAACAATTATATATCAATTGCAATGAACTACGAACTTCTAGATTAATTTTATTTATTTATTTGATAAAAGATGATGATTGGAAAACATTTTAACGTATTTCAAATGACAAGTTTAATCCATATTAAATATTTCAACATCCACTTGATGCAGTTTGATTGACTGATAAAACACAAATGTTATTTCAACATATCAAATCATAAATTTGAAACTTCATCTTTCGTTTCAAAATATTCTTTCAATAATTTGAACTCTTTTAATCAATTGAAAAGATACAATCATATCGTCAACATATAATATGATACTTATGCACCTCATGCTATTCTTTTCATAAAAGCATATGGAAGAACTACATCAATTAATATTTATCTTTTTGAGATAATCATCGAGTAGATTATACCATACTTACCTTGACTACTAATTAATCCATATTCACTTACATAACACATTTCTTGAAGACTTGATGTCAATGCTTTTGGTATTTACGATCATTCACAAACTTCATTTGGTATTGACTAATTACTTATGTGCATACAATCATCAAGAATTTTGGCACATAAACTTTTCACCTTTAACACATGATATTTGTATCATATGTAAAGTTATAATCAAATAAACTTCCAAAATAAATATCTCTCCATTCTTGTATATAGATTCATTGAGATACCATCATCAACATGTATAATTTCATTTGTATGTGCTTATTGGTGTACAAGATTTATATCTTTAAGATGTTTTCAATTACCCTTTAAAGACTCAACAGTTTTGAAAACTTATATGGAGTTCAAGTTATATTCAATGCGATAACGTATACACTAATCATAATGCATTCGGATCCAAATATGTATAATAATAGTGTTCTCGAGAACTCACTTTATATGTTATAGCAGTTTAAATAATTCATTAAGTTTCATGTAAGTTTTAGTATTGAGTGAATCATGACATTTGTTCATCGCATATCAATTCTCTCTTTGTACTACCAGACTAATGGAGTGTTGTTACGTTATTACATCCACCAGAAGAATGCGTCTCCTCATACTGTATTATAGGTCTTTGCCAAAATCCTTGTACCAACAAATTTTCTTTGCATCTTTCTTTTATTATTTCAAATAATTCATTCGCACAAAAGACCTCATTTATAACCAACATATTAGAGAATTCAACTCCGCCTTATTTCCGTATGTTCATTTTGGCCAATCATTATACATTTCTATTTAAAGGCAAATTTTAGTTCTTGATCATCATCTATTTTCATCATTTCAAGCGCTGCATATAAAGTATTATCAACGTCGATTTTATTTCGACTCCATGTATTTAGACATAATATGTATATTGAGATCTCTTTATTTTCATGTATTTGATGTTCATCCAGAACTATCATGTCTATTGTCTTTGTAGGAGACCCTTATATCATACCTCGACTTGACCATTTTATACTTGCTCCTTTTTTGAGAATTTTTATTCATGGAATCGACCAGTCTATCACGATTCAGACATGCCATAGACTCATTACCAATATAAATCTTAACTGGAGCATTAGTAGTTAGTATATGTGACTTAGTCACTCTTTATAGGTTAATGATTATGTCTGGTGATTGATTCACTAATGAATTATCTTTCGAACTTTTGGTTCATATCTATTTGTTTGAGGATCATGTTAATACACTGATAAATCATTGCTATATTTTTCACTGTCCAACTACTTTTTATCTTCCCGTAATGTTGGAAAATATTGATTAATCAATATGCATAATTAATAAATTAAGCCATAGATAAATTTATAAGTAATGGCTCTATATTTTAATTATAGATATTATGCATGCCCATGATATATTCCCAACTTTATTTAAACTATCATCTTTATGCGTTGTGGTGGAACAATTGTAATATATACTGCACAACCAAGAAACAATTCAGTTGAGATCTATTTGGTGTTTCTAACCAAAAACCAACTTTAATAGGGAGAAAGTCTTACAACTTCTTGGCTTGATGTGAATTAATGTTTTTGCATGTAAAATAACATGTTCACAAATATGAACATTTGCTCTCATGATCTTTGGTTTTGCAATCAACTGAGTGGTCATCTTAACAAAAGCAATTTATGCATGAACTTAAGCCATATAAAGTTAAACACTTATTCCAATAATCATTAGTATTTTGAGAATTAAACTCACCGTTTTTACCCAAAGTGATATGATAATATGGAATCATGTGCTTGCTACCTCGTTAGCTAATCCACACACATACAAATTCAAGTTGTGAATTTGACAACCATTTAGACGAATTATAGATTTTAAACCTCTAAATGATATATACGCTAGGATATGTGTATCGTATATCGCTTCCAGAATTTAGGGATTCACATCTTACTTTAGTTGGTAAATAAATAATTTTTCTTGAGAGCAAACATTGCTTGCTTAGTTATCAAGAAAAATACTTCAATTCTTTAATACTTTTCACATCACCTTTGACTCGGTGTGGTTTAACCGGTCATGCCAATTATCAATCATGATCCATAAATCTTTGCTTATGATCACATATGCTTTGTCCGTAATTATGCTTACAATATAGAAAATACGAGAGAGCAATGTATTCTCACCTCATACTATCATGGATAGTACTTGTATCTATTTCTTATTTTACTCTCTTGCAATTAATTTCTTAGTTTGCCACCGTAGTGGTCAATCTTATTATTTTATGATCATCATTACAATTTTTTTAATTGTGTCCATAATCATGACATTTGCAATGATCATGATATAACCAGATCCACTTTAGGTGATGTAGTAGAACTATACAAGTTTTATGGCTTTTTATTATATTCTCGGACTCATGGATATGAAACCCTTTCAAACCTCTCATACAATCGGTTTCTTAGGTTGCCACTATGGTGGTCAATCTCATTATTTTCATGATCATCATTACAATCTTAATTATGTCTATAATCCTGATATTTACGATGGTCATTATATATTACATTCAATATAGAAAGTAGAAGAGATTTAGAAAAATTATGTGATCATTATATTTCCATACTCTTGTAATAATAATGATATTTCAAAAGCATACTAAAGTATGACAATAAAAATTATTTTATTAACTTTTTCTCATGAATAATCTTTCCATAACATAACATCATTGAGAAACAATTATATGTCCGAGTCATATAAGACTTTTCGGTCTTAAATCTTACGACCTTTTATAAATCGATAATAATATTCAACGAGTGTGACACTTCAGATGTCATATCTAAACATATCTATACTCTTTCATTAGAATGATAATAGATCAACTACTTTTAAACTTTTATTTGCTTTTATGTAATAATCATTACTATGGAAAAGAAATATAACATAAAATTAAATCATATGATTTTTCAGCATTATAACATAGTATAATATAAAAAGTCATTTCTTATATTACAAAGATTTGAATAGTAATAATTTTGTAATAAACCCATTAAACCTCACCTTTTGTATTCATCAAAAAATTATCAATAATTATTTATAATGTTCGTGATGAAAATTGTAACATGAACAATATTGTTTAAAGAACAAGAGTAAAATAACTTATAGTATGCTAACGTTTAAAGAAGTCTAAGGTCTTAAACTAATATTAATTATGAAACAAAAATCATATTTTCATGTTTTATACTATATATATCATAAATTCAATATCACATCTCCTATCTTAATATTATCATAGCATAAAGTGTCGATATATACCACAATGTATTATACTATATAACTAAGATTATAAAAGAAATTTAAATTGGTAGATTCTCAAACTTTTAAAAGAGAGGAAACAAATTAAAACAGTAATTCAAAATAGTTCTTCTCAACAATATTTTAATAAAACTGAAATTCTAAAATTATATAATTGCAATAATGGCTTTTAAGTAATCATTCGTGTATCACATTTAGTGATGAAACTGCACATGATTAAAGACCCATTTAAGGAAATCAACGAAAGGAAAGGTGTGGAATAATCAATTAAAAAGCCGACTCATATGTAACAAAATTTTATCTTTTCTTTTATAATTATATTCTTTCAATTAAAACTATGAAACTCGTTTCAAATAATTGCATATACACATGGATATGCGATAGAATAAATTAGTATAACCTGAATCGTTGAACGGATGAACAATTGAAACTTAAACATCCTATTCATCCAGTAGACTGATTCAACGTTTGAAAACATAACTGATCTCTCCGATCCGAATGTCTATGATCATACAATTCAACTTTAAAAGCAACTCGTGCTGATAACGTGTGGTAAAACTAGCTGAGACAAAATATAGAGGGATAGAGGTTTTTTTATTATTGATCATCTCTACAAATAAGATACAAGAGATATTTATAGGAGTAGGAAATATAATCATTTCATAACTCTAACAAACATTTGAATATAAGATACAAGAGGTATTTATAGGAGTAGGAAATATAATTCTTTCATAACTCTAATAAACATTTGAATAACATGATAAGCATATCTCTAATAAATTCTATCTATATAATTGTTGATAACCACAATATAAATTATTTTAAGCAAATCAAACACAAAACTAATTGTTGGCAAGTGGTTTGGATGTTGCATCATATTTGGACAATGCTCGAATCTTGCCAACCCATTTCAAATTACTTTTCTTTGGTATTTCTTTGTTGCCTCTTTAATTTTGTTTCTAGTTTCCAGATGAATGTCGTGAAAGTAAAGGTCAGTGGCTTTTCCTTATTTTTCATTTTTATATCTACTTTATACGTTTTGACGTTCATTTACATTTTGTTGTAAATTTTGTTACCATGCTTATTTTTATATAAGTTTTTAGTTGGTTTATATTTCGACTTAAGTTTTGTTTGCAAACAAGTCGAGTTAATTATAATACGTTTTATTTGATGGTATGAATCTAAGTTTCTCTATGTTTCGACGTAAATTTAGTTCGAAAACAAGTCAAGCGATCGTAATCTATACTTTATCACGCAGCATATGGCGACATTGCATGTGCTATTGTTATCTACGTTTTGAGTTGGTTTACGTTTCGACATAAATTTTGTTTGAAAAAGAGTCGGTTCATATATAATATGTTTTATTTAATGGTATAAATTCGAGTTACTCTACATCTTAATGTAAATTTAGTTTGAAAACGAGTCAGGTCAATTATAATATATACTTTATTAGGCCAATTGTAGTCCATAACTTATCAGACCACAACGCGCAGCTAGTTAGAAAACTAGTTATAATCATAACATAAAGGGGTGTTCTTATTAGTACATTAACACATTTTTCGTTTCTATCTCTCTCTATATACATGTACATATAGAGAGAGATATTGAGAAATATAAGGTAATAAATAACACAATAGCCAATAAGCCATAGATCAATTGGTTTTCAAAACGAAGGTCATGGGTTCGAGTTTCATTTGGTGTAATATGCTTCAACTGGGACAGGGTTTTACCACAATTGGCCTTTGGTGATGCGTTTCTATTGGAATGGTGGGTGGGCCAGGTCACCAGCGCTGTCTGTGTTTGAGAGCGTGAGTGGCCTTTCACCAATGAGTTTACCCGGGTGACCGGGCTTAAAGTATTTATTGGTCGTTTAAAAAAATAACACAATTGATTTCTGAATAACCATAGTCAACTTGAAAATAATGCAATAAAAATATTTATTATATTAAATTAGTTAGAATTATTTCAAGAAGTATATGATTCTTATCGATATTACTATTTAAATCATTTGAAGTGTGTATCATTTTAATTTATCTTAAAGTTTAAAACGCCAAAGACAACTTTTGTCGAGTAAGATACAAATGTTTTATGCAATTGTTTTTAATTTTCCCCCATTTAATAGATTCATTAATTAATATATTATTAAATACATATGAGATTATATAAATCATTACATCAACTATTATCTTATTTATAATACTTTGAATTAACATTTAAATTTACATTTACTATTTATATTTTTATAAGTAAATACTGTTTAGATTAAGTATTATCTTATTAAAATGCTTAAATATATAGTTATTAGATATTTACATAACAATAACAACAACAACAATAATAATAGTACCCAAATATAATCATTGTTTAAGGTAAATCGGGTTAGATTGTGCTATCTGAAACGGCCTTAGTGACACCCATCGTATTGTGTTGCCCATCCTACTAGTATATTATTAAAGACCTATAAATTTTAGTAGAAATAAAACATAGTGATGAACTTTATAGTAATGGTCTAACGATCAAGCTTTTATAATAGTTCTTTTGGATCTTTTAGTTTTGAACGACGTTTGAAACTATCCCTAATAACCGAGTGAGCCTTTCAGAGGGAAGATAACTATCGTCATAATGATTTTGATGCTTCATGTCTAACTCACTAGAAACATCATAAAAACTAATCCTACCATTGTGTGAAAACCCTTTTGAGTCGGCTTTTCTATTAATCATTGTTTAATTTTAATAAAATAATAATAATTTCGGATTGAAATAAATACAAACATTGACAAAAAACTGAACTTTAGTTGTTGTTAATTAGAATAGGATTATACTAAGAAGAGTATTTAATCTCAAAAGCCTAAGAAAAATTGTAGCCTTGACATTTATTCTTCTATTGTTTAAAAGATGAGCCTAAATCATCTGAACTTAAAAACATAAAAAAAAACATACACTATATTTTATATAACGACAATGTACTCATTTTTATATAAAAAATATTTGTTTTTATGGTGTAATTTTGATAAAAAAAATATATATAAAAGTTATGAACGGTTGAAAAAATAGGAGAACTTGAAAAAATTCAACAAAAGTGGTTATGCCTAGAATATCACTGTAACAAACTTATTTCCTACAATTCGATCTCAACCATTGATTAAGAATATTGATTGTTAAGATTATTTCTTATACTTTTAGATTTGAAACTCTTTTTATTTAAACATTTTTCGTTTTATTATACTTTATTAAATGATGATGGTTCAAATTAAAAGAATTTTTATTTTAAAAAGTATAATAAAAAATCTTAACAACCAATCTTCTTAATCAAGTATTGATATCAAATTGTAAAAAAAAATTTGTTAGAGTACTATTTTAATCGTAGACACTTTTGTTGACTATTTCTCAAATTTTCTTACTTTTATTAAATGTTAATAATTTTCATATACGATGTTACATTTCAAAATAGTTACACCAAAAAATGATATGATATTTTTTGTTTAAAACAAATACAGTATCGTTATATAAGAAGACAAAAAAGTTAAGTTTTCAGCTTATATGAATTCTACTTAACATTATGTATTTATTACAGTTCATTGTGTCTTTTTATTTGTTATTGTATTTTTCTGAACATTATTTGTGTTTTTAAAATGAAGAATTTTAAAAACATAATCGTGAAATAACACCATTGTGTACTTTTAGTATATAAAATAAAATGATAATATAACTGTAACCCCTCGGCCTAATAGATACATTGACATATGAGTATAGAGGTTGGAAACGTAAAAGGAATGATTTAAAATGGAAACTTCAAAGGAATTAGAATTATAGGACCATAGTGGACAGCTATGGTAGTCATAAAGATCCGTCATGGAATTGAGTTTGAAACCAAGAATATGGGTTTCATACCGGACCGCAAAGAAAAACAAGTAACATTCCGCTAAGGTGATCGCGGACCACCGTGGTTCGGTTTAACAGTTCACGAGAAATATTTCATTAAGATGAAAAAAATCCTTTTTAAGTTGGTAGCGGACCACCAAGGTCGGCTTAACGTCCGCAGGGTGCCTGTCAGGCAAAACAGGTATAAAAGCCAATGAAATTCGATTTTTAACCCATTTGCAATTTCTCACCTTGGTTCTCTCTCTCTGAACCCGACACACGCTATCTTCTAACTGTTTTGGGTTGTTAGAAGGCTTGGTGTGACAATCGGAGCTCGTAGATACGCTCATTGGTGTTGAATCGGTTCTCTCTCTCTAAACCCGACACACACTATCTTCAAGCTCAAATTTGTTGTGGTAAGATGTTAACATTTCACATTGTGTATCATTATGGCATATAAGGAAACATGGAGTTTTTGAAAAGAACCAAACGGCGTCTAAGCGAATAGGATGCATAATGAAAATATGATAGGGAAAATGACCACTTTTGGATAAATGGATTTGTCACGAAATGATATCCGATATAAGTATGAGATAGATAATGTAGAATCATTTCGTAATCGTAAGGATTTCAAGAAAGGTTACCAAAAATAAATTTCGTGTGGTGGTTTAGTCCGTCTAATCACTGTGTCAGGAGTGTGCCTAAACCTTAAATCTTTAATGCATGTCCGTCAAGAGTTATAATGAAATATCGACCTGAGTCAAATAGCTCTAGCTCGAGGTCACATATATGACTAGGGTAGATCGGATGATTATATCGGGTGGGATGACGCGATGGATTTCAAGATAATGAGATTATGTCTTGACGTGAACATTTGTATGTTCATGGTTGTAAAACGCTTATGATGCTCGCCGAACAATGTGCGGACACTCTCGGTAGCTCATCATTATGAGTATGTGTCCCATTTTCTTAATTGCTTTTGGGGTTTGTAAGAAACATCTGAAGATTAAAGGCTGATGCAACTAAAGGATACTAGAACAACCAAGTCTTCCATGTATGCACTAAGAAACAAAGATGAACTACCTACGGAAGTTTTACACTCACAAATAAGTCAAAGTGAAAAATCTTCTGAAGCCAACAGTTCAGAAGAAGTTACTTCGGAAGTTTCACACTTATCAGAAAATTATTACAAGTGTGAAATCTTTCGAAGCCAAAGACTCATTTCTTCCGAAGCCAAAGATGAGTCTTCCAAAGCTTCAAAAGACAAAGTCTGTGAAGCCACTTTGCTGTGAAGACAGATTTCTTCCGAAGACAGAGAAAAGATGCTTTCTCTGAGCTACTTTTTGATAAAGCTGATGTACTTTCCGCTGCGCTCTGAAGACTCACCTGCTAACATTAGTTGGTGAAATTTCCATACTTTATCAAACAGTAGAAAAAGTCTTTGACTGTAACTTCCCACTTTTGTTCCTGTAGACTTGTCTGTATTAGATTAACCAGTGAGCTATGGCATGTCATAGTCACTAGTCAAAAGGAAATCTCCTTTTGACTGTAGATTGATCTTGTTGTCTAGATTAGTCAAAATTCCAACTGTCTTTTTGTATATTGACGGTTGTAGGTTGTAGTATAAATAGTCTCCCGTTCTTGTAATTACATATACTTGCAAACACTTGTAATAGAACTAGAGAATCAATATACAACTTCCTTGAAAACTTAATCTTGTGTTCTTGTGACTTTGTTCTTGTTCTTATAGTTCTGTCTCTTTAATATTACTTGTGTTGCTTTGTATCATCAGTGAAGTTACCAGTTCCCTATTTGAGTGGTTTAAGTGATCTAAGATCACTCCTTTTGTGAAGCTAATTGTAAACTTAAGTACCCTTACCGGTCCTACAATTGGTATCAGAGCTTTCCAGGCTCTTGATTGTAGATCTCACCATCTTAAATCCTCTTAGTTTCACACTTCACTTAACTTTTCAAATGGCAGCTATCTCAAAGGCTGATATGAAACTTGAACTATGACAAAGTCCCCACTGATCACTCCTGAGGATTTCGATACTTGGTGCCAAAAGAATGGAAGGCTTCATCAAGTCTCAAGATTCCAGGATGTGGGAGTCTGTTGTCAATGGACCTTAGTACCATGCATCACTTCAGCTGCTGGTGGTGGTATGATACCAAAGGAAAGGGATGATTTTTCTGAAGAAGATTGGAAGAAAATTGATATTGATCAGAAAGCTATGACAGCCCTTCAAACTGCTCTTCCTAACTCCATCTACAGAGGTTTCAAGAAGTGCAAGACCCCAAACAGCTATGGGATGCACTGAAGCTGATGTATGAGGGGTCCAATGAGCCAAAGAAAACAAGAAGGACCTCTTGAAGTAGCAGTTTGAAAATTTCACCTTCAAGACAGGTGAAACCATGACTCAACAATACTTCAGGTACGTTGAGATTGTGGATACTCTAGCTGATGTTGGAGTAACCATTGAGAATAGAGATTTGTTAGGAAGTCCATGTCCTCTCTTCCCAGACATGGACACCACTACTGGGTGGTCATTAAGAGTATTGAAACCTCAAGACTCTTACTCTCACTGAGTTATATGAAATACTCTGTGGATACCAGATGGAGATGAACATGCAAAACTCATCTGGTAACTCCAACACTCATTAGGGTTCAGCTCTCCATGTGGTTAAAAGGGATTGCAGAGAACCACAGCACCATCTCATCTGCTACCCGACAAATCACAAAAGGGCCTTTCATCACCTTTCTGGAGACACCAAGGGAAGGCTACATCCCTGGAAGCCCATTCCAGGAGACAAGTTCTTCACAAGCTTTTGTGTCTTTTGATAAAAGTTCAGGCAACTTTCTCTTCACCTTTGAAGACCTGGACTGTATCCATCCAGATGATCTGGATATATGGAAATAGTCCAGCAGATGCCCTAACTCACTCATAGAGCCCAGAAGTTCTACAAGAGGACTGGGAGAAGGTTTTCCAGCAATGCAGCCAGTGGAAAGTTTGGGCTGGACAAAATCAATGTGAAGTGTTACAACTTTAACCAAATGGGAAACTTTTCCAGGGAGTGAAAGGCACCAAAGTCAATGGTGGCCAAGTACAATCCAGGCCAACTACATGAGGAGCTCACCAGAATGAGAAGCCAAGACAGCAAGCTGCAGTTGCTGTTCAAGAAGGAGGCTTTGACTGGAGCTTTCAGGTTAAGAATGCTTCTCCAAACCAAGCACTAATGGCAGATCATGATGAAGCCAAGTATTGGAACATCTTTGTACTCCTGAATGCATTGTAAAGTTAATAGATACAGGTCCTATAACTTAGAGATGAGATCTGATCGTGAGTCCTTAAATATCTTAAAAGCTGACTTTAAAAGAGCTGAAAATGATTATAAACTTAAGATAAAAGATCTAGAGAAAATCAATTCAACTCTTAAGCATGAGCATACAAACTACAGGACTCAAATCAAAGATCTCATCTCAAAGTTAACTGAATGCCAGGCTGAGCTTATGATCAGCAAAGCCAGGCAGAAAAATGGGTCTTGAAGAAGAGACATTCAAGAACATAATATCCTCATCCCTACATGCAAAGTTTGTTATCAGAATAAGCAGGGACTGGGATCTACTGAGATAGCTCCTCCACCCACACCTCTATTGTCTGTAAGATCTCCAAGGTGTGGAACTTGTTAAGATGAGCTTCCCCTCATGACCCCATTGTTGAAGAGGATGAAGAGGAGATAATGAGGGATGACTCAGAGAAGAGTGAAAAAGGTCATCCTAAGAAGGGTCACTATCTCCTGAGGAGAGGAAAGAGTCTGGAATGACCAAGTCAAAGAGAAAGAACTTGATTAGAAAAGCTAAGAGAAGATCAAAGAGGCTCAAGAAATCAAGGCCACTTTTGACTCAAAGCAGAAACGAGTGTTTATTTCTGCAGGTTTTGAAGTGGTAAGACTGAAGATTCAACTATGAACTCTAGTACTAGGAGTTCTAGTTTAGTTCCAAATCATTCCAGCAAGAAGAAGAAGACTGACCAGCTGTGTACCACTGCTACACAGCCTAAACCATCCAGCTCCGAGAGCAAGTCTCTCCCTAAGAAGCTTGTTGCATCATCTGCAAAGATGAAGGTGGAGAAGGAAAGTGATCAAACTCAGTCTTGCTCTCAAAGGAAGACTCTCAGAAGGAAGAACTCAACTGTGTCATATGTGGTAGTACTTCTCATCTAGCTAAGGATTGCAAGTACAATCCCCAAAGTACCATCCACAGACCAAAAGAACATTTCTGAGAAGAAGAAGGAACAAACAGCTTCGGAAGGAAAATATGTTTCCTTTGAAGCTCCAAAATGATGAGAAGACAAGTGAAAAATTGCCTTCGGAAGAAAAGTTGGTCTCGGAAGAAAGGAATGCTTCCGAAGTACTGAAGCTTGCAGCAGTGAAAGCAAGATCTTCCGAAGGTCTAGTCTCCAAGACTTCCGAAGTTGTCAAAACTTTTGAAGCTTGAAGGTTAGGCCCAATCTTCCAAAGGTGGTGTGGAGATAAAGGAAGACCATGTGACTAAAAGTTCTTTCATCAAACAGCAAATGATCCTCAAAGCTTGAATATAGAATCACTTACTGTTACATTGTCTTCAACTCATTTTAATAAGCCCAAGACCAGTGAGGATTGGGTTTCTAAGTGTAACTAATCACCTCTTTTTATGCAGGAACAGCTAAAGACTAAAAAGAATGTTTGGATTATTGATAATGGTTGTTCCAGGCACATAACTGGAAATGGTTCTCTGCTTTAAAATTTTGAGAAAATTGATGGAGGACCAGTTGCTTTTGGAGGGGATTCTGGTGGTTACATTTCTAGAAGGGGCAGAGTCACAAATGGTAAACTCAGCATTGAAAAGGTAAACTTTGTCAAAGAGCTTGGATACAATCTTCTGAGTGTATCCTAAATTTGTGATCAGAAACACAATATGCTCTTCACTAAGCATGAGTGCATCGTTCTCAAGCCCGGGGTGGCCATTCCTCAAGAGCATATCCTGCTCAGAGCCCCAGGAGAAAGAACATGTACAAGATGGATTTACATGAAACATCTCCCTCAGGAGAAGTTTCTTGCTTTCTGTCTAAAGCAAATAGTGATGAGTCATTTCTTTGGCATAAAAGAATATGCCATGTAAACTTTAAGAACATGAATAAATTGATTAAGAATGATTTGGGTAACTGAATGCCAAAGAAAGAGTTTACAAGTGATGACCACTGTGTTGCATGCGTGAAAGGAAGCAACACCAAATGTCTTACAAACCAAGAAAATGAACTCCATCACTACTCCCCTACACCTATTACTATGGATTTGTTTGGCCCCACCAGTGTTATGAGTTTAGGAAGGACCTCTTACTGCTTAGTGATCACAAATGATTTCACAAGATTCATTTAGGTCTTTTTCCTTAGAACTAAGGATGAGACCCCTGAGATCTTGAAGAATTTTATTCTAAAATTGAGAATCAATCTGATCACAAGGTCAAAAACCATAAGATATGATCAAGGAACAAATTTAAGAACCAAATCCTTGATACATTTTGTGATGAAAAGGTATTACAAGACAATATAGTGCTCCCAGGAGTCCTCAAAAATGGTGTTAATGAGAGGAGAAATAGGACACTTATTGAAGCTGCAAGAACCATGCTGTCTGACTCTAATTGCCCATCACCTTCTAGGTAAGGGCAGTTAACACAGCCTGCTATGTGCAGATAGAGTTAGTGGTTAAGACTCATGGTAAGACTCCTTATGAGCTGTGGCACAAAAGAGACCATTATTGGTTTCCTCGGTCATTTGGATGTCCTTGCACCATCTTGATACCAAAGATCAAGTAGCCAAGTTTGATGAGAAGTTAGATGATGGACCTTTATTGGATACTCTTCCCAAGCTAAGGCTTATAGAGTATACAATCTCAGAACTAGAGTTTAAGGAGTCAGCCAATGTGACCTTCAATGAGCACACTCCAAGTGTGAAAGGTTTTGGTCCTGATTGGCTATTTGATATTGACTTAGTTACCAATTGTTTTAACAAGTCTTGTGAGAATGTTTTAGGATCTACAAATAATTATCAACAGGAGATCCTGATCCAAGATTTGAGCTGAGAAGACCAATCAAGATTATGACTTCAGCTCCTTTGGTGACTAACCCTGCAAATGAAGATCCTATCAGCACAACTGACAAATTCAGCTGATACATTTGAGGTACCTTCAAATTCCGCTCAAAGGTTCAAAACTCAGGAGAAGGAGCTTCAAATGCAGGAGGAAATGGAGGTGGTGATAGTGATCAAGAATTTCTTGATGCTGATAACCACTCCATAGAGGACAACATAAATGATGTCACATATTCATTGGATCAAGTCTCACTTGATAAATGTGTTGATGTGGTGGTGACACTCCATTGCCAGATCTAATTTCTCCAACTGGATCTGTCTAACCAACTTGCGTTGATCCCTCAACTAAGGATCTACAAGTCACACCCCACCACAACATCATTAGAAATGTTAAGACTGGGGTGAGAACAAGAGGACAAACCATGATCAAAATTGTTGTCTGCACTCTTGTTTCTTGTCCAGATTGAGCCAAAGAAAGTTGATGAGGATCTCTGAGGATGGAAGCTGGGTTGAAGCTATGCAAGAAGAGCTACTTCAAATCAGAAGACAAAAGGTTTGGAACCTATGTCCTCTTCCTCAAGGAAGACTGTCATAGAACCAAATGGGTTTTTAGAAACAAGAAGGATGATAGAGGAATTGTCATCAAGAACAGGCTAGACTGGTTGTCCAGGGTACACATAAGAAGAAGGAATTGATTACACAGATGTCTTTGCTCCTATAGCAAGACTTGAAGCTGTAAGAATATTCCTGGCTTATGCTGCATCCAAGATTCAAGGTCTACCACTTGATGTAAAGTGTGCCTTCCTTATGGGGTGATAGATGAAGAAGTTTATGTCAAACAACCACCTGGCTTTGCAGACCCAGGTCATCCTGATTATGTCTGCAAGCTTGATAAAGCTTTATATGGACTGCATCAAGCTCCAAGAAAGTGGTATGAGACACTATCAAAGTATCTTTGTCAACATGGATACAAAAGATGGTACTATTGATGGGACTCTCTTCATCAAAGAAACAGGAATGACATAATGCTAGTTCAGATATATGTAAATGACATTATCTTTGGTTCAACTAATTCAAAGCTCTGCAAAGACTTTGAGATGCTGATGAAGAATAGATTTGAAATGAGTGGCCATGGGGAACTCAACTTCTTTCTAGGATTCAATGAAGCAGTTGAAAATGGCATCTTCATTAGTCAGTCAAAGTATGTACAAGACATACTTACAAGATTCAAGATGACTTATTGTAAGGTTGCAATACACCCATAGCCAGAAACCACTCCCTTGGTCCTGATCTTGAGGGGATATGTTGATTAACATCTCTACAGGGCTATGATTGGTCTCTTATGTACCTTACTGCTAGCGGGCCTGATTTATGTTTGCCACATGTATATGTAAAAGATCAAGCCAACCCCAAGATGTCACACCTAGTTACTGTCAAAAGAATTCTCAGATATCTCAAAGGTGCCTCTAAACTTGCCTTTGGTATCCAAGAATTCAGACTTAATCTGTATGCTTATACAGATAGTGACTATGGTGGCTGCAACATGAATGCAAAGTCTACATCTGGGGGATGTCAATTCCTTGGTGGAAGGATAGTCTCTTGGCAATGCAAGAGAATCCTGTGTGTCTGCATCAACTGCTGAAGCTAAATACATTGCTGCTGCAAGCTGCTGTGCTCAGTGTTATGGATTCAGAATCAGATGCTAGACTATGGTTTTATTTTCAAGGAGACTCCTATCCATATAGACAACACAGTGCCCTCTATTACAGAGAATCCTGTGCAGCACTCAAGGACCAAGCACATCAACATCAGATTCATCTGATTAGAGATAATTTTGAAAAGGATTAATCAAACTAATCAAAGTTAACACAATGAACAATATGCTGATCTGTTCACCAAAGCCTTTGATGAACAGAGATTTAAAATCTTATATCAGCATTGGGATGAATTAACTTTGATAACAATGTAATCAACCTTATTTCTTAAAATGTGTGTCCTAAGTTGTCTATTAGATCACCCTCATAAGCCAGTATCTTCGGAAGTAAATTAAAATTTCGAATGATATTTCTTAGATTTTTGAAAATTTATTATTTGTTTTGGCAGAACTCAAATTGCCTTCGAAGAAATTTATGTCTTTAAATCATTTAACTACTTATCAGAGATTTACCTTCGGAAGAAATTCTTGGAATATCTTCAGAAGCTTAAATATGTTATAAGTACTTAAATGCATTCAAAGAACAAATGTCTTCCGACGCAATTAAGTCTCGAAAGATTTATTATCTAAGTAATAATTTTCTCAGACATAGTTCTTCCGAAGCAAAATATGTCGGAAGAAATTTCTTTAAGTATATTTCTTCGAATCCAAATTTTCACAACTCTTTGAAATATATTCCGAAGCAAATTGCCTCGGAAGCTTTGCTGAAAAGCTTCCGAAGCAAAAATACCTTCGAAGATTTGCAACTTCCAAGAAAACTACCTTTTGGACGCTTTTTCAGAAGTGGGACCCACTTGCGGATTTCAAAGTTTATCTTTTGTCTTAACTTTGACTCAAACCACAACATATATCTTCTCAACGGCTCCACTTCATCTCTCTACTCTCATAAATCTTTAACCTAAATTCTCCTAAAATTCATCTTTTTCTTCCTTTCTTCACTGATAAGCTTCACCTAAATGGCCAACATCGATCGTAAAAATGACCCAAACTTCTCCATGCACCTACACAGGCAACACAATCAAGTTGCCCATTGCACTCTGAGAAGGATCCAAGTTTCTCCGACGTGTGTAGGTACCTTTCTTCGTCTCACTACCTCACCTTCCTTACAATCAATCCTCCTCTCTATGAGGATCAGTTGCTTGAATTCTGGCGGACCTGTCAAGAGGTCACCATGGATGGGGAGAAGGCACTGTCTGCTATAGTGCAGGGGAGGATAGTTTTCATCACTTCGGCCATCATAAACACCCATTTGCAGCTGGATGATGAAGCAGGTGAACTGTCCTTCCCAAAAGATGTTGTCAACCATTCCTTCTAGCAGATGGGCTATAAAGGTGACTTCTCAGTCAAAACCTTCAGGAAGGGGAAGGTCTCATCATATTGGAAATACCTCCTCCATGTCATCATACACAGTTTATCTAACAAACATGGAGGATGGGATCAAGTTCCAGAAGACCTCTCCTTCATAGTCCATGGGATGGTACAGGGAGTCAAGTTCAGGTACTCTCAATTTGTTTACACAAATTTGCTTGCTAACTTGGACTCCTTAGAGTATTACATGTTCCCCAGGTATGTTCAACATATTCTTAACTGTGAATTGGGCTCACAGTTAAGGGGGACAGGTAATATTCTTAAATTGGGACAAATGAGGCCGGCATTTTCAAAATCTTGAAGAAGCCAACTGTTGGCTTCTCAGGGGTAGAAACAGCCCTTGTCCCACAATGTTTGAGCTCATTGCTCAGGGTGACAACCTAGCAGCACAGCTAGTGTTGATCCCACACCCTCCACCTCTCAACCACCTCAAACATAGCCTACCATCACCATCACCTACACTAGAAAGCATAACGAACCCCCTGCATTGCTACTGAGCATGTGCAGGCACATATATCACAACCCATAGGAGGAAGTGGAATCTTGAGCTCCCACTTCCCCTGAGGAGCAGCCACTCCCATCCTTGAAATGATCAGTGCTGAGGTTCCTCATGCTCAGCTTGATGAGCTCACCCCCCACAACAGCCTTAAGCCATCACTCTGAGTCTCAATACTCAAGTGATCAACCTTCTGGGGATAGCTACCATGCCCAACCTCTAGACTTTAACCGACCCATCTCCAGCCTTGACTTTTACTCTGATGAAGATTTGGGCTTTAGTGAGTACCATGAATCTCTCCTCTCTTCCACACTCTAGGAGAAATGAGTACTCCTGCTTCTCCCATTTCTAGCCCACATCAGCAACCCCCTACTAAGGTGGATCTTCCTTAACTTTTTCAGGAGACCCATATGGAAGAGGCTCTCACTTTTGCAAGTGATTACATAACTAGGACCTCAACCATGGCTCACCCACCCACCTATTGACACTTCTCTAGAAGTTGTCATGAGGCAATGGAAATCCAGCAGCCAAGAATCACATACTGGTGGTGAGAAGAAGACTTAGATCTAATTCTCTTATCCCCAATGATTCTTCATCTGAAGATGAAGGGAGTCTGAAACAAAGAGTGCACCTACTGACAAATACATGCACTTACTTGGTTTCAAAGATAAGTCACTTGGAATCTCAAGTGACTTTCTTGCTGAAAAGGGTCAATGACCAGCAACTTGAGATCACTAATCTCAAGGGCCAGTTAGCTGAGAGACCAATGAGGAAAACTCAACTAGGCCCACAAGAACCTGTGATTGTTATGGATCAATCTCCCAGCTCACCTATGTAAGAGGGTGATGCTACCAAAAAGGGAGAGGAAATCCTGACAGTCACAGAACCTGGGAGTTCTTCCCAGAGTATGGACATAGAGGAATCATCATCCTCTCTTGTAGTTGTCCACACTCAGTAACCTCCTCAAGTTAGAGATCTAGACTTACTTTTTCAACATCTGTTTAAGGAGGGAATCCCAAGAGCAATGTCTGCCCCTTCTGAGAATCCAATCATAGGTTGGGGGTATGACAGCAATAGGAGAGCTCTTGTAATCTCTAGAGCTCATGGTCAACTAGAAATTTTCAACATTTCACACCTGAGTTTCTATGAGAGTACAAATCTGGTGGATCTGCCACTTGTCAACCCTAGCAATAATAGACAAGCTGCCAGATTGGTTGACCGGATACAAGACAGGGTGCTAGAAGAATTCAAATGGAGATCAAGATTATATAGACAGAAGCTAGAGGTGAGGCCTTTGGTCAACTGGAAGTTAAGGTGGACCCTAAGATTAACTTCAAAGGGAAATCCTTGACTGAAGGCCCAGAGGTTAAGCCTATGAACCTTGAGACAGGATCTCCTTCTACACCCTTTACCCTCAGTGAGGCACCAGCTGGTGATGGTGCTTCACAACCTCTCTCTCGCCAGATTTTGATAGCTGAATCAAGCAATGAAGCCCAAAGCTCTCTCCTCTTTGAGTCACCATGGCCTGTGGTTGACAAAGGAAAAAGAAGTAACCCTAAGAGATGGAGGAGGAGAAGAGAGAGAGGAAGAGAAAGCTAGAGGAGAGTTCAAGTGGTTCCCCATTGTCATGGAAGCTACAATCCGGGCTGCCCCTAGGCCAAACACTCAAGAAGAGAGTTGAGGGCAGCCAAGTTAAACTACCTGGGAACCAGAAACTACATGTTGATGAACTCATCTCTCTCCCTTAGAGGAGCTGAATGAACTGGCTACACTAAGTTGTCAAAAGAGAGGAGGGAGCAGAGGATGCAAAACTGCTCCTCAAAGTCAAAGAACAAGGTGGCTGAAAAGACTCTACAAAGATGCTCCTGTCCTTCCCCAGTTCAAGAAAGTCCTGAGCCAGAGAACTGTGGCCACTGAACAACCTCAGGTAGTTATGAAGAAAAAGACTAAAGATGATCAACTACCTGAGTGCCCAGGTCTCTATCAGGCACCTGACTTCTTCCCTTATCACATGAGTACATAGAGTTGAATACAACAAGCAGCTGGAAGAACAAGCCAAAAAAGAGAAAGGCAAGCTACAAAGAAGAGATTAAGGGAAGAAGCTGTAAAGTCAAGAGCCATCATCCATAAAAGCCAAAAGAAGTCAACTGACAGACAAAGGATGATGAGCTTCTTGAAGCTGATGGGTTCTTTGGAAGGAGGCTTGGTCCTATGTCTCTATCCATAATGGATGAGCATATTAGGGTGATCAAGCAGAAGATAAAGAAGGGATAGCTAGTGGACTTGCATTCTCCACCAAGTCTAGCTCAACCTGAAGTTGAGATGAAGGTTGAACCTACTGAGACAACACAACCTAAACCTGGAGCTGCATCTGAGCCAACTTCATCTTCTGATCCACAGCAGGGTCCTCATCTCTCTCCTTCAGAACCTGTGAGAGAGGAGAACCTAACTGAGAGAGACACAACAGAACCAACTGGTACTCAAGATCAGTCCTCTCAGTTGAAGAAATCAGGGTGGAGAAAAAAGATGGCCAGAAGAAGATCTACTTCAAAGATAAAAAGAAGAAAGGCATCCACCTCCCAACCTCAGGATAAGTCAGAGCATCCTGAGGAAGTGCATGAAGAGGTATCTCAACAAACTCTATTCATAGTAGAGCCTCCTGCTGTTAGAAGACAAATTATGTCCTGGACTTATGCTGTAGATCCAGACAGATGGTATGTCATAAGAGATCAGGGAGAACAACATGTCTACTTCACAAATGACATGCTCGAACTTCATCTGCATGATCTCTATGACATGAGAAGGTTCTATGTAAGCCTAAAGATCCAGATCTAATATAAAGAAAGGTCTACTGAAGATCGATGTGGACTATCAAATCTGAAAAACTTCTCTGTTTTGGTAGCATCAGCCTAGGGAGAGTTTGTAAGGAACATCTGAAGATTAAAGACTGATACAACCAAAGGATACCAGAAACAACCAAGTCTTCCTGCATGCACTAAGGAACAAAGATGAACTAGCTTTGAAGTTTTACACTCACAAATAAGTCTAGGTGTAAAATCTTCCAAAGCCAACAGTTCAGAAGAAGTTACTTCGGAAGTTTCACATATCAGAAAATTATTACAAGTGTGAAATCTTCCGAAGCCAAAGACTCATTTCTTCTGAAGCCAAAGATGAAGTCTTCCGAAGCTTCAAAAGACAAAGTCTTTCGAAGCCACTTTGCTGTGAAGACAGATTTCTTCCGAAGACAGAGAAAAGATGGCTTTATCTGAGCTACTTTTTAATAAAGCTGTGTACTTTTCGCTGCTGCTCTGAAGACTCACCGCTAACATTAGTTGGTGAAACTTTCATACTTTATCAAATAGTAGAAAAAGTCTCTGATTGTAACTTCTCACTTTTGTTCCTGTAGACGTTGTCTGTATTAGATTAAGTCAGTGAGCTATGGCATGTCATAGTCAATAGTCATAGGCAATGTACCTTTTGACTGCAGATTGATCTTGTTTTCTAGATTAGTCAAAATTCCAACTGTCATTTTGTATATTGACGGTTGTAGGTTGTAGTATAAATTAGTCTCCGGTTCTTGTAATTACATATACTTGCAAACATTTGTAATAGAACTAGAGAATCAATACAACTTCCTTGAAAACTTAATCTTATGTTCTTGTGACTTTGTTCTTGTTCTTATAGTTCTGTCTCTTTAATATTACTTGTGTTGCTTTGTATCATCAGTTACCAGTTCCCTATTTGAGTGGTTAAATGAACTAAGATCACTCTCTTGTGAAGCTAACTGCAAACTTAAGTACCCTTACCGGTCCTGCAGGGTGGTAGCCGAGCTGGTTAAAGTTTTTGATAAAATGTTTTGTGTGTGGGGTGGTAAGTTTTAATTGTCCCCATGGGTGACAATATTTGGGGTTACTACGGTCAAGGGTAAATCATTAAGGTGGGCTTTGGACTAAGTCCTGATCAAGTCGGGGCATATGTGGCTTAGTTGGATCCACCTAGGTAAGAAGGGCCTCACTTGTAGGTTTTGGTGTAAGGATGGACCTGGATTAAGTCACCCATAACCGGGATTGCAATCGTTCAGGATTGGTAGGGAGTGCAGGATCGCTAATGTTGTCTGCTATCAAAGTGTGAGGATCACTAGGGTTGTCTGCAACCTAAGAGGGCAGGATCCTTAGGGCTATTTACTATTCATATGTCGTGACTTGATGGGATTCGGTAGATTGGGCCGCCTTTAACCTACCAACCATCATGTTATGAAACGGCGCCATTAATCTACCAACCATCATGTTATGAAACCTTGAGTGGCATATATGTTGATGGATATTTTTCTATATGTGAGGGCGTTAGTGAGATTTTATTTGATAAACATTTGCTTACACACACATAGTTCTATTGTCTAACTATTTAGAATCACTAGTTATGACTCACCAACAGCGTTGTTGTGCTTTAGCTCATGATGCAAGAGCTGAAGGTGCGGGAGGCACTAGCTAGGTCGATGAGACTTGGCTATTTAAGTTGGATAAAATATTTAGATAAAAGATATTGACTTGATTAGATTTGTCTAGGTAGTGCTTTATGTATGTTGTATTGTATTTTGGACGCGATGGACACATGATTTATGTATACACTGTTAAGGTTTAATTCACTTTACTTTTTTGTGGTCTTAAGTGATAAGGTTTCCGTTGTGTTATGTTTGTGAGAATGATAGGTCGCGCCTGCGAATCGGGTGTGACAATAACAAATGATTAATGTAATACATTAAAAACAATTATAAATTAACACAAAATGATATAAAACATAAAACACAATGACACAGCTCTCGTTTTTTTTTTTACTCGTCATTATGTTTTCTTAAATACTATAAATTTTAAAAAATACATTGACGAAATAACATCATTGTATACTTTTTATTGTAAAATACAATGATAAAATAATAATAATTCGTATTATATATAAAACAATGATAAATATATCATGAAATAATCTAATATGTAAACCACAATGATTAATACATATAACAAATGACAAAGAAGATTTAACAGAAGAACCTGACATATTTGATACAATGATCTGACGTATTAGTCATAATGACCTAACATACTTGATACATTGACCACAATGTCCTTTCAATTTAAAAACAATATAAGAACATATATCAAGCCTAGAATACATATTAGCTTAAAAGAATTAAATACCATATATTCTACGACTTTACTCTTGAAACATAGGTCCTTTTCTATATAACTTAAATACCATTTTTAAGTATTTGAAGCAACTTAAAGGCTATTTGGATTTTATTTTTTGTATTTTTTTTCCATTTTACATATTATGGTTGCAATTATAACTATTTGATAAAACGTTTCAATAAAAGTAAAATATTTGATTCCAACTCTTAAAGGTGTTTAAATAAGCTTATTTTCTGGTTTTATGATATTACTCAAATTTTATACGATTTGTAAACTTATTTAACCCCTATTTCTTTACTCATTAATGTGATATAAAAAAGTGTTTAAAGTTAGACATATTTTTCTTGCTTACATTTTTAACGACATGGTTATTCGAGATGTTTACCAAGAGAATATTAAACTTGGGTTTATTAGAAGACCTTTCAGGCGTTTTACCTAAGTTAGATAATAAATTACAGAATTATTAAAAAAGTTAATTATGATACATTATATAACTTGGATTATAAAAAATCTAAAATTAAAAACTTTTTATAATTTTTATAGAACTGATTGAACCACCCGCTATAAACTATCGCGTTGAATAAGACTATTATTAGATCCAAAACATCCAAATTGTGTGGTCAATTTCCATTTTGTTGCCCTTTTCTTCCTCCATAATTTCCTTACTTTTTCAAATTTCTTTATATTTTAACTGAATGAATTCTCTTGGTCTAATGTTGACTTAGAAGAAAACAATTTTATCCGCAAACAGAATAGAAAACAAATTTGACTAATTCCTCACCTCACCAAAAGAATGTCTACAAAGAGAAAACCAAAAAAATAATATGTTAAATATCTCGTATTTGTATCACTTGTATTGTATAATAGAGTTCATGTCATATAGTTTAAACCTATAAAATCGAAAAATATAGAAAATAAGGCTACACATTGAGCTCCTTTTTTAACAAAAGCAATTTTTATCAACCAAAAGTTCTCAGCTATTTTCTACAGCATATATAATTTTATCAAGCGACCTTAATGTTATACCACCATCGGCATCATATAACTATCATCATTCCCACCATTTAAAATGATGTCGACACACAAAGATGGTGGTGCCAGTCTATTTTGTCTCATTTAAGTTAGCATTCTATAATATTGACCTAAATTAACATCTTATATGATTTGACTATACCAAAATTGCTCTCCTCTATAATTAAAAAAACTCAAATGATCATATAAACAAATTTTCTAATCCAAATATGAATTATAATGGTGAAACTTAATAAAAAAAAATTGAATGCTGACTTTCGTATAACTACATTAGCAATCGTCCTGTTTTTCGTTTTTTTCCTGTGTGACATATCAGCGTCACGTTAGTTTTTCACGTTTCCAGTTTTGCAGGGTGTCATCCAATATATTCATGATTTTTATCAATAGATTTATATTTTCTTTATGTGGTTTCTACATGTCCTAATATATTCTTTATCCGATATCGGTGTGCCCATACACACGTACATACGTATAGAGATACACACATACATGTATACATATATGATATATATGCATGTATACACACATACCATATAGCTACACACATACACATTTATGAGTGTTGAGTCATGAGTCCAAGTTCCCTTTTTATAGCCTAGTCCACTGCTCCAATGAGACTTGATTTCTCTCTCTCAATCTCTATCTTCATAAATCACCAGTGGACTCTCCTTTGATTCAGATCCCATCTCATCGACTCTTTATTTTTCCGACACCCACCGCCACCCGTGCACACCTATGGAACTCACCGGCAACCTCACCACCTCACCACCACCACCACCACCGCCACCGACCACCATACAATTCCCAATCAACCTCAACTGCAACCTTCATCACCAACCCCATGGTAAACGCATAGATGAGGTCGACTTCTTCGCCGATCGGAAACTCGAAGACGATGATCGTTCGCGGTTGCGTGCTTCTACTTCCGATTCGAAACCTAGTGTTGCTGAATTGGATTGCGGTATCAACGTACGTAGTTTGATTGATTTGTGTTGAGTTTTTGTTTTGTTATTGTAGTTGATTGAATTGAATTGAATTTGATTGTTGACAATGGTTACAGACTGGTTTGCGTCTTCTAACCGGAAATACAAGCAGCGATCAGTCGGTGGTTGATGATGAAATATCTCCGAAGTCTGAAGATAAACGAGATAGAAATGAGGTTCTTATCGAACAGTAATTGATTATGATCGAATAGCTAGGGTTTCTGTTCATTGTTTCGGTGTTGAATTACAGTACTGTTAATGCTTTCTCGAATTTGAAATGTAGGTGGCAGTGGTTAAAGCTAAATTGGAGAAGGTGAACACGGAGAATCAGCAATTGAGAGAAGAGTTGAGTCAAATAACGGTGAAATACAACACGCTACAAACGCATTTCATGACGATGATGCAACAAAATCAGTCAAACGAAGATCTCAAAACCGATCACAATGGAGTTACTGACGCTATGATTGTACCGAAATCGTTTATGGATCTAAGTTTATCTGCTCCGGCAACCGATGATCAGAATTCACAGTCGTCGTCGGATGAGGGGAGAACTCACGGCGAACAATCACGATCACCACCGGTACCGATAAACGTGAAGAGAGCCTCGAAGAACGATCCAATAAGGCTCGAAGGATGAATTCGTCGAACAATAACCCTAACGTTAACATCGATCAAGCTACTGAAGCAACGATTCGAAAAGCTAGGGTTTCTGTTCGAGCTCGATCAGAAGCTCCGACGGTATAAATTATAAAAGATAAATCAACAGATTATTAACCGACGTTTAATCAATCGGTTGAATTCATAACTGATTTCGTTAGGTTGTTAGATTGCAGATGGATGTCAATGGCGGAAATACGGTCAAAAAATGGCGAAAGGTAATCCATGTCCACGAGCGTATTACCGGTGCACCATGGCCGCCGGATGTCCGGTCAGAAAACAAGTACGAATACGATCTCCGGTGATCATTATGAGATTAACTTCATGATATCGAATAATGGATTATTATGTTGTATGTTGCAGGTGCAGAGATGTGCAGACGATAGAACGATATTGATCACCACCTACGAAGGCACTCACAACCACCCTCTACCGCCGGCGGCGATGGCGTTGGCCTCCACCACCTCCTCCGCCGCGAGGATGCTACTCACCGGATCGATGCCGAGCTCCGACGGTGTTATCAACTCGAATTTCTTAGGGAGAACATTCCTTTCGTGTTCTTCAAGCATGGCTACAATTTCAGCCTCTGCTCCGTTCCCTACAGTTTCCTTAGATTTGACGCAAACGCCGGATCCATTGCAGTTCCGGCACGGCGGAGGGCCGTTTCCGATTCCGTTTCCAATCAATCAGAACCAAGGTTTTTCCGGTCAGACCGCCGGCGTACCGCCGGAGGTTTCCGGTGTAGATTTGTGCAACCAGTCGAAATTCTCCGGGCTCCAGATGTCGCAAGTTGCAGCTCCGCCGCTGCACCACCACGCGGCGTCGCCGGCGGCTTTGGCTGATACCGTGACCGCCCTCACTGCTGATCCGAATTTCTCTGTGGCTCTAGCGGCAGCTCTTTCTTCAGTGTTAGGTCGTGGTGGTGGCGGCGGCGGTGGCGGCGGCGGCAATGGCAATGGAGACGTGAGAGCCACCGATAGCAATATCAATGGGAGTGGAAATACTAGCAATGATAATAGTCAAGGGAATAATAAAGTCAACAACTCGAGCTTTTGAGGCAGTTAATGAGGAATAATAAAGAGCGTTTAGTTTTTTTCTTTTTCTTAAAGAAAAATATTTGGTTGATTATTAATTTATACAAAACTTTTTTTTGGTCAATTTAGGTTTTTGTGCTAAGAGGAGTTGGTAAAGATAGATTTTTTCATTATTTGGTACTATTACTCTTCAGATATGAAATTAGAATTTAACTGAACTCATATTCCTTTGTCTAGATAATATTATGTTCGTTTGGTATGAATGTATATTGGGTAGGGTTATATTAAAAATGATATTTAATATAAAAAATTTAAGAATAATTGTGGATTTAACACATGTCCTTCTATTTTTTTTAAATAGAATGATATTTTGGTCATTATGTTAAATACGTCACCTCATTGTGTCTTATACGTTCATTGTGTCAAATATCAGTTCATTATGTCATATATTTTACATCATTTGTTATGTGTATTAATCATTGTGTTTTACGTTTTAGATCGTTTTGTGTTATTTTTGTCATTTTTTATATAGATTATAAACTTGTTATTTATCATTGTATTTTACAATTAGAAGACACAATGATATACTTTCACCAATCTAGTTTTTAAAACTCATAGTGTTAAAGATAACATAATGTGTTATTTTTGTTATTGTTTTGTTTAATAGATTATATAAACTTGTTATTATTCATTGTGTTTTACCATTACAAATACACAATGATGTTATTTCAACAATTATTTTCAAAACTCATATTATTCAAAATAACACAATGACAATCAAAAAATATAATAAGACATTGTGTTATTTTGTTATTGTTTTTAATGTATTTGATTAATTAGTTGTTAATTTATTATTGTATTTTACATATTATAGATAAACAATAATGTTATTCAATCATTATATTTTTTAAATTTCATCATTTTAGAAAAAACATAATAGTATTCAAAATTAATACAATAACCAACCAATATACACAATGAACTACACTAAAGATACAATGATAAGATATGAGCTTAAAAACATAATTTTTTTATCTTTTTATACAACAATATTGTACTCATTTTAAAGATAAAAAAAGATCGTTTTCTATGGTGTAATTTTTATAAAAAATAATATCGTATATAAAAGTTATGAACGTTTAAAAAAAGGGAGAATTTCATATATATCCCTCTAAATTGTTAAATATCATATATATCCAACAAAATTTTTAATATCAAATATATCCCTCCCTAATTTTTAAAATATCACATATATCCATTTTAATATGTAAGGCCCCGTTCCCGGGACACTTACAGCTGGACCGTCATCGCATAATATATTCAAAATAAACATTTCTATTGCAGCGGAATTTAAAAACTTCCATTAATAATTAAAACATGTTATCTCGTTACATAAATCGTTTACATATCAAAATACGATATCATGTCAATATGTGGATGTCAGACTCAAAACGACCTCAGTAGCGTATGCATCCGTGCCTGCAACTCCTCAGCATCAACAAAGTACCTGCCAACTATTATGCATACAAAAAGTCAGCGACGCTGAGTGAGTTCTAGTTTTATAAATAAAATACTTTACTTTCGTTAAAACATAACCTTCGTAATCGTATGCGATCACACATCATACGTACACATTGATAATAATATTTATTATCTTCATCACTGTTCATTTCGTACATTTCGTACTTTTATCTTTATCTTTCACTTCAATCTGGATCCTGTCTCAAGCAATACCCCCGACTCATGTCCGAAGACCGATACTATGCTGGGGCCTATAAACAAACCCCCGCGTCATGTCCGAAGACCGACACAATACTAGGGTACGCGACAAGGACCCCCCGTCTCTGTTTGCAACACCCCCGACTCATGTCCGAAGACCGATACTGTGCCGGGGCCTGTAAACAAACCCCCGCGTCATGTCCGAAGACCGACACAGTACCGGGGCGAGTATCACGGCATCCTTCGGGTCAATCTCATGGATTAAACCCCTTACGAGTCTGTTGTGACACACAGTCACTCACCTCAGTCTTGCTTACAAGACTATTATTACGTTCCACTTTTCATTATTATTGTCTTTCACTTCGTTATATAATACTTTGCGTTCATCAAACATCAAACCACGTAAAGCCATACATCATACATAACGTATAATATAACATAATACATACGTTTAGAAAACCGTTTAACGAAGAAAGACAACACACCACACACACAACATAAACCACAACACAACATCATGCATAAGCCACCACATCCCAACGGGACCTATCTCAAACAACCACCTCCTAAAACCCCTTAGAAAGCCCTAAGTCTAAAACCAGGCGCATGGGACATCTTAGACGCATCAGCAGAAAATTCTAAGTACAAACAGCCTGGGCGCATGGGAACTATTTGGGCGCATGAGCCCTGTTCAGGCATTCCAACACTTAGCCACAGAAACAATTCGGGGCGCATGAATCACTGTTCATGCGCACCACCTACACTTAGGCGCATGGGCACTATGGGCTCATGGGCACTATGTACGCGCATGGCCAACACTTAGCCATTTCCACACTTTCTGGGTGCATGGTCACTATTTGGGCGCACCACCTTTGGGCGCATCAGGACCCTTAGGCACATAACATTTGGGCGCATGAGAACATTCTGAAAATATCTAAACTGCCAAAAACATCCGAAAGGCATTCTAACACTACCCAAGCGCAGATCTAACATTCTAAGGCCTTAAAACATGCTAACAACAATTCTAACCCCCAAACAACCTCTAAAACAGCTCTAAACAAGCATCAAAACATAAAACCACAGAACACCATACGAACCACAACAAGCATAAGCATACGGTCATCTTTGAAAACCCTTTACCCGGTATGCATAATAGCCCCAAACACTTTAAAATCTATAAAAGAGGGGTTCTAGAGACTCACCTGAAGCATATCTTCAAACCAGGTACTTCCACCTACGATTTCAGCTTCAAATTCCCGAGAACAACTTCTAAAACATCAAGAACTTTGGTTAAGGACTTAAAACCCAACTAAAACCAAACTTGTGTTCAAGAGAACTCACCTTAGCAGCTTCTTCTTCCTCTTTCTCCAAAAACCCGAGCCCTTTCACCCTTTTTCTGCTTTAGCCGAGGGCCAAAAGCAGATCTCTGCTTTTAAATAGGTGGCCATACCTCTTATATTATTAAAATAATAGAGTTTGTGCACTTTTACACTTTGCCCCCTTCAACTTGTGCCCAATATCTTTTCTTTCTAGATACTTCCTTTTTGTTTTCTTTTAAATAAAAATTCGGGGTGTTACAAGTCCACCCCCCTTATATAGGTTTCATCCCCAAAACCTGTCGCTTCTCGAACAGTTACGGGTAGCGCTGTCTCACCTCTTCCTTGATCTTACACGTAGGCTTAGTCCCTTTCTGAGCTCTACTGTACTCGCACAGGTGGAACCATCCTTCGACTTATCCCTTCTTTCCCTTCTATCAGAAATAACCCTCAGTTGCTCCATGCAGTTGAATCTTTCGTCCATCTCGGTATTCTCATGTGGCACGATCGTACCCTCATCGATTGAGCACTTTCTTAGAAGAGATACATGGAATGTCGGATAACTCCACTTAACACGTCGGGTAGCTCCAGTTGACATGCCACTTCTCTTATCCGAGCAACAATTCAGATTGATCCTTTATACCTCGGTATTAACTTTACTCACTTTCTAATTCGGATAATCTCTTTTCCCAAAATGGGGCCTTCATCATTATTTCACCGCCCTAGATCGACACCGAACTCCTTTCGGGCGTGATCGCTCAAACCACTTTCTTGCAACACTTGGTGTTCGCCTCATAGGCTACTAGCCCATTCTTCCGAAGGCGCATGTCTATCCATCCATGTCTGTCCTGAACAGTCTAGCAGAAAACACGCGCTCTCTCAATACTATCGCGCAATTCTCTAGGACATCCGGTAACCTAGTGGACTTACCAATAACAATTTCTACATCGAAGGATGCATCGATCTTCCTACTCCTAACGTGCAACTTAACACAAAGGCAGCAGGAATGAAACTACTACTAGCACCACAATTTAAAGCATAGAGGCACAAATTTAAATTTACTAGAAACGTACCTGACGTCGCGTCGAAGTCCGCTCTAGCCTCCTCCTGGTCATAGCGAATGCTCTGACCTTCATCCTCTGCCATCCTTTCTTGCACCGGAGCTCTGTGCTCTCGACTTCTTGCAGTTTCTGCTCATGTGTCCAGTCTCGTCGCAGTCGTAACATTTAGCCATGTGACAATCCCTCGCCTTGTGGCCCTCTCTTCCACACTGGAAACAGAAGCTCGATCCCCATCTGCACTCCCCCGTGTGGCCTCTACCACACTTCTTACATACCTCTTCCCTCTCAGTCATCCTCTTCCGATCATCGAACCTCATTGTCTTACCTCCAGCCATAAATTCACCATCATCATTATCCCGCTTTCCGCTCCCACTCTTAATATAACTCCGCTCCTCCTCCTCAACCATCATCACCACAGCCTCTCGCTTGTCATACAGCCTCCCCGCCAAATCGACCACTGACCTAAACGTCCCTGGCCGGGCAGCGATCAGATGTCTACTGATATCTGCTGGCAGACCTTGAATATACCTTTTGATCTTTCATGACAAAGGCGTCACCTGATCTGGCACCAACCTTGCCATCTAGTTGAACTTTGTGGTGTAATGTTGGTGAGTCATTGTTCCCGCCTCTAGCTGCAGGAACTCCCTCTCAACTTTGTCGAGCTCCTTGTGAGGGCAAAACTAGTCGACCACCAACCCTTTCAGATCCTTCCACCTCATCCTCCCGATTGCCCTGGTGCCCTCAGCCTGAACAATGTTGTCCCACCAGCACAAGGCTAAATCCACGAATGAGTGGGTAGCAAACTTCACCTTCTGATCCTAGCGGTACTCGCTAATCTCAAGTACCGCTTCCATTTCTCTCACCCAACGTTGTGCAGCAGCAGCACTCCTATTTCCATCAAACATATGGGGCGTACACCTTTGGAATGCTCCATAGCTGCATCCATTCGCAGTCTCCTGCACAGCTTCCTCATCCTCCTCATCGTCACTGGAGACAACCATATCAGTCCCCGGTTGCTCCCTCCCCATTAGACCTCCTTCCTCGCCTCCTCGTCTAGAGGTCTTTCTTTTCTCACTCTCCTTCTTCTCATCCTGCTTCATAGCTCTAATGACATCGGTTACTACCGTCGGCAGAATCGTCTGCATGACCTATTGGACTTTCTCTGCTACTGCCTCCTTCATTGAGGCTCTCAGATTAGCACTCCCGTCCTCACCGTCCTGGTGATGAAGCGTTGGCTCATCAGGAGCCATATCAGCAGTCTTAGCTCTGCTCCTCATGACACGCGGTCTAACACCACGTCCACCATGACCTCCACCTCGCAAAGCCTCAGAAGACCTACCACCAGCCATCTAAACACTACAAGATTCAAACACCAACACGGTCAATCTAGATAATAGCTCAAGATATGTCAAGTATAGTAAGTCCCTAATCACAGTGGCCAGTTGTGTTTAGCCACTTACTTTACTCTTCATTTCCCAAGAATTTCCTATCTTGACTACATGAGTATCTAAATCTACACAAAAGCACACAAGCCACATAACATGCGCACATAATACCGGGTAACATTTACTTACATAAAACCCTTTTACATAAAACTTTTACCTAAAACTTTTACCTGCAGACACGTAGCTACTAGGACTGGCATCCCTTTCCTTTCATCCCATTCTTAGTTTAAGATTAGGTTCTTTTTGAAAATATTTACCCAATTCTCTTAAACTTTGGCTCTGATACCAACTTGTAAGGCCCCGTTCCCGGGACACTTACAGCTGGACCGTCATCGCATAATATATTCAAAATAAACATTTCTTTTGCAGCGGAATTTAAAAACTTCCATTAATAATTAAAACATGTTATCTTGTTACATAAATCGTTTACATATCAAAATACGATATCATGTCAAAATGTGGATGCCAGACTCAAAACGTCCCCAGTAGCGTATGCATCCGTGCCTGCAACTCTTCAGCATCAACAAAGTACCTGCCAACTATTATGCATACAAAAAGTCATCGAAACTGAGTGAGTTCTAGTTTTAAAAAAAATACTTACTTTTTTTAAAACATAACCTTCGTAATCGTATGCAATCACACATCATACGTACACGTTGATAATAATATTTATTATCTTCATCACTGTACATTTCGTACATTTCGTACTTTTATCATTATCTTTCACTTCAATCTGGATCCTGTCTCATGCAATACCCCCGACTCATGTGCGAAGACCGATACTGTGCCGGGGCCTGTAAACAAACCCCCGCGTCATGTTCGAAGACCGACACAGTACCGGGGTACGCGACAAGGACCCCGTCTCTGTTTGCAACACCCTCGACTTATGTCCGAAGACTGATACTGTGCCGGGGCCTGTAAACAAACCCCCGCATCAAGTCCGAAGACCGACACAGTACCGGGGCGAGCATCACAACATCCTTCGGGTCAATCTCATGGATTAAACCCCTTACGAGTCTGTTGTGACACACAATCACTCACCTCAGTCTTGCTTACAAGACTATTATTACGTTCCACTTTTCATTATTATTGTCTTTCACTTCGTTATATAATACTTTACGTTCATCAAACATCAAACCACGTAAAGCCATACATCATACATAATATAATATAACATAATATATACGTTTAGAAAACCGTTTAACGAAGAAAGACAACACACCACACACACAACATAAACCACAACATAACATCCTTCATAAGACACCACATCCTAACGGGACCTATCTCAAACCACCTCCTAAAACCCCTTAGAAAGCCCTAAGTCTAAAACCAGGCGCATGGGACATCTTAGACGCATCAACAGAAAGTTCTAAGTATAAACAGCCTGGGCGCATGGGAACTATTTGGGCGTATGAGCCCTGTTCAGGCGTTCCAACACTTAGCCACAGAAACAATTCTGGGCGCATGAATCACTGTTTAGGCGCACCACCTACACTTAGGCGCATGGGCACTCTGGGCGCATGGGCACTATGTACGTGCATGGCCAACACTTAGCCATTTCCACACTTTCTGGGCGCATGGCCACTATTTGGGCGCACCACCTTTGGGCGCATCAGGACCCTTAGGCACATAACATTTGGGCGCATGAGAACATTCTGAAAATATCTAAACTGCCAAAAACATCCAAAAGGCATTCTAGCACTACCCAAGCACAGATCTAACATTCTAAGGCCCTAAAACATGCTAACAACAATTCTAACCCTCAAACAACCTCTAAAACAGCTCTAAACAAGCATCAAAACGTAAAACCACAGAACACCATACGAACCACAACAAGCATAAGCATACGGTCATCTTTGAAAACCCTTTACCCTGTATGCATAATAGCCCCAAACACTTTAAAATCTGTAAAAAAGGGGTTCTAGAGACTCACCTGAAGCAGATCTTCAAACCAGGTACTTCCACCTGTGATTTCAGCTTCAAATTCCCGAGAACAACTTCTAAAACATCAAGAACTTCGGTTAAGGACTTACAACCCAACTGAAACCGAACATGTGTTCAAGAGAACTCACCTTAGCAGCTTCTTCTTCCTCTTTCTCCAAAAACCCGAGCCCTTTCACCATTTTTCTGCTTTGGCCGAGGGCCAAAAGCAGATCTCTGCTTTTAAAGAGGTGGCCATACCTCTTATATTATTAAAATAATAGAGTTTGTACACTTTTGCATTTTGCCCCCTTCAACTTGTGCCCAATATCTTTTCTTTCTAGATACTTCCTTTTTGTTTTCTTTTAAATAAAAATTCGGGGTGTTACATAATATTTTTTTAGTATAAATAACTTCTAATATGACTATTTTACCCTTATCTATTTAAAATATCAAATATATCTCTCTCAACAAATTAAAATAACATATCTATTTATTTTAATGCATTTTATTAATAAATATTTTATAAATATATCATTTCTTTTTGTCTTTTTCTTTTTTTATTCACATAAACCATATATATATAATTTTATAACTAAACATTAAATCATTTAACTTATTATTGCCTAACGAGGAACATTTTAAAACTCAAAAGAATGAACTAGAATTGAATTAAAAAACCAAATTGATGAATACAAAAAACGTAACAGAAGTAAGAAAAAAGTATTCGTTTGCTTTTATTAACATTTTAAGTAATGAATTAAAAACTAAGGGCACTAATAATGGTGATGGCCTATGAATCGAACATGAAAACTGGATGAAAGCAATTGGTGTTTTTATAATAATTATTCATGAAAACTAGATGATTGTTTCTCCATTTAATCAAGATTAATGACTTTGTGTTTACTCAAAAATCACTTTCGTGTTTGTTAGGAATTGCTAGGACATGATGAACTAAATCATAACTCACTTGCATATTGAATTATATGAAACAAATGTAGTGAATAAAATGGATGAACCTAGTGCAACCTTAGAGATGAATGACCGATCATGTAGGGCTGAATTGAATGGAGACAAAGCGTCAACTATGGTAAGGCTCAATTGATGATGAATCCTAAAGGGTTAAGATAATATTTTTAGTTTATTTAAAAAGGTTAAACTTGTCATTAAATTAAAGTTTATTAGAGAATGATATATTTGATATTAAAAGTTTTGTTTGAATATATATGATATTTAACAACTTTAGAGGGACATATATGAAATTTTTCTTAAAAAGATGGAGAAACTTACAAAAAGTCAACAAAAGTGTCTATTCCTTAAATACCCCTCTAACAAACTTTTTTCTATAATTTAATCTCAACCATTTTTTAAAAAGGTGAATGTTTGAAATTACTTCTTACATTTTTTACTTTTAAAAGAGTTTCTATTTAATAATATGACTGATGAGGCCCACAATTTCGTTAGTGAATATTTTGAAGACTGACAAACAAAGTCGGAATACCATGAGACCATTCATTGTTGGAGAAAAGCCGGGTATTCTTCGCCTTCCTTTTCACCAGTTTTACTCCCCTCTCCCATCTCGTATCTATAATATGTCTTATGTAGCTCTTACATAAGAACACTCCTTCTCTGCAGATCTTCATCTTCGAACAACCGTTCACTTAACAAATTTGCGATATACATAATCGAACATAATGTTAAATATATGTAGTTTTAATTAAAAAATCATGATTTTTAATTTATCTTAAAGGGGATGACAGATTATCGCAATAATAACTAGTTAACATTTGATCTCAATCCTATAACTCGAGTCTCATAGTTTGGTCCCTAGATTCCCATCTTTCTTGTCTCCCTGGGTCACTTCTCTACCTTTACAATCCATAGTCGCGACCTTATTCGTTGCTTCACTCTAATTGAATTTTCTTCTTTGTGTACAGTTATGCTCTTCACAACCTCATCATCCTTGCAATTCTCCCACTCTAATGTTCTCTTCACCTCGTCTCTCATGTTTTACTCAACCATGTTAGACTTACAATTTTCACCTCGTCTCGACCGTTCTCTTAACCTCCAACGATCTCTCAACTATGCTCCAACACTAGCAACAACAATTGCAGGAAGTATATATATAATTATTCTAGATAATGAAAGTTTTGACTAATTTTATTTATCAGTTGATCATGGTGTTATTTTATGGGCCCGAGGTGTGATTACGAGTGAATAAGAATAAAGTATTGTCATTTGGAGCAAATGGTTTAACCAGTTTTACTATTTTTACGTATAGTTAGGTTGTTAAGACTTAAGATGATTCAGGTGACAAGTAACATTGATGATACCATGATGAAATTCAACTTTAAAAAGTTTATGTTTGGGAATCTATGACCATTTTTTTCTTCTCTAAACCCAATTATGTTGATATTGACTAACACTAATTTTCTCTAACTTTTCTAGTCTTTTAAATAAATGATAAAAATAAATTTAATTAATAATAAATTTAAAAAAGAAAATGTGATTCATTAATAATAAAAGGTATAAAATTAAAAGAAGACTAAATAATAAAAAAAATACTAACTTAAAAAAACCAATTTATCCGTCAAGTGCTGGTATGTGGACTCTTGAAATATGTTCAACGAGATCCGTCGGAACGTTGTGGAAAGTTTTTGGGATCACAATTATCTAGTGGTCTCGATATTTTCTTGTAGTCCATCTTGAATAGGGGAGCTCATATTCATGAAATAAACATAAAGCATAACTATCATCTTGTAAGATTATATTGTGTAATATGTAGCAAATGTACATGACATCTCTAATATTGTGCAATGCGTTGGTCATGTTGGGTCTTGAACTACAGCCCAACAACTTTTTGAGCACACCACAAGCACGTTCCACGTCTTTTCGAGCCACTTATTGTGCTTTCTTGAATCTTGTTCGTTTATCGATGTTCGGAAATGAAAAGGTTTTCACAAAATAAGTCTCGCTTGCTTTATCATGTTGGCGAAATAACATACATGTTTAAATTGTGATCCATTTACTTGAAATGAACAATGAGGCGTAGTATCATTGAACACTTTTTATATAGATTGATTATAAAAGTTGATATTGTTGTTGGAACCGTAGATATAGAAAAATAGACCATACATTTGAATAATATTGACACAAAATAGGTCAAGAGATTCATATGAACTCTTTCATACATCTATAGTTACTCGCCACACATGTCAAGAATTGTCCAGTAAATTAACTAGTAGGGTCAGTCTCTAGAGATTGGATAAATGGTAATAGATTAAACTAATTAAAATGTTAATGGACCCTAAGTTTCAACAGATCAAAATAATTAAATTGCTACTGGGTTTGTTAATTCGTTTGTTGATATCCTATAGATTTTTTCAAATGTTATATATACAAACATATAATATATATATATATATATATATATATATATATATATATATATATATATATATATATATATATATATATATATATATATGTTAAAAAATTTCATCCCTCCTAAGGAGATTGGATTCTGGGCGGTCGCCCACCCCACCCCTTCAGGACCACCCATGTTAACTACCATATTGCCAATGTACACATATGTAGCGAAATGATAAACCTTTATACCTTTAGCATTTCAAGATCCCCTCTAAAAATGATATTGCCTTTCTATTCAACCATAGTTTGCAAAAGTAACTCTCTAAGCATTCGAAACCTTTTTTGGAAAATGTCAGCATCAACAAACAACCTCACCAAGATAATATTTCATAAGATGTTGGTGAGTAGCCACACGATTCTTATTTATATATGTACTCGTATTTAAATTTTTTGTATCTATAAAACCACAATATAATCTGAGCTATATTCGCATAAGTTTTGTTCATAACATCAAACGAGCTATTATTATCTGAGGTCAGTGATGAAAAATCTAAACTAGATGATGATGACGGATCTATATCTTCTATGTGAGTTAGGGAAGAAATGTATATATAATTTTTATGAGAGTTTGTGTGAAAATTGATTTAGTTATATAGCTATTTAAAGGAAGATTAATGTTTCCACAAATATTCTATGTGAGGGGTGGTGATGGAGGAATTTTTTTAATTGTTGTTGAACTATATATTCAGTAGCTTAGTTACCGTTCAACAATAAGCTTAGCAGGTCATTTCCCTTCTTTTTTTTTTCCGAAGCTACACACATAGGGCGATGTTCCCACTCGGCAAAAATGTCAAATCACCCACCCCTACCTGTTTCCGTAACAACACCACCCACTCGAAGCGTATTGACAGTTAATGAAAATACTAATGATGCGATTAATTTGAAATAAAATGTAAGCAAGCAACATGGTTTTTGGAGAACAAATTGATGGAAATAGTTATTCCGGTAACAATTTAGAATTTTGAAATGCTAGTGATGAAAAAGTTCATGCATGAAAACAATGTTCCATTTTCAATTTGGTGACTAAATTAAAGATTGTTCGTACGTATGGTTGAAAATTAGAGCTAGAAAATAAATCCCAAAAGGGTTGGTTATTATTATCATTTATCATTCAATTAAAATTAAAATAGGTAATTAACATGTATTCTTGCTGTTTTTTTGCTAGGCTGGTGAATCAAGGGTTCTTATTGATGACATATATAACCTGAAAGGGTCCTACATGAACATTTGGATACATAAAAAGGGAACAAGTAAACTGCGTACTGTAGGAACTGTCTTATTCTGCACCTCCGTATAAAGCATTTCTTAACATACACGCTTTTCACATTGTTTCCTTCACGCAGGTTCGTCTCCTCTGCTGTTACGATCGTCTCATATCACTCGATTTCTACTATTGTTGTGTCAATTTCATCTACATGTTGCTATAATTGCTCATCCGTTTGTTTAATTTGTCTGAACTGATACTGATTGTCGGTGATCGTTTTGAACGCCGATGAAATTTGGGCTAAATGGTTTGTGATTAGGTGCTCTTACACGTATAGTTGATTTGATTCGGCTAAGCTTACGTTATAAAGGAATTGTGATCTAGAAGTTGCAAAGTGGGATTTGGTTGTGGTATGGAGGGTTTTTGCTAGGTTTTGTTTTGTTTTTGATGTGTTTGCGATCATTTGGATTCTATTGGAGCGATCTTTAATTTATACCTGATGATGATTTAGATAGTGGCTGGTGATTGACTTTAGTAAAGTATGGTTACATTCGTAGAGTATTTGAAGTGTGATTTGGTTGAAGTAAAAGCATAAGTTTTGATTTGGTAACTGTTTTTTTGTTTTGATAAATACGCAAATCTGTGATTTTAAATTGTGAAGATACAACGGGGTTTTCATCTATTTTTTCTTGAGGTTTCGTTGTGAAATGAAATAGATGATTCATGTGATATTAGAGTTGAATTTGCTGACTTATTTTGTAATGTTTGATATTGGCTAATGCTCGTAGTTAGTGATTTTAGAGGAAACTTTAATTGCAGTCTAGAGATGGGTACTCTGTTCAAATCGAGCTTGCTTTTGTTGTTTCTTTGGTTTCTTCTGTCACCTGCTGCATCGTTGGGTCCTAATGGTGGATTGGTTAGAGTTGGACTTAAAAAGAGGAGATTTAACCAATTGAACCAAGTTGGTGGACATGCTGGCTCTGGTGAAGGGAATGCTAGAAGAAATTATGGTGTTCGTGGTAATTTCAAGGATTCAGATAGTGATATAATTTCCCTGAAAAATTACATGGATGCCCAGTATTATGGTGAGATTGGTATTGGTACTCCACCTCAGAAGTTCACTGTGATTTTTGACACCGGTAGTTCTAATCTGTGGGTGCCTTCTGCAAAGTGCTATTTTTCTGTGAGTTTGTCTTATCTTGGTGTTTTGAATTCCTAATAAAACCTTTCTCGCTCTCACATGCACACACGCGCGTGCGCACACACTTACTTTGCAGTCTGTTATGACTTGATGGATTTTAAGTTCCATCTGGTGCTGATCATTCTTAATATGAATGCAGGTTGCTTGCCTTTTTCACTCAAAGTATAAATCTAGCCACTCAAGTACCTATGAGAAAAACGGTATGTTGTCCATTTCTGGTTCCTTTATGTACTTGATCCAAAAAGAAGAAAAGAAGTGTTGAAAGGGACAATTATAAAACGAGAGGGTTGTTTATCATTGACCTTTGGTTAACTTACTGTTAAAGACAATCAACTTGTATTTGACCATCAAGTGTTAAGCTTCAATGTCATACCTTGATCCCTTGAACTCAGGCACTATCATTTATATTAGCTCTGATTGCCAATGTTTTATTTTTAAGGAGCTTTAGTTTTTATGTTATTCGTGTCTCATTCAGGGAAATCTGCTGCAATTCAATATGGAACTGGCTCTATCTCTGGTTTCTTTAGCAAAGATTCTGTCAAAATTGGCGACCTTGTTGTTAAAGAGCAGGTCTTTAAATAAAATGTGCATCTAATGTAATGAATGCAATGTTTCTTCTAGTGTCTTCATCTTAACATGTCATCATTTTCAGGATTTTATAGAGGCAACTAAAGAGCCTGGTATCACTTTCTTGGCAGCCAAGTTTGATGGTATACTTGGTCTTGGGTTTCAAGAAATCTCTGTTGGGGATGCTGTTCCTGTTTGGTAATAGCTGACTCATCTCCTGTAACTGAACTTTTCATTCATGGGATAATGTATACAAAAGTTATAACTAAGGCCACCTGGATGTTAAAGCATCTTTAGAGATCACTCAAGTATCAGTTTGGCTTCGTTTATGTTGGTTCCTGGTAAAAAATGAAAATAGTTAAATGCCTTTAAATTTATAGCTTCTGTCACTTCTTGATTTGTAAATACGACTAAATACTACTGCGTCTACACAAAATGGGTTTTTGACAATCCATCTAGATTTGAAAAAATTAAATGCCTTTAAATTTATAGCTTTTGTCACTTCTTGATTTGTAAATACGACTAAAATACTACTGCATCCACTCAAAATGCGTTTTTGACAATCCATCTAGATTCTAGACTTGATTTTTTTAGTACATTTGAGGCATTTTTGTCATTTTTTACAACTCTATATGTGAAAGAAGTTGGTGTTTATCATTTTACAATTTTCCACAAAGTTTTTTCTAGAATTGACATATATGAAACCGAATTGATACTTAAGTGTCTAGAAAATAGTTGTACTACTTAGGCTTAGCAGAAACCCTTGAAACTTAGGTGCCCTATGTATACATTCTCCCTTGATTTTTTTGTTTGAAGTTTCATAATTGAGTTTCTTTTCTTTGTTTAAATTGAATATCATTTTAGGTACAATATGGTGAACCAAGGCCTTGTTCAAGAACCCGTATTTTCATTTTGGCTTAATCGCAATACTGATGAGGATGAAGGGGGTGAACTTGTGTTTGGTGGGGTTGATACTAATCATTTCAAGGGAGAACACACATATGTCCCTGTGACTCAAAAAGGCTACTGGCAGGCAAGTCTTCTTTTATTTATATTTTTTATTTCACTATGATGGTTCTGCATGAACTTGTATCTGATTTAGCTGTTTATCTTGTGACAGTTCAATATGGGTGATGTTCTGATTGGTGATAAAACAACTGGTAATTTTGTAGCATTTGTAATTGTCCTTTTTTATAGCTTTGATACCTTGTGGATTAATCCTGTAAACCATTATTAAAGTTCTGAATTTTACGTTTCTGATATCATTTCCATTTCAGGATTTTGCAACAATGGTTGTGCAGCAATTGCTGATTCTGGAACTTCTTTGTTGGCTGGTCCAACGGTATGTATATGTTTCTATGCAATTATAAGCTTTGACACAAGCAAACTGGACAAATATTTGAATTTGCAGTCTGTTTGTATACTTCTCTCTTGTGCAGTTGTCCTAGACCCTACATAGAATAAAGTATGAATATTATGATAGAATGACCTGAAACTTCCTCTCATCGTGGGAATGACCATTACCACATGTATTTATTTCAACGGGCCGTTTTAAGACAATTGATACGACATACATAAAATGGGGTTTGGGTTTTATGCATTGTGGGGCTGAACTGATTGCCTATGCAATGTTGATGCCTGTGACCTACTTGGTTGCAGTCTTGCAGATAGACATGACTAGTTGTTTTAGAGGTGGCAAAGTGGTTGATTATACAGATTGGGTAACCAGACATGAAACTGACCTGTCTAACAGTAACCAAGGTTCATCGTTGTTTTACTAAACATCACTCGAACTTATTTTTTCTACTGCAAAAACCATACAAGTTTCGATACTGTTCCATGGGTTTGAAGTGATTCGTATCTGGTTAAAATCTAGCGATATAAATGGAACAAATATGAAACTTAGCTACTATTTAGTTGTTTTTTCAAGTTTTAACCTAAGGCAATGGGTGACTTGAAAATAGAAGTCACTAAATTGTAATCAAGTTTCATCAAGTGTTCCATTTAAATTACCGAGTTTTAACTAGTTATAAATTTTTTACAACAATCAAACAATAGTGAAACTGGAGTTATTTTTTTGCTGTTGGAAATATTTTAGTGACTTAAGTGGAGCAATATTGAAACTTGCTTACTATCTAATGATTTTGATCCTTTTTCTCCTGCAGAGTAGAAGTGAAAATAAAAACATCATCTCTTTTTCTCTAGTTATAATGGAACACAATTATGCATCAATTTTTATATGTCCTTATGATCTGTTGATTACAATACATCTACTGTGGTTGTGCAGTTTAAATATACATTCTTCTGGCATGACATGTCTAAGTAGTTAATCAGCTCTGTTCTGCTGCCTGATACTAACATCCTTCAATAATATTAAACTCTTTTAGGCTGTTATTACTCAAATTAATCAAGCCATTGGTGCTGCTGGGGTTATGAGCCAACAATGCAAGACATTGGTCAATCAATATGGAAAAACTATAATTGAGATGCTACTATCTGAGGTACATGCACTTATTTCTCTTTCTTCCTTGGTTCTGGATGTTATTACTATCATTCTTTTATATGTAATAAATTTATACATTTGGTAAATGGTGCTAGAGGAACACAAAAGGTCCTAGGTCTGAAAGTTGCAATCCGTCTCAATTCCTAACATATGATTGAAAAGCCTAGTTAGGCCCGAATGTCCAGTTATAAAGACCCTGCCCCTTGAGCCCAATTAACAAAATTGTTTTCTCCATATAATATGCGTAATTTCCTTATTTTTGTATACTATATAATCGTTTTCATTAGTTAAGTTATTTTTGCATGTAATGTTGATATACATAATTATATTCTTTTGCGCTACAAAGCTTATTTGAGTTGCTTTTTAGCATGAAAATACTTTTTGATTCCTAACAAAATTTAAGTTTTTTTTTAAATATCAAATTCTTGTTTTAATCTACCATATATTTTTACTATAGAGAAAATTGCAAAAATGGTCTCTATGGTTTGACCAAACTTGCAATATGGTCAAACCACAGGGACCATTTTTGCAATTTTTACTTTACTATATTTGAAAATAAATTATAATAAGTAATTTAACGCTTAAATATTATGGAGTTTATTTTGGGAACTTACTGCACTGTTCTATTTGTTCTGTAGACCCAACCTGAAAAAATCTGCTCTCAAATGAAGTTATGCTCTTTTGATGGTTCTCATGATACTAGGTCAGTTTCATGCCTTTGTACTTTTGCGTACTCTAGTTTGTCATTAATTTATATTGGTATTCATAATCATTATAGTAAGTAAATAAAAGAGAATGGTGAACATATATATGTTATAAGCAGTTAACCTTCCACGTTTTTTCAGCATGATAATTGAGAGTGTGGTTGACAAGAATAACGGAAAATCATCTGGTGTACATGATGAGATGTGTAATCTCTGTGAGATGGCAGTTGTTTGGATGCAAAACCAGATCAAGCGCAATGAGACTGAAGATCAAATAATTAACTATGTTGATCAGGTGAAGTGACTTTAGAACCCAATTAGAATACGCGAATCAAAAGTAGAGGTGGTAATTTGACCCATCTACATATGGAACGGGTCAATTCCATTTTGTGCTTAAAGGAAAACGGGTCAAATGGGTCGAAACCCTCCCAGAGTTTATTTTTTTAATATTCATAAACCCTCTGGAACAGGATATTCAAAAGATTAGATGTTACCACTGAAATAATTTAACCTTTGTAATTACTTGTGACACGCTGATTATTTATAGAAAAGATATTGTGGACATTAAGTGTTTCAGGTCAACCTACCTGATCATTTTGCCATCTCTAATCAAAAGAAATGTAGAAAAAAATTGTTTGATGAACACATGTTTTTTAATTTATTTTACAGCTGTGTGAGCGATTGCCAAGTCCAATGGGAGAATCTGGAGTTGACTGCAACAGTCTTTCATCTATGCCTAATGTTGCATTTACCATTGGTGGTAAAACTTTTGACCTCTCACCTGAACAGGTAACCTTATAACATTATCAGATTCATATATTTGTCATTTTGTTATTTGAATGAGGGTAATTATTCATAACCCAAATTAATATATATTATCGTTGTTAAATCTCCCATGATCGATTAGTATGTCCTGAAAGTTGGTGAAGGAGCAGCAGCACAATGCATCAGTGGATTTACTGCTCTTGATGTGGCACCTCCTCGTGGGCCCCTCTGGTACAGTCATCAGCTCTTGTTGCCATCATGACTATCTTTGTTTTTTACTATCATAAAAATTAACAAACTTTATTTGGATTTAGTACTTTTTGATGAGTTGTTTGGTAGGTCTTACACCTGAAATTCGAGTTTGGTAAAATGAGTGGTTTGGGTAATGGGTTGAAGTGGTTAACTTTTAGTTGGGTTGACCCAAAACACCATGGCCAATTGGCCATGTTTTTAGGGTTTTACACTGAAATCCAACTTACTTTCACCTTTTGTTATCATCACGTATGGAAAAATGTTTTTCCTATCATTTTACATTTTTACGTAAATAATCTTTAGCATGTGAAATGGTGACGTGGCACATAATCACGTCATCCAAAATCTGGTGCTGTCTCACTGTTGAACGTTTTTTTCCCTTAATGTTAATGATAGGTGAAAGTAAGTTGCCCTGTCATGTAAGATAACCCTATTTTTACATGTCTTATTAATAATCAAGTTTTCATTTATTGTTACAAGAATAATAAGCATCAAACTTTTCGAATAAAAGGATTTAGGAGGTACCTTTTGGGTGATTTTGACCTGTTTGACGTATTTCCTTCATGTTTATGTTTTAATTTACCCATTTGACCCGAAGTAAACAGGTTGAAAATGCCATCTCTACCTTAAATAATATGGGTATTTCAATGCAGGATCTTGGGAGATATTTTCATGGGCAAGTACCATACAGTGTTCGACTATGGTAAATTACGAGTCGGGTTTGCAGAAGCTGCTTGAGACCTTTCTCTGTTTTATCATCTACCTGCTTGTTTTCTGTAAATGTACCAATAAATATATGACATATAGTAACTCTAACGTTTGCTGTCATGTATTACTTGTGGACAGGGTTAAAACTTGGTGTTTGTTTACTGTCTTTTGTGTTATGTGCAAGGCTTGTGTTAATTTGACTGTTTACCTTTCTTGCATAGAAGCATCAAGTTCTTATGTGATCTTTCATTTTATGTCCGCGTTTGTCCTTTGTATTGTACAACTGTTGCGACAAGAAGAAGAAGCACAGAAGAAGAAAGTTTCACTCAAATCATACCCATTCTCATTACTCAGCAACGTATATAACGAATTAACAAGACATTACAATTAACTTCCCTCAACTAGTGACTTATTACAATTATTACCCTTCTATTATTCAAAAATGACTATACCACTAGAAACATACATGCAACAAAACTCCCCCCCTAACGTTCTTGTCCTCAAGAATGAAAACCAGGAAAACGCAGCTTGAACTCATCAAGATATTCCCACGAAGCTTTAGTTATTGGTAGGGCAACCCAATGAACGAACACTCGTGTCACCAAGGAATTACCATGGTGAGCTAAACGTCGATCCAAAATAGAGCGTGGTTGCAACATGAATCTAGGATTAGTGGGCAAAGGTAGGACCGGTAAATTAGATCCATGCACAGGTTTCAACAGTGACACATGAAACACGGGGTGTAATTGAGCACTTGCAGGCAGATCCAACTTGTACGCCACAGAACCCACTTTAGAGATAACCAAAAGCGGCACAAAATAGCGGGGAGTAAGTTTAGAGAACTTGTGCCGGCGTAAAGATGTTTGGACGTGCGGTTGTAGTTTCAAATAGACCCAATCACCCTCTTGAAATTGACAGCTAGTGCGATGAGATGAAGTCATTTGAATCATGCGATTATGGGCATTAGCTAAAGACTGCTTCAGTGCTTGGATCATTGCTTCTCTATCGCGATGAAAATGTTCCACCGCATCAATACGAGTATCACAAGGAATGTACGGAATGTGAACGGGAAGAGGGTAACCATATAAAGCCTGAAAAGGAGACGTATGGATAAAAGAATGATCGGTAGTATTGTACCACCATTCAGCTAGGGGTAACCAATGAACCCACTGAGTAGGAGCATCGATAGCCATGCATCGTAAGTACAACTCCAAACATCTATTTAAAATTTCAGTCTGGCCATCACTTTGAGGGTGATAGGCTGTAGAGAGGGCCAGCTGAATTCCTTGCAAGCGCTTAAATTCTTGCCAGAAGTGACTGAGAAAGATGGGATCTCTATCCGAGACAATCGTAGTGGGATTACCATGTACGCAGAAAATATTGTCAAGGAACACTTGTGCAATTTGAGCAGCAGTAAAGGGGTGTGCCAAGGGAATAAAGTGGCCATACTTTGCGAGGCAATCGACAACAACCAAGATCGTATCCTTTCCCTTGTTGGGTGGTAAACCACTAATGAAGTCCATAGAGATGTCTGAAAAATATGATTAGGGACTGGTAGTGGCTATAACAACCCCGGGGAAGCAATGGACTCATACTTAGCCTGCTGGAAAATAGCACATTCATGAATAAAAGAGCGTAATTGTTTCGAGCACCAATGCCAGTGGCAGAAAGACTTCAGACGTTTAAGAGAAGCCAAAAACCCCTAGTGGCCCCCTATAGGAGAGGCATGCACCAGCTGCAACAGATCACAGTGCAATTGCGGGTCATTACCCACTAATAGGCATTGTTTACGCTTTAACAAGGAACCATCCCAGGAATGATGGGGAACCAGCTCCCCATTCTACAATTTAGTTAAGATAGTGGCCAAATGAGGATCAAGATGCCAAGAGGCTTGAATACGTTTGAGAAGAAGGGGATCACAATAACTCAAGCTCATGTCAAATAGAGCTAACCCATGGACACGAGACAACCCATCAGCTACCTTGTTGTCAGCCCCTTTCTTATAAAGAATCTCGTAGTTGTAACCCATCAATTTTGATAACCAAGTCTGTTGCAAGGATGTAGTAATGGTTTGTGTCAACAGATATTTGAGGCTCTTTTGATCGGTGTGAATTTTAAAGGGTTTAGCAATGAGGTAATAATGCCAATGTTTGACAGCCATTAAAATGGCTAATAGCTTTTCCTCATAAACTGATAAAGATTGCTGGCGAATAGAAAGAGCTTTACTAATGTAAGCAATAGGATGATGATCCTGCATTAAAACAACACCTAACCCTTTGGAAGAAGCATCAGTTTCTATCACAAAGACCTTGTCAAAATCGGGTAATGTAAGTATCGGAGCAGATATAAGAGCTTGTTTGAGATGATCAAAGGCGACTTGGGCTGCATTAGACCAGATAAAAGCATCCTTCTTAAGAAGGTCAGTTAGAAGTTTAACTATAGACCCATAGGACTTGATAAAGCGCCTATAGTAACCAGCAAGGCCCAAGAAACCTCTAAGTTGCTTAACAGATGTCAAATAAGGCCAATCCTTGATTGCTCGAATCTTTGCAGGACTAGTAGATACCCCTGCTGCTGAAATTGACCTAAGTATTCAACTTTGCTGCCATCGAAAGAACATTTAGATTGTTTGGCCACCAAGTGATGTTCCCTTAGCAACTGCAGCACCTCTTTTAGATCAATTAAGTGCTGATCCATAGAAGGGTTGTATACTAGAATCTCATCGAAAAAGAAAAGGGTGCATTTCCTTATTAAAGGTTTAAAGACTGAATTCATTGATGACTGGAAAGGTAGCAGGAGCATTGGTTAAGCCGAAATGCATAACCACAAATTCAAAGAGACCCTTTTGGGTTCTAAAAGCAGTTTTATGGATATCACCTTCAAACATTCGAACTTGATGATACCCTGCTTGAAGATCAAGCTTGGAAAACATAGTAGCTTGCCCCAACTCGTCTAATAATTGCTCAATTAAAGGAATGGGAAATCGATTTTTGACTGTAGCTTCATTTAACTTCCAGTAGTCTACACAAAATCTCCAACTACCATCTTTCTTTTTCACCAAGACCACAGGTGATGCAAAAGCACTTTGACTATCACGTATGACAACCGAATCTAACAGCTCTTGAGTTAACTCTTCCAGTACATTCTTTTACCCAACTGGATATCGATATGCCTTTTGATTGATAGTCATAGACTCATCTTTTAGTATGATCCAATGGTCACATGAACGCTTAGGAGGTAAGATAGTGGGAGTACGGAACACATCTTTATAATCATGTAATAAGGATTCTAGGGGAGAAGGGATGGATCCATCGGATACAACTGCTTCATGCTGGAAACAGCCAAGACCCATAGAAGACATGCTAAAAATTTATGCTTCGGCTAGACCATCAGACATGAGATGGTCCATTTTTTCTGCTGTGCACAGAGTAACTTTATTATCAGTCACACCTTTTAACCGAAACACCTGAGATCCCACTTTGAATTGCATAGTCAATTCCTTAAAATTCCAAATAATGTCACCCAAGGTTTGCAACCATTGAACTCCCAATACCATATCATAGCTACTCAAGGGAATTAACAACACATCGGTTTTGAACCAATTACCTTGATTCAACCATTAAAATTTTTCACATAGTTGAGTACAAGACATCTTATTTCCATCGGCTATAGTAATATTCATAACATCCACCTTTTTAGCTGGGCAATTCATTCTAGTAGCTAGATTAACATCTAAGAAGTTAAGTGGTAGAACATGAATCAATGAGGATATGCAAAGGTTTGGTTCCCATGGATCCCGTAACTCTCATGGTTGAATAAGATGCTAACCCTATAAGAGCATGTATTGAAATGCATGGATTTTGTACTTCACCTCCAATCTCTGTCAATTGTTCTTGAGAACTACCTTCCGGTTCTTCATCAACATCCAACACATCTATTGCAAACAGTTATCTTCCTTTACACTTATGCCCGGGCACAAATTTCACTGTACACCCAAAGCATTCCCCTTTTAACCATTTCTCCTCAATCTCTTTTGGAGATAATCTTCTTATTGGTTTGGCCTTAATGGGAGGGGCAGGTAGGAGAGGAAGGTTAGCAGCCGTTGCAGATGGAAATGACTTTGACCAATTCTCTTGGTTCTTGTTAAAAGAGGATTGGTAGGGTGGTTTAAAGCTTCTGTTATTCACCGAGGATTGTACGACGGCAACAGCTTCAACTTGTACACGAGCTAACATATAAGCTTCTGGTAAGTTTTTAGGCTGGAGAAGCCTTAATGGATATCCAATCTTAGGCCTTACGGCTCGTAAGAGCACACTTATGGCGTACTCATCACAAATAGAAACTTTTGTTAATGCTAAATCAAACGCTTGACATAATTCCTTTAGAGTACCAATTGTCGCAAAGCAGCCGATGCTCCCATCGTATCTTGCCCTAGAACTTGAGCAAATCGAGTGGATATGTAGTTCTTATACTCGGACCACAACATACCAGCGATCGATCCTCCTCTCGATTGCACAAATGATTGGTGCCATAATAGAGCTATGTTTTCCAAGTGAATTATGGCATAGCGTACCTTTGATTGCTCAGGCGTTTCGTCCACTGCAAAGAAGTGTTCTACGCGACACAACCACCCTTCCACGTTTTCACCATTGAATTTTGGAAAATCAATCTTCGTAAGTATGCTCTGACTACGATTGTTAGACGATTCTCCAAATTCTCGAGTGTATGACTATATCAGCTCCTACATTACTCGAACCACCGTTGTTGCCCCGATCGTCACCAAATTCTTCAAAATCTCCGTCATCTGCAGCTTAATCGATTCCATATCACTGGAATTCTTGTTAGCGGCAGCTCGAATTGCTTCGAATTCAGTCAGATTTCGTCCTGTCGCCGTTTCTAACCTCAACAACGATGCATCATGCTCTTGCACTCGTTGTTCTAGCGTTTGATTACGAGTCGTCATCTCCGTTCAATACTCCGGCGAATCTCCGATTGATAGATTCTATTCCGATTGATAGGGTCGAATTGGATCAGATTGCTCTGATACCAATGTTGCGACAAGAAGAAGAAATACAAAAGAAGAAGAAAGTTTCACTCAAATCAAACCCATTCTCATTACTCAGTAACGTATAAACGAACTAACTGAGTTAGTTAGTCGTTAACAAGACATATTACAATTAACTTCCCTCAACTAGTGACTTATTACAATTATTACCCTTCTATTATTCAGAAATGACTATACCACTAGAAACATACATGCAACAACAACATAGTGTGTTGTATTATATTGTATGGTTACAATCCATTGATGCCCATGAGACAAATGTGAGATATAGAAAGTAGGACAATATTACTAATATGAATGAAATTTAGTTTTAGCATAAGGAAATTTTACTTTTATAAGTTATAAGTTCTTTTATTTGGACTGATTTCAAATATTTTCTTTATCGAAACCAAAAAAAGTACTCTCTTATGTATTTTTCATAAGACAAAATACAACTCTCTCGACTCTCTTAATATATGTTTACTTCAGAACACCGAGTGTGCAATCTCTCTCCCTCTCGAACTAGTGCTCGTGATAGATTTTAAATAAGTGACAGTGATCAAAGATAGAGTTCACAACTTCCTGCTGTTTCGATCTTATAGAAACAAGAATTAGAACTCGAACTGTATACTATCTATCATTAAATATTTAACGTCAACTACCTAGAAGAAAAACAGAGACATTTTAGGAGACTCTTGACATAAGACTAGGAGGTATAGTTATCCCATATTAATGCTCATTCTGTGTCACTATATCATCACATATCCTTTTTACCTATCTTTCAACTACAGAAATATTCATAATCCACCATTTGATATTTTTTTTAACTTTTTAAAATATATTAATGAGAGAGAGAGTACTAAACTTTATTCATAGTTGTGACGATGGGCTATCACACCGGGGTCAACATTTGCGGGGTTAATATGAGTGGCTTGGTGTTCTTGACGGTGCTGCTATAACAAATAAAAACAAACATAACGGCTTATTATTTTAGAAAGAATGTGTAGATAAATTATAATATCAAATCTTAAAACTTGATTATGTTATTTTTAATATAAAATGCATTACAAAACATTTGAAGTTAAATTTCCCTTGTGAGTTCGCTTGTTTCATTACGTGTTCATTCTAAAATTATAATAAATCAAGTACCATAAAATTGAGGAAACTCAAAAAAAAATAGAGTATACATAAACGAAATCACAAGGAAAACTTTCATTACGGACTAACAATTAGTGTAATACTTTTCATCCTTCCATAAAGTTGAGGAAACTTCAAAAAAATAGAATATACATAAACAAAAGTGAATTGTCGTTTTTCTTCTTATGGTTTGATCTATTTTCATCCAAAAAGATTTTTTTTATTTGCATCTAGCTCCTCAAGGTTTTAAAAAATTATCGTTTTCATCCAAAAAAGTTAACTTCGTTAATATAAAATGTTAAACATGTAATTGACAAAATTATCCTTTAAACTACAAACAAAGTCCCTCAATTACATAACCATAGTTGAGTGGAATTGAATCATGATATAGGGGAGATCATGACAAGAGGCGGTGGTTCTATTATATAACCCCTTTTGCAATGGGTTCTCGACCGCCACACAAAACAAGGTCCATTCTCCTCCCCCACATGTGAAGCCAACAATCTCATGATTCAGTCATGATAAAATGTTTGAAGATGAAATGTCCGATTTAGGTTTCATGAATGGAACAATAACACGTGAATGAAACTTTAACACCAGTACGTTAATATAAATTAGATGTTGTCTTTATATGCAAAATCACATAACCATCCATTTTAATGATAGATGATTTAACATTTTAAATTAACAAAGTTAACTTTTTTGGATGAAAATAATAATTTTTTAAAACCTTGGGGGGCCATATGCAAAAGAAATCATTTTTTGATGAAAATGACAATTATGACCAAACCACAGGAAGAAAAACGACAATTCACTCTAAAGAAAATTACAAAAAAAAAAACTCTCATTAAGGTGTAATAATCGACATAATACTATTCATTCTTTATCATTATACTAGGTTTTGCCATTAAACTAAAAAAATATAAAATCATCATTTATTTAAAATGTAGTCACACATTTCATACTTCTCACTAGAGAGATTAATAATTTCTATGAAATAAGGTGTTATATAACTAGATTGCCCTTACTTTACTTTTATTTTGAACGGCAATTGGTTCACTGACAGGCTATTGACCCACCCGATAATCTTCATTACTCAAGTATTGAATATCAGTCCCGGACCTAAGACTACCATCAGGAGGAAACCTACAATAGGTAAGAAAACCCACTGGCTCAACCTGGAACCTTTCTCTTTTTTGTGTCTTGGGTGAGACTTGGACCTAAGATCTTCACCTATTTTATTGAAGTCTTGGGGTACCTCACCTTAACCAATTCGTTAATTTTAATCTTGGAGTAAATTACACATTTTGTGATAACACTTATAAAAGAGTGTTTTCTATAATATTCGTAGTTTAAGTATGAAACCTAAAAGTTAATACAAACACAAAACATGGAAAGTGTTGTAAGTAACAACATACTAGCATTACATATGGAGACAAAGACAATGGTGAAAAGGGAGAATTCATATGTGTATTCCCACCATCTCAGTACCATACATATAATGAGAAGAAATAATGATAAATAAAGAGTGTAATAATATTTGTAATGAATATTATTTATAACACTTCAACTCAAACATATTAGTACTCATTATACACTATTAACAACATATTTTGAGATGTACATTGATCATTCATGACCTATCAAATTAACTGATATTATGTTGTCTTATTAAAAACCTTACTAAAAAAATACAGTGGAACAAAATTTAGTTAAGAAAAAAAGAGTGCAATGTGTATAATGCTCTCCCTCGTTATAATATCTCTCCTTTAAATGGAAAGCAATAATCCTCTATGAAAGTTGCTTGAAAACTATGTAGTTACCGATTTATCATTTAATATCTTGATATGTAATTCATTAAGTGAACAATATTGTATAATTTCTAATACTAACTAAACTTGTTTTGACGGGTTAGTAAAATATAAATCTATAACTTGTGTACCTTCAGGATATTTAAAAACTGTTTGATCCCTTTGCACTTTCTCCTTGTTGGACGCAAGCTAGCAAAAATATGATGCACAACTTCCACTTAACTATAATACTTTTGTACAAAGAACTTCTATTTTTTATATGAAATGATTAGACTAATTTGTTCCTATCAAGTAACGGAACCATATTTAATGTATTTCAATGATGGATTTAATTCATATTAAAATGTCTCAACATATTTTGGGATGCGATTTGATTGATAGATAAAAATATCATTATATAACTGCTCGATTCACACGTTGAGTCATAAATTTGTTCTAACATCTTTCATTTCAAGTTCTTTCATTAGTAATATGATATTCTTTATAATCTCTTCATGAGAAACAATGTTATCATATATTATAATATTTGTAAATATGAATTGTTGTTTGATAAAAATACGTAGATAGAATACATTATATTTATCCTTTTCGAAATAAGCTGTGAATCAATTATATCACATTCAACTTGACTATTTTAGTTCATATATACCTTGGTAAGCTTTCTAAATCGACGAGTGATGTACGAATATGAACTATTTAAAAGTTTTGACATATAACTTCCTCAATTAGCAAATCAATTTATGTATCATATGTAAAAAGAATTTCATTGCTACTCATTGCATTTTCAATATCCACATTGTACCATTTCATAACTTATATCATAATCATCAATATCATATGTAGATTCTGTGACATGTTTTTGTTTATGCACAGAGATTACATTCTTAAAATGTTAACATGTAACTCCATACAAAACTTGGTTTTATCAGAGTTTGTTATCTTAGGAAACTCATGAGGAGTTCTAGACTCTAGTTATATTCAGGTCAACAATGTTTACATATAATCATAACATATTTAGGTCCGTATTTGTATACAACAATCATAATGCATAATGTGATCCAAACTATACATATAAAACACTACAATTACATATCAAATATTTTCAAAACTTTTACTAATAGTAATGAATTGATATCTAGATTATTTAAATTGTGTTTTCAGATTTGAAAACGACCAAGATGAATAAAAGGAACTTAAAAAAGGAGAAAATTGAAGAAAGCGAGCCATGGAATTTAAGCATGAGGCCATGCCTCATGAGGTACGCCCTCATGCCCAGCAAACATACACCCGTGCTAAATTTTGCACACCCCCTGTGTTTATCGGTCTAACATAACAAAAATACCATCTCGTGACAGGAGGCATGGGGTGTGCCTCGAAAGGCATGGGGGAGTGCCCGGCAATTTCTAAGTGTACGAGCCGACCAACTTTTACGTACATCGTACTAGACGGGGCCGTGCCTTGGGAGGCACGGGGTCGTGCCCGGCTGATATGTTTAATATTATACATGTTAATAATGCATATTGTCCTCCGTTTTGAATGCTTTTTTGTTACATATTCATTTAGAACGACATTTAATCGTGTTTTATATGAATTTTGTAGGTTTGGATGGTGACAGGGCCAGCCCAATAGTAAAGAGGGGTAAAACTAGGGCTTGGGGCCCCCACAAAGTTAGGGCCTCACAAAACTATAGGGTCAGTATTTTTTTGGGCTTAATCAGGGATTGACATGAAACTGTCCAGTGGCCTATTCCCTGCTCTGCTTGAAAGTTGGAACGATGGAAGAAATCGAAGGGGTGAACATGCGGGGTTGCAGGTAGGGTTAGAGTAGACTATAGAGCACTAGAGCCGCCTAGTATTAAATCAAAGCAAATAGATGTTAAAGTGTGTTTATTTTACTTTGAATTTAACATTTGAAGAATCAGTTCTTCACAAGAATGCAAAGGAGCAAATAACCAAAGAGGGGCACATTGTTGGGGAAAGAGAAAGCAAATGAAGATAAAGAGAAAGGGATTAAGGGTGTTCCGATGTGTTCCTTTCCATTTATTAACTTTTATTTTTTTTTTGCATCTTGACATGCTACACTTGTTAATGGTTTTTGTTACAGGTGGAGAAACCACTGTTGAAGTCAAACCTTATAGCATCAAGAAAATTAGAGAAGAAGAGGCTTGAAATAAAACCAAAGCTTCAGAATGCAAGGTATTTTGGTATATAAATAAACCAAGTCCTTTATGTAAGCCCAAAATAGAGGAGTAATCTATGATTTTATATAGTTTTTATTTTTTTTAACCAATACATTATATGCGTGCCTTGCATTGCTTCTTCTTGACATGCTAAAATCGACCTTTCTCAAGGTTTGTTTTTGTTTACTTTGTTTAACGTTCTTAATGCTATCATTTAATTGATAATTTATACAAATCTTGTTAAGAATTACACACACTTTTATAGCTTATTAGAAAATTTATATTATCATTAACAATTATCACAATGGTTACATAGAAATCAGAACTTTTTTAGTCTCGCTCGATATATAAATTTGCATAAAAATTATCTAGTGATAATATAGAAATAAAAAATTCAGATCTTTTCAAGCCTCAGTTTGTTTACATGCTTGTTTTAATTCATTGGAGTTAAACATGCTTGCTTATTTGTTTTATACTCTTCTATAATGAGATTCACTTGTTCACTAATATACTATTTTAAACTTGCTTGTGTTCATCATCATGAATTGATTACCCTTATTTGCTTCAGACTCACATTGTGTGATAGGCTTATAAACAGTAGATCTAAGTGTAAAATTGAAATCAAAAGCACGAATGTGGTACCACTAAAAGGACAAACAAAAAAGTTACATGAGAATGACTTGGGCCTCAAATTTTTTAGTTTGCTTAGGGCGTTCAAATTGGTTGAGCCGGCCCTGGATGGTGACTTGATGAATTTGATGAAAAACTCAAGAAATAAGTGAAATTTGGCTACTAACGTGGCCATGGTGCATTCTAACATGGCCATATCAGGCTCAATTCAAGCTTTACATGTCTCATGCATGACATGGCCATGTCACTTTACGACATGGCCATGTTCGGCGCAGATCTCACTTTTAAAACCAAAGTTGAGCCTCATTTCAAACATCCAACTTTGGGAGAACAAAAACCCTAGTTCTCTCAAGCCCCCAAAACTATTTTGAGCATCTATTGAAGGAAAAGAAGTCAAGATTGAAGATCATGCACTCAAAAGAAGAATCTAACAACCCATCTAGCTTGATTTGGTTTGATAATATCTTCACCTAACCAAGTATCTCTTTGATTATTTAAATTTCTTAGGTGTTTTTGTAGTTAGCATGAGTTAAAACTCTTGATTCACTTAGATTAGATGAATTCTAGCTAACTTTGATGATGTACATGTGATTTTTAATGATGATTATGTTAATGACTTTAACATGGTCTTGAATCTTCTTCAATAATTATATGTGTTTGTTTGACTTGATTATATGTTAAATCTCGTAGGTATCTTGGCCATATCATGTTGGAAAACCGTATGTGCTAGGGTATTTATTAATGAATATGTATATGTATGTATGCATATTTATGGCATTTGACTAGTAATGGTGGATGGGTATTAGAACATGTATGTTTGTTATTCAAATGTGCATCCTTGTCTATATGCTTAGAAAGGCCACTAACTTCGTTGTGAATTCCTCATAGCATTGTGTATGTGTGATCATGGTTTATTAGCGTAAATTTGTAGTTCATATATTCATGGTATGATATTCACAAGTTGGGGGACTTCATGATTTTGTTTACATTACATGATTCGAGGTGGTTGGCATGTGTTTATTGTATTAGCTTTCCAAAGAATTATGGGATTAAATAACCTTGACAGGAGTTTAGTCTAAATTTATATTCAATATAATTGTATCATTGGTTCTTCATGGAATGACTTTAGGTGGTTACTATGTTAACATCGTTTTAACTTTCCAAAGAGTCATATGATTAGGTAGCCTTGACGGGAGTCTAGTCTATTTCCGTGTTACACGTGTATAGAATGATCTCATCATGAATTTATGTATGTTATCATTGTTTGGCTAGGTGGATTCAAATTCTAAATGAATACTCCCTTTGCTGTATTATCTTTCTTGATTTTTATCCATATTTATCTATTTATGTTTATTTTAGTTTAAAATATAAAATACCGAATCATCCTTCTTTTCCGGCTAAATAATAACAAAGGTTTACTATTAGTAGCTACCATGTCTTTGGATCGACACTTGGTTCTTGCCTAAACTATGCTACATATACGATAGGTACACTTACCTATTTGTGTGTGGTTTAATTTTAAGGTAAAAATAATTTCTATAAATTTAAAACCAATTGTTGTGAAAAGAATTAAATATATATATATATATATATATATATATATATATATATATATATATATATATATCCACACACATCAAGTTTTTGGCGCCGTTGGCGGGGACACGACAATTCTGAGAATGACCTGAGTTATTACTTTAGCTATTTTGTATATATTAGTTCTCTTTGTTCATTTTCCATTTTATTTTTTACTTTTACTTAATTTATTATCTGGTACTCGTGATCTTTTTTGTCTAAGTGTTCTTTATAGTGATTCTCATGGAGCGCTACTATGAGAACTATTATGAAGGATACTGTGATCGCAAGGATTATCACATGGAGGTGTGGTGAGAGATTTATGGAGAACATTACTATACACAAGATTGATATTATCCATCGGGGTGTCCTACAGGTTACTATGAAGAACCATATCCTTATTCACCATCATTTGAGGAGTCTACTATACCATCATTCCAAATCGAGCCTCGTCCATCATTATATGAGTTGCTACAACAAGGAATTGATATGTTTTCTCAATAGAACACATGTAATCAAGATAATTTTGAGCAACAACTCATTGAACAAGGTCGTGCATTAGATTCATTAAGTGTTGAAGTTAATAAACTCTATGTCTACCTTCAACAAGAGAGTCCATCTTGCAATATCGATCTGAACCAAGAGGATGGAATTAAAGCACATTCGGCTCCATTCTTTGATGTGTTAGAGCAGTAACTGGAACCGAAGACGTTAATGGACAAAACACAAGTCCCACCTCTGATTCAAAGTGGATTCGAATATGATGAGCCATCGTTACTTTATCCTTTTCTGTTGACTAATGATGAGCAAGATGTCACGGAGAAGAAGATAGATGAATCACAATGTAAAGAACATAAAGAAGATGAGCACATGGATAACATGGAAGTGGTTCTACCGATTCTCACTTATGATGAAACCACAAACCATATAGTTCTATCTTGGGAAGATGAGTTTGGAGATGAATTGGTGACCATACCCTTTATGGAATATGAAGAAGGATGGTTTGACCCGATTGGTGATCTTGATGAATTAGAAGAATTATTGTATGAAAAACCAACTGTGGTAATCAAGGAAGAATAGCACCAAGAAGAAATTATGCAAACGAATGGGTTTACCAACAAACCATTGATGGTGGTGACACCCAATCCTCAATATTGCACCAAAGATAGCCGGCACGTAATTAAGCACTATGAGGTTTCGTCATATAAATCAAGAGAATCACAGGGAGTGGGCATACTACTTCTCGGACCAACCAACTTTGAAGGCGCGACATCGGTCCATCATGAATGACAAGTCAACAACATGTTATCGGGATGATCGCCTCCCTCATTAAATAAGTTATATCAGGTTTGGTCTAGGCAAATACAAGTGTTGGTGGCATGACCCGTTTATATTATGTTTGTGTTTATCATTGCGTTCCTCACAAACCAATGGTAAATTCACTAAATCAAACGGGTCAGATGGGGTCTTGATGCACACAAAGTGATCTAATAAAAACAACTTAAATTAGACTCAATCTAGAAACTCAAATTAAACCCTAGACAACCTAGACCTAGACCACTAGATAGGCAAGTGAACCTAATCGACTGTAGACAAGACTAAGAAAGACCATAATCGAACCCTAGAGACACTATTATAGAATAAACTAGACTCGGAAAGGATTAAGATGAAATTGATTTAATAATGGGGGGATTTTTCTTTATATAAATGACCTAGAGAAATAAAAACTACTTTTAATTAATTGACTTAACTATCGAATTACCAACTAGAACACGAGAAAACAAGAACACTTAGAAAATCAAGAATGATGAAGATACTACCTAGGCAAATCCTAGTTGTGACCCTTGAACTTCAAATGGTTATTGAACTATTGTGAAATCGGGATCTAACGATACAAACCCCTAAGATACTTAATGGATCCCGGATCATTCTCCAGATGTGACCAAAAAGAGGACCTAGAAGACGAGTGAAACTATCGATTGGTCAAATTACTACAAAGTCTCTTTGACAACACTTATGTACCCAGTTGATAGCTAATCTCTCGATCTAACTAAAAAAATTCATTGACTATGAAAGGGGTAAATTTTAAACAATCTATAGGACACGAAAAGCAATGCAATTAGCTACCTTAGGGAATCCTTCTTTCGAACTGCTTATTCCTAAACAACTATCACCAGGACAAATTGATTAATTCTCACCTCTCGGACTCAAATCAAGAAGAGCCTTAAGACTTAGTAATCAGTTCAACTCAATTCCTATGGCTACTACGTCTAGCAAAGCATCAACTAATCAAAAACACAAAGTAATCGATCTAGATATGCAAGTTTCTATGAACTACATTCAACAACTAACATAAGGAATATAGGAATCATCAACATTTATGCCAAAATACTCAAACTAGATTGAATAAACATCTTTACATAAGTATTAACCACAATAACCGTTCAATAACAAAATCCATTCAAGTTAATACAAACTAATCATCAACCTAGGTAGCATTATGATTTTAGCTACTCATATTCAATATAAACATCAACTTAAACACTGAAAACAAGATCAACATGTTCAAAACAATGTATGCCAAACAAAGTTACGAAGATAAAAACCCGTGTTTAAATGTTTGCGAAAGTTCCTATGATACTAGCTTCAATCCTTGGCTTCCAATCCTTCTAAAACCTTCAGTTCTTCCTTCAGAATGCTCTTGAAACAGCTGGTGGTCGAACTCCCTTCTTTTGTTGAGAAAATTTGTTTAAATACAACTTTGTAAAGTTTTCCCGAAAATACCATCTATGTGATACGCGCAGGAGAACCACTCCTGTTGTTCGTATCGTATAGATTAAAGAATTCCAAAAACCCTAATTTGTGATCTATGCGATACGCGCAGGAGGACCTCTCCGGCTGTGCGCATCGCGTAGATGAACTTTTTCAGCAACTTTGAGTTTGACACTTACAAAAATTTCTAAGTATTTGTCTTTTTCCATCCTTTGGCTCTTTTATTCGTTTCCCACGCGTTTTCGTCATTTTAAGCATCCAAGAACCTATTGAACCACGAAATAAAGAACGATAAGTAAAAACTAACGAATCTAACTAAAATTTAAATAAAAGAGACCCGAAAACGCAACCTAAAATGGATGTGTTTTACAACAAATCAAAAATACCCACACTTAAACTTTTTTCATCCTCGAAAAAGTATGCAATAGAATCATAACTAGGAATCAACTTTTCAATCATACTAAAACATTCAAATTATTCCCACAAACAAGCAACAAGCCACAATAATCATCGGTATTGTTTCCAATTCACCCTAACGCTAACTAATCAGGTCTCTTCTCGCGTCTGTTTAAGTTCAAGTGATATCAATTCATCTAAAGGGTTTCACACTTAGAAAGCTACAGTTTAGCCTGTGTAATTGATTACTTGGCGAGGCACAGGTTAACCCAATTAGAGTTTTCCTACCAATGCAAACTAGGGAACTCATCCTACTTGAGAATCATTGTCATACTAGGGTGCATGAATACTCGATGAATTTGCGAGCATAGACTGGTTTATTCTCTTTTTTTTTCAAGTTCACCTCACCCATGGGTGTATCTCCAAGTCGCTATCCCTGAGGGTAACACGTGAGTCGTTGGCTTACTTTATTTTTTATTATTATTTTATGTATTTTTTTTCTTTTTTTCTAATGCTCTATGGAATATAACTGGCGGAGCGCCACTTCTTTTGGATTCATTTTCAAGAAGAGAAAGAAGTGTGCTACAAATTTTCTCCTATGACAATCACTCTAGTTCTAAAGTCTACACGGGTGCCTAATTATTTAGTTAAGGCCTCCCGGTTCACCTAAGATGAAAACCCAGGAGATTTGTTGATATAAACAGGTACTTTTAAAACACTTAAAGACACCCTTAAAGTAAACTGGGTCACTAACCAATTACCAATTGACACATTCTTGTTTGTTTGAAATATTATTGTTTATTATTATCAATTTTTTTAATCATCAATTCCCAATTTTTCTATCATTTCCATGCAATTTGCACAACTTTTTCGAAAACATTTTATCAATTTTTTTCAAACGTAAATCCCCCGTACCCACACTTAAAACACACATTGTCCCCAATGTGGATTGAAAGACTACGCAACAAAACAATTAAACTAACAACAATTAAGAAGCAAACCCAACAAAAGCAAATAAAGATAAAATGTGATAAAATGGAAAAGACTCCCCTGGTGTATGCGACAAGAATCCACGTGAGTCTTGTTCCATTCAAGCCATCTAATCTTCCTGATCATCAGCACCACCAGCACCACCAGTACCATCCTTCCCTTCATAATCTCCGTAGTAAGTAGGGTACCCCTGGTAGGGGTAAGTAAACCACGGGGGCACCGGCATGTGCTGCTACTCCATTATATATCTGATCGCCCCGTCTTGGCGATCCAATCTGCTCTGAACCATCTGATCATGTGCCTGAAATTGATTGCGGTACATTTCATCCTGCTCATCCATTCTCGTAAACAGCTGGTCTCACAGATCCCGCAAGTCAAAAGGTGTCGGTGGAAATTCTCTCAAAGGATGTTGTTGCTGAGGAATTTCATGGTGAGGCCGGTGGATGTTTCTTTGTCTATGTGTTGGTGCACCCATCTAGATAGTGTTTGCAGCTATAGAGCCCATGGTGGTGGAACTTGCTGGCCTAGACGTACCCTAACCCATCTGATTGGCTCATCCCACTCAATAATGTTTGATTGTCTAAGCTCCTGTAATCCAAATACACCTATATCTGGCCCTCTAGTCAAATGATGCTCCGGATAACGATAAAAGACATGCAAATGATTTGCAATGTGTGTGACATAAGTTCCTAGATCCAATCTAGCATTGGGCCTACCCTTTCTACCCCTCGTGAATGAAGTCAGAAGATATCACGCAAGATTGATGTCTCTTCTATTCACAATACAATATAAGTTAAATAAGTCTACATTCATGACCTTGTCTTTTCCATTTCTACCCACAATAGTACCCAAGAGTAAACTATGAATGTCCTTTAGAAACGGGTTGGTGATAGCTGATGTAACCATGTTAGATGAAAAAGGACCATCACTAATCGATCCCCCGAACTCACCTAATGCGGCTTGAGAAACCGTATGCTCCACATCCTTTTTGTCTTCACCCCTCAGAGCTAACTCAAAACTCGACATCCTAATCTCATTCTCAGTATATAGCCCAGTAGCTACCCCAAATCGTTCAACACTCATTTCATAGACTTGTCTCCCCGGGGAAAACGACACTGCATTGGCCCAATTGTACTTGCTCGCCTTATATTTCAGAGTGGAATGAAACTCCACTGTCAACTCTGAATACTGTAGCTCAACACACTGGATAGCATTCAACCATTTGGTTCCTAAAAACTGAGTAATCCTTTGAGTAGCATTCAATTGGTTCATCAAGTTCCAATCAATTGTCCTATGTCTTAATAATTCCATGCCTACGAACTTAATACATTTCTCATATTCCTCAATTCCTAGTGCAAATCTGAGGAAATTATGACTAATCAAATCCCTCTCGTCTTCTGGAATAGGTTGATCATTTGGGTCCGGGAAAATATAATATGCATCATATGTGGTTGGTCTTCAGAAGCTCCCCTAGCTCTATGTTTTCCTGATCATGAAGAACTTGCACCTCTATCCATATTTGAGTATTGAAAACATTTATTAGTCAGCAGAGATGTCATGCAGAATCCAATGACCGTATAGCATTTCTTTCGCAGTCTTTGGAAAAAAACAAATTAAAAAGAAATCGAAAATGCTAAATCAAAGAAAAGTTAAACAAAGATAAAACCAAGCAAAACAAATTAAAAAGGAAACAAAAATACTAAATCAGATTTCTCCTGCTTGAATGGATATTGAGTACAAGCTGGAAAAACTTGATTTAGGCAAACACCAAAAAAACCTAAATAAAACCCCTACAAAATTGAACCCAATATCATAACGTTGACAATGCCCACACTTAAGTTTTCACACCATTCGTATGTTAAACATAAGGATATTTTGTTATAATAAACCACGACTTACAACCCAAATTGCTTCCAAATTAGTTATATATCAAACCATGTGTCAAAGCAATTTTTCTTAAATTAACAAAATTTAAACAATTTAGCACAAACCAAAACATTATCAACACATGTCAACCCACACCCATGCCTAAAATACTACAAAAATCCAATTTAAGCCATGACGTCCAATTTGAAATTAAGTTCAACCAGACATAATCATTATCTACCAACCATACCCGTACTTAATTTGACAAGAAATCCCAATTTCATCCAACAATCACTTCTAAATTCAACTTCTATTTCAAGCAATTTCAAGCCATGTCAACAATTAACCGGGTTTCAACAAGTGAAAAACCAAAAATAACCCAAATAAACTAACAATCAAACAAAACAAGCCAACATAAACAAAAAAATAGAAAAAAAAGGAGGAAGACATACCTTTAGTTGAAGGGTAATGGAACAAGAACAAGAAATTGAAAACCTAGTTCTAAATCAATCCTTTATGAGGGATTGATGGAAGGTGTGAGTGAAAATGGTGGAAAGGGGTTGAGAAAAGGGCTGGAAATGGGTAGATGGTGGTGGTCGAGTGGTGGTTTTGTGGTGGTTTGGTGGTGGTGGAAAGAGGTGGTCGAGTGGTGGTGGATTGGTGATGGTGGAAGGGTGATGGTGATGGTTTGATGGTGGTGACAGGAAGAAGATTGGTGGTGGGGGTCGGTTGTGGGGAAGAGGGGGTTGAAAAGGATATTAGGTTGTGTGGTTGTGGGGGCACGAGGGTGAAAGTTATTTTTTCGCAGATAAGATGTCCCTGTGCGATACGTGCAGATGGTGGCTTATCCCGCGCGTATCACATAGGATGTGATGTTGACCGTTTTGACTTTCATCTATGCGATGCACGTAGATGGTGGTACCCATCTATGCGTATCGCATAGATTGACTTTTTTTAGAAATTTTCATGGATTTTGACTTAGAAAAATTTTCAAGACTTAACTTTCTTACCACTATTCACCTCTCAAAAATGTTTCAATTCTTGTTTTAATTATAGACAAACCTAGAAGTTAATTCCTTCTCGATTCCCTCTTCAATTCTGGCAAGAATTACTACAAAACACAAGCAAAACCAAAGCATAACACCCGAAAACACAAGAAAGACGAGAATGAACACACAAATTAACTAAAACAAATAAACACTAAACTTTTACAAACTCTACATTTGGGAAGTAACCAGAAAGCAACCTCTCATCTCTCAAACTTAGGAACATCAAGGAGGGCTACATCCTCCTCGATCTCGTTCTCTATGGACTCTCCTATGTAGTGTTTCAGTCGGTGTCCATTCACTTTCCATGAACTACCAGAATCGTCTTGAATTTCAATTACACCATATGGAAACACTTCTTTCACTGTAAATGGTCCTCTCCACCTAGATTTAAGCTTTCCCAGAAATAGTTTTAATCTTATATTATATAAAAATACTCTATCCCCACACTTGAACTCTTTCACATCTTTCAATTTCCTATCATGTAACAACTTCATTCTCTCCTTATAACCCTACGATCTATCATATGCCTTATCTCTAAGTTACTCTAACTCATTTTACTGGAGATACCGGTTCTTACCTGCCTTAGACAAGTCAAGGTTAACTGCCTTAAGCTCCCAAAATGCTCTATGCTCTAACTTTACCGATAAATGACAAGTCTTACCATAAACTATCCTGAAAGGTGTAGTGCCTATAGGCATTTTGGTCGTTGTTTCAAAGACCCACGGTGCATCATCTAGAAATTCCACCTAATCCTTACAATTTGTTCCAATCATTTTTCCAAAATCCTCTTAATCCCCCTATTTGCATTTTCTACTTGACCACTAGTTTGGGGATGATAGGCGGTGGATGATCTATGTGTAACTCCATAACATGCTAACACCTTCTCTAGTTGGGCATTACAAAATGTGTTCCTTTATTGCTAATCAATGCCCTAGGAGTACCAAACCTACTAAAAAAATTCCTCAAAAAATAGAACCACTCTCACATTATTAGTGGGCAAGGCTTGAGTCTCAACCCACTTGGACACATAGTCTGTAGCCACAAGAATGTACCTATTTCCTCTAGACATAGGAAACAGACCCATAAAATCTATACCCCAAACATCAAAAACCTCTAATATCTGAAACATGTTTTGGGGCATCTCATTACGCTTGGAAATATTATCAGACGGCTGACATGTATCACAACCCTTCACTAACTCACTCGCATCCTTAAACAATGTCAACCAATAAAACCCACAATCTAGCACCTTCTTTGTTGTGTATGATGGTCCATGATGACCTCCTATCAAACCCTTATGATAATGTTTAAGGATCTCCAATCATTCCTCTCTACTCACACATCTCTTCAATAACCTATCAGCACTCATACGAAATAAGTAACTCGCATCCCATATGTAGTGCTTAGCATATGAAAAGAACTTCTTTCTCTGCTGAGATGTCATTCCTCCAATCACTTTACCATCGGCTAAATAGTTTTCCAAATCAGAGAACCCTGGCATACCTTCCTCCTCTGCTCTCACGTTCCTCAAGTCATCATGAGGGAATCTGTCTCCAATGGCCTCCTCCCATATCTCCTCTCTATTTGGATCCACTAGTCGTGAAAGGTGATCTACTGCAACATTCTCAGCTCTCTTCTTGGCCTTGATCTGCTGCTCCCATATCTCCTCTCTATTTGGATCCACTAGTCGCGAAAGGTGATATGCTGCTACATTCTCAGCTCTCTTCTTGGCTTTAATCTCAATGTCAAAATCAGAAAGAAGTAAGATTTATCGTATCAATCGAGGCTTAGCATCTTTCTTTGCAAAAAAATAGTGTAAAGCTACATGGTCAATGTACACGATGGTCTTAGAAAGCATGAGATAGGATCAGAACTTGTCGAACGCGAAGACAGCTGCTAAAAGCTCCTTCTTAGTAGTCGTGTAACTCTCCTAAACTTCGTTTAGTTTCTTACTCGCATAGTAGATGGGATGAAGGTGTTTGGCCTTCATCTTTCCTAAGACAGCCTGCATAGTCACTAGCATCACACATCACTTCAAAGGGTAAACTCCATTCGGAGAGCACAAGAATAGGGGCACTCGTAAGCTACTCCTTCAGAAACTCAAACGCCTTAAGACATTCCTTATCAAAGACAAATGAACATCCTTCTCAAAAAGGCGGGTCATGGGTCAGGTGATTTTCAAAAAATCGCTAATGAACCTACAATAAAACCCTACATGACCTAAAAAACTACGGTTTGATTTCATATTGGTTGGTGGAGGAAGTCTACTAATGGTCTCTATCTTAGCCATATCCACCTTGATACCCTCATGTGAAATCTTATGCCCAAGAACAATCCCCTCAGTCACCATAAAGTGATACTTCACCCGGTTCAACATTAAGTTTGTCTCTATGCATCTCCTTAACATCCTCTATAGATTCTCTAAGCAATGATCAAATGAGCTCCAGAACACAGAGAAATCATCCATAAACACCTCCATGGATTTCTCTATCATGTCTTGGAAAATAGCCACCATACACCTTTGAAAAGTGGCTAGAGTGTTACACAACCCAAACAACATACGCGGTATGCAAAAGTCCAATGTGGGCATGTGAAAGTGGCTTTCTCTTGATCCTCCAGTGTAATGGGAAATCTAGAAAAAACCAGAGAAACCATCGAGGAAGCAGTAGAACTGCTACCTAGATAACCACTCTAATATCTGATCAATAAATGGAAGGGGGAAGTGGTCTTTCCTAGTAGCTTCATTCAGCTTTCTATAATCAATACAAACCCTCCATCTAGTGACTGTTCTTGAAGGTTGAGTCTCCTCTGTCTTTGAACAACTAGGTTATACTCATCCACTATGAGTATTTTGTGTGTGCAAAAGGAAGAGCTGATGCCTTTAACATCAGTGACTTTCCATGCAATTGCCTGTTTATGCTCCTTGAGCACTTCAATCAACCTTCTCTTCTCCTCCTCCATCAGATTTGAAGATATGATGACGGGTAAACCTGCCTCACCATTTAAAAATTCATATTCTAAATGTGATGGCAACTCCTTCAGCTTCAGGGGTGGGGATGTTTCTACTGAAGGCTTCCTCCCCTCCTCAGTAGCATCTTCAACAGCAAACACCTCTAGATACTAAGGAAGCTCAGTGACCAGGTAGTTAAGACTAGGATCGGGGTCACCCTCTATCTCAACCTCCTAGTTCTCCTCATCAGGGTCAGATATGGGCATCAAATCTGCTCCACTGATGTAGTCTAGGCAACGATCCATGTGAGAAAAGAATGCATCAAGAAAATAGACTGAATCGTCCTGACTACCAAAATGGTTCATCACCTTAGAGACATCAAAAGTGATGGTTTCCACCCCCACATGAAGTGTGATCTTACGCTCATAGACATTAATCAATGCCTTAGCTGTGCTAAGAAGGGGCGTCCCAAAATGAGAGGGACTTTATCGTCTACTTCCATGTCAAGGATGACAAAATCCACGGGGAACACAAATTTGTCTACTTTCACCAACAAATTCTCCATAATGTCCCGTGGATATTTGACCGAAAGCTAAAGATATGCTCATGCGTATTGGATTCGGATCTCCAAGGTCTAGCTTCTTATAAACTGAGTAAGGCATCAAATTTATGCTAACACCAAGATCAGCCAACATGTGGTCATAGTAGAACTACCAAACAAACATGGGATAATGAAAATACCTGGGTCTGCTAATTTCTTCAGTAGTTTACTCTACACCACTACAGAGCAATGCTCACTTAGAGTAACAATCAAAAGGTCATCCAGCTTCTTCTTGTTAGAAAGAAAATCCTTAAGAAACTTTGCATATTTAGGCATATACTGGAGTACCTCTACAAACAGAGGATTGATTTTGAGTCGTTTAAACAACTCCATAAATGTCCATAATATTTGGTGAATTTCTGCTTCATCAGAGTAGCAGGATATGGAACTTGGCTCGAATCTATTTTGGGAGTTATCTTTTTCACTTCAACCTTCTTCTTCTCCACTACTTCCTCCTATGGAGACTCATTACTCGACACGGTAATTGCTGTGTTTAGCCTCTGTTGCACCCCTCCAGGAGTCTCCATCTCAATCTCCTCATCCACTTCCTCTTATTCTCGTGTCACAAGCTTCTCCTGTTCTCCTCCTCTACCACTTCATGTCATCACTGCTTTCGCAGTCGCATTGGGATTTGGGAGATTGCTCCCTAAGAAAGAACCTACAGGTCGGTGTTCTAATTTCTTATCTATGTCACCTACAGAACGCTTCAAGTCTAAGAAAGCGGATTGTTGACTCTTCAGCATAACGTCATGCTCACTTAACCTTTTCTGGGTTTCTTGATCTTTATTGATCAGTTGAGTGAGTAGCTGAGTCTGGGTAGAGAGTATGTCCTTTAACTCCTTGTCCATACCCATACTAGCACCTGCATAAGGGCCTGCATCTCCTCCACCCGGCTGATTTTGCCTTTGTTAAAGGCCAGGTGGGTTTTCCCCAGATCTCCAACCAAAGTTAGGGCGACCTTACCAACCCTGATTATACGATCCAGAAAACGCACCACTTGAACCCCTACCCTGACCACTCATGAAGTCTACTTGCTCCTGACTCATAACCGGGCACTCTCTCCTATCATGGCCACCTCTACAAACCTCACACTTATTAACACTCATCTTCAGGTCTTGGATTTCATATTACATAGCTTCTAAGGCAGCAGCCACACTAGTATCGATTATGACGTGATGAACACCCCTCGAAGAGGAAGTGGGGGCTCTAGTACTAAGAATGGAATTCCTAGTTCATGAATGCTGCTGCTCAGCCAATGCAAGACTCTCAAACATCTCCTCACACTCTTCTGTAGTCTTCTTCTCCATAATATGTCCTCCCGCAGCAGTATTGAACATGAGTTGAGTTGCATAAGTAAGAACGTTCTAGAACTTCTCGACTAGTGCCCACTCGATCAACCCATGTTGAGGGCATCTACTACAAAGTGTGTTGAAATGTTCCCACGCCATGTAGTAAGGTTCTTCAGGATCCATGCGAAAGGAGTGAATCTGCTCCCTAAGTCGGGCGGCCCTAGAAGGTGGATAATACATCTTAAGGAATTTTGTCTACAAATCGGCCCATATAGGATGGAAACTTGGGGTAGGATGTCGAGCCACGAAGCAACTCGACCCTGCGAAGTAAACGAGAAGAGATGAAGATTGGCATCTTCTATCACACCAGAAATGTTAAATGTCACATATACGAACGAAACGGGAGACGTGACCGGGGGCATCCTCATCATCCAGTCCGTGGAACTGGGTGGCATTTGTGATTGTAGACATGACATACGAAGGAATCTTCCAGTTGTTCGCGTTATTAATCGCGGGATGGTTAATCAATGATCTGCCTCCAGTGAAACCATCCAATGCTCTCTGATGAACGATACGCCTAGGGGGTTAGCATCATCCATTGGAACTAACTCAGGAAAAGAAATAGAACGCACTTTAGAATCTAAGATTGTACGTAAATGCGCACAAGGGGGAGCGTGCCTCTCGCGATACTCTCGCTTAGGGTCAGAAAAAGTATAAAACTCAGGTGATCCTTGAGAACGGGTGTGTGGCATGCAACTAAAAAAGGCAAAATCAAAGAAGAATGATCTAAAATGAAATAGAAGAAAAACTTAAACTATTGACTCAAGGCTAAAATAAACTTAAGCGCCCCCGGCAACAACGCCAAAAACTTGATGATCACAAAGTGATCTAATAAAAACAACTTAAATTGGACCTAATCGACTGTAGACAAGACTAAGGAAGACCAAAATCAAACCCTAGAGACACTATTATAGAATAAACTAGACTCGGAAAGGATTAAAACAAAATTGATTTAATAATGGGGGGAGTTTTCTTTTTATAAATGACCTAGAAAAATAAAAACTACTTTTAATTAATTGACTTAACTATCGAATTACCAACTAGAACACGAGAAAACAAGAACACTTAGAAAATCAAGAATGATGAAGATACTACCTAGGTGAATCCTAGTTGCGACCCTTGAACTTCAAATGGTTATTGAACTATTGTTAAATCAGGATCTAATGATATGCGCAGGAGGACCTCTCCTGCTGTGCATATCGGGTAGATAAACTTTTTCAGCAACTTTGAGTTTGACACTTAGAAAAATTTCTAAGTGTTGGTCTTTTTCCATCCTTTGGCTCTTTTTTTTGTTTCCCACGTGTTTACGTCACTTTAAGCATCCAAGCATCTATTGAACCACAAAATAACGAATGATAAGTAAAAACTAACGAATCTAACTAAAAATTAAATAAAAGAGACCCGAAAACGCAACCTAAAATGGATGTGTTTTACAACACATCAGGTTTCAAGTATAATAAGCCACCCATTTGTTAATTTGTCTATCACTCACCCTAAATTTACATGAATTTGGGACCGAGTCATGCTAATGAGTCGCTAATAAATGAGCGCTTTCGGTAGGCATCCTGAGTTTTTGGAACACTTGGTGTTTGTTTATTTGATGTTTGTTTTTTTTTCTTTATTTCTATCTCCTATGATTATACTCACTTTTGTCTTTGGAGTTTGATAGATATCTTCGCTTATGATCTACGATGGATGCTTGGGACACTTCATATTTTTCTTGGATTTTTGTCATACATTTCACCGCCTATAAGCCAGGGAGTTTTTCTGTTTCTATTTCTTGCCTTACTTTACTATTTGTGTACATTGAGGACAATGTACAATTTAAGTGTGGGGATAGGTATTAAAGGGCTTAAAAACTTCCAATGTCTTCAAACTTACTCTCATTGCACATGAAAAGTCTCCATGTTTGCTAAAATTTTCAATAAAATGCATCCATTGGCTTACATTTTAGATCCTTATACATGATTATGTTTTTGGAATCATAAGATTTTAAAATACCTACGAGTTGTTTTAATAAAATATCATGAAATATATAGTTAGTGTAGCATGTTAAAAGAATTATTATTATGCATGTTCTTGTACTTATACCTATATCCCTCCTTTTCTATGAACTTTCATGCCTTTATAGCATTCTTTGATGATTTATATTGGTTGCTTGTAATTTTGTTGACTTTTGAGTGTGTCATGTGTTGCTTTTATCTTAGAACTTGTTTTGTGTTTATGTATAAAAATGATAGAGGAACTAGGAAAACCCATTTCATGCAGCTTTTTTTTTTGTTTCTTTCACCTTACCCTTTTGTTACCACTAGTCGCCATGTTGAGTCTTATTCCATTTTGTTGTTATCACCCACATGTTATAGCCACTTAGCCAAAATTAGCCTTTTAAATTTAAACCAATGTGTTAAAATCCGGATTATGTTAATCGTCTAAATTGTGTTACCTAGTTACATTGTTGTAGAATATTTGTGGTCCTTTTCGAAATGTAATTTGTTGTGTTCATGAAAAAAAAAGCAAGATGATAAAAAAGATGAAAAAAGAAAAAAAGATGGAAAAAAGAAAAAAAGAAGAGAGAAAAAAAGATTATTGTATTGTTTATTTCATTTCATTTTAATAAAAAATAAATTAGGATGAGCAATTTTGTAGAATATAAAATCATAGTACTAGCTCAATATATGTTTATACTAGTTTATGTTTAGTTTATTTATTTTCTTCAAAATTTTGTACGTAATCATAATTAGCATCTAACTATTTTGGATTTTTAACCATTCAGCCACTTTATATCCCAAATTTCATATCTTTAACCCAAACCCCGTTATAACCCATCAAAGTCCTCTTGATTTATACATTTTCTTATGTTTTTTGTAGAGATTTGATTTCTAAACAAGCTATGATTATGTTTGCTTCACTTTTTGGCATCCAGTGATTCACATATATACATATACATATAACTAACCGGAGTGTCGAGCGAATCTTTAAGAGAGGTGTATGTTAATGCATAACAATAGACCTATAGACATACTACACTTATCTAGATATTTGCATGTTTTTGAAAGAAGAAAATAACAATCCCACTCGTTTGGTTATCTTCTTTAAGCTTTGCATCTCTTAAAAACTACTTATGCACTTGGGTCTTTAATTTACAATGGATTTGCTTATCTCTATTTATTGTTACCGATTGGATTTTTGATTGGATTATGTATGAGAGTTTGCTTGAGAACAAACAAAGTTCAAGTGTGGGATGTTTGATATGCTTAAAATTATACATATTAATAATGCATATTGTCCCCCGTTTTAAATGTTTTTTGTTATGTAACACCCCGAATTTTTATTTAAAAGAAAACAAAAAGGAAGTATCTAGAAAGAAAAGATATTGGGCACAAGTTGAAGGGGGCAAAGTGCAAAAGTGCACAAACTCTATTATTTTAATATAAATGGGGGTATGGCCGCCCATAAAGCAGGGATCTGCTTTCCTGCTCTCGGCCAGAGGAAGAAAAAGAAGAAGAAGAAGAAAGCTTTTGGTTTTTAGAGAAGAAGAAGGAAGAAGAAGCTGCTAAGGTGAGTTCTCTTGAACACGAGTTCGGTTTCAGTTGGGTTTTAAGTCCTAAACCGAAGTTCTTGATGTTTTAGAAGTTGTTCTCGGGAATTTGAAGCTGAAATCGCAGGTGGGAGTACCTGGTTTGAAGATCTGCTTCAGGTGAGTTTCTAGACTCCTCTTTTACAGATTTTAAAGTGTTTGGGGCTATTATGCATACCGGGAAAAGGTTTTTCAAAGACAACTGTATGCTTATGCTTGTTGTGGTTCATATGGTGTTCTGTGGTTTCATGTTTTGATGTTTGTTTTAAGGTTAGAATTGTTGTTAGGATGTTTAGATGCCCTTAGTATGCTAGATCTGTGCTTGGGTAGTGTTAGAATGCCTTTTGGATGTTTTTGGCAGATTAGACACATTTCAGAATGTTCTCATGCGCCCAAGTGTTATGTGCCTAAGGGTCCTGATGCGCCCAAAGGTGGTGCGCCCAAATAGTGGCCATGCGCCCAGGTCATGCGCCTGAATAGTGCCCATACGCCCAGAGTGCCCATGCGCCTAGAATTGTTCTTGCGGCTAAGTGTTGGGGCGCCTGAACAGGGCTCATGCACCCACATAGTTCCTATGCGCCCAGGCTATTTACACTTAGAATTTTCTGCTGATGCGCCTAGAATGTTATGTTGTGCCTCGTTTTAGATTTAGGGCTTTCTTAGGGGCTTTAAGAGGTGATGTTTGAGATAGGTACCGTTGGGATGTGGTGGCTTATGCATGATGTGGTGTTGTGGTTTATGTTGTGTGTGTGGTGTGTTGTCTTTCTTCGTTAAACGGTTTTCAAAACGTATGTATTATGTTATATTATACGTTATGTATGATGTATGGCTTTACGTGGTTTGATGTATGGCTATGATTGAACGTAAAGTATTATATAACAAAGTGAAAGACAATAATAATGAAAAGTGGAATGTAAAGAACGAATGGAGTCTTTGTGACTCGAAGGGAGTCTTCGTGACTCGAAGGGAGTCTTCGTGACTCGAAGGGAGTCTTCGTGACTCGAAGGGGGTCCTTGTCGCATACCCCGGTACTGTGTCGGTCTTCGAACATGACGCGGGGGTTTGTTTACAGGCCCCGGCACAGTATCGGTCTTCGGACATGAGTCAGGGGTATTGCATGAGACAAGATCCAGATTGTAGTGAAAGATAATGATAAAAGTACAAAATGTACGAATTGAACAGTGATGAAGATAATAATAATATTATCAATGTGTACGTATGATGTGTGATCGCATACGATTACGAAGGTTATGTTTTAACAAAAGTAAAGTATTTTATTTTTAAAACTAGAACTCACTCAGTGTCGCTGACTTTTTGTATGCATAATAGTTGGCATGTATTTTGTTGATGCTGAGGAGTTGCAGGCATGGATGCATACGCTACTGAGAACGTTTGAGTCTGGCATCCATATTTTGATATGACGTTGTATTGTGATATGTAAACGATTTATGTGACGAGATAACATGTTTTAATTATTAATGAAAGTTTTTAAATTCCGCTGCAAAAGTAATGTTTGTTTTAAATATTTTATGCAATGATGGTCCACCTGTAAGCGTCCCGGAACGGGGCCTTACATGTTACAAATTCATTTAGAATGAAATTTAATCTTGTTTTATATGAATTTTGTAAGTTTGAATGGTGACTTGATGAATTTGATGAAAAACTCAAGAAATAAGTGAAATTTGGTTACTGACATGGCTATGTCGTATTCTAACATGGCCATATCAGGATGAATTCAAGCTATACATGTCTAATGCGCGACATGGCCATGTCACTTTACGACATGGGCATATTCGATGCAGATCTCACTTTTTTAAACCAAAATAGAGCCTCATTTCAAACATACAACTTTGGGGGAACAAAAACCCTAGTTCTCTCCAGTTCTGAAAACCATTTTGAGCATCTATTAAAGGAAAAGAAGTCAAGATTGAAGATCAAGCAGTCCAAAGAAGAATCTAACAACATACAACCTATCTAGCTTGATTTGGTTTGATAATCTCTTCATCTAACCATATATCTCTTTGATTATTCAAGTTTCTTGGGTATTTTTGTAGTTAGCATGAGTTAAAACTCTTGATTCACTTAGATTGGATGAATCCTAGCTAACTTGATGATGTACATGTGATTTTTGATGATGAATATGTTGATGACTTTAACATGGTCTTGAATCTTCTTTAAAGATTATGTGTGTTTGTTTGACTTGATTATATGTTAAATCTCGTAGGTATCTTAACCATATCATGTTGGAAAACTGTGTGTGTTAGGGTATTTATTCATGAATATGTATATGTATGTATGTGTATTTATGGCATTTGACTGGGAATGGTGGATGGGTATTGAAACATTTATGATTGTTATTCAAATGTGCATCCTTATGTATATGCTTGGAAAGGCCATTACATTTGTTGTGAATTCCTCATATCATTGTCTATGTGTGATTATGGTTTACTAGCGTAAATTTGTAGTTCATATATTCGTGGTATGATATTCACAAATTGGACCTTCAAGATTTTGTTTACATTACGTGATTCGAGGTGGTTGGTATGTGTTTATCGTATTAGCTTTCCAAAGAATTATAGGACTAAATAACCTTGACAGGTGTTTAGTCCACATTTATATTTAACATAATTATATCATTGGTTCTTCATGGAATGACTTTAGGTGGTTACTATGTTAACATTGTTTTAACTTTCCAAAGAGTCATATGATTAGGTAGCCTTGACGGGAGTCTAGTCTATTTCCGCATTACACGTGTATAGAATGATCTCATCATGAATTAATTTGTGTATGTTATCATTGTTTGGCTAGGCGGATTCAAATTCTAAGTGAATATTCCCTTTGCTTAATTATATTTCTTGATTTCTATACATATTTATCTATTTATGTTTATTTTAGTTTAAAATATAAAAATACCAAATCATCTATCTTTTCCGGCTAAATAATAACACAGGTTTACTATTAAGAGCTACCGTATTCTTGGACAGATACTTGATTTTTGCCTAAACTATGCTACATATATGATAGGTACACTTGCCTATTTTTGTATGGTAATTATAAGGTAAAAATCATTTCTATAAATTTAAAACCAAGTGTTGTGAAAATCATTAAAAATATATATACCCACACACATCATCGGTACTCTAGAAAGACCATAAATAGGAGCTCATTTGCAACTTTGAGAGTAGCTTTTGGGACTTGAAGTGCTCGTGTTCCCTTTTAGGAACAAAACCTTTAAAAGTCCTTGGAAGGCTTTGGAGGTCCATTCACCACTTAGAAGAAGCTTGGGATCGTTTAACATCATCCATAGTGGATCAACGGTTTGATTGTTCTAATTTACTTATGATTTCATTACTATCTTCTATCTTTATTGTTATATTCAAGCTCATTAAGAGCTAAACTTCTTTTATCATCCTAATTTAGTGAAATTTTATGTAACTTGTGATGAAATAATGGTGTGGTTTATATTATGTTAACGTTATGATAATTTTGGGTAAACTTTTAATGGGTAGCATCTATATTTGAACGAGGAGTTATGAACTTATTATTTGTAATTATGAGTATCATACAAGGTTGAAAAACGTTTGAATAAACTTTTATTTGTGAAACCGCTCTTCATAATAAACTCATGGCTAATGAAACAGAAATAGTTATTAAAAATCATATCACCTTAACTGTGTAGGTATTTTCGCGTTTCCTTTTATTAATTTGAGAAATCTACACTAATTGTTATGGTTTTCTAAAATTAATGGTATGGTAAATAGGAACTTGATCAACTCTATTTCTAACATTAAGTTATGTTTTCATAAATTATGTGTTAAAAGGATGCACAAACATTACCCACATCACTAGGGGCTCGGTGGTTGTGTTGTAAGTGACTCGATTCAACTTTTCTTGTTAGTACGGAGCCGGTTTACGATAACTCCGCACTAGCTCACGTTTATAAGCATTGACATAATTACATTAATTAATATCTTTAAACCACACCATCAATTCATCACAGTTACTAAAGTGTAACCTAAATTAGGATGATATCCTAGCTTCACTGAAAAAATTGCCAAAAGTCTTTATCTTAATTTACCTTTTATATATTGAAATTATCACTATAAAGAATAAAAAATATTTGGTAACTTCAAATTGAACTTATCATTTTCAAAATCAAAACTCATTCTGATAGTCAATTATAAGGGTTGTTGAGTAGGCTAAGTGTGTCCACAGATTGATACTTGGTTCTTACCAACATCATATTATCACATAACAGGTACACTTGTCTTTTGTGTGTCTAATCTAGTATTAGTAAAACCATTTAAAACTGAATTTGTGTGACAAAACTTTATCCAAATATATATACTATTTGCACATACCAATGTTTTTGAGAACACGCTTTACATAATTTAGACATTATCATGTAAGTCATAATATTCATAATATGCATATCAATTCTCTCTTAGTATTACCAGACTAATGAGATATTGAAAAAGAAAATATTACATTCACCACTAGAGAATATATCTTCTCATAATCAATTATAGTTTTTTGCTAAAATTCTTGTGCTACCAATTTTGTTTCATATTTTTCTTTCATTACTTCACATAGTTATTTTCGCATAAAGAACTCGTTTATATCCAACATATTTTATAACTTTATGTATATAGACAACAAGTTCAATAACTTTTCAGATAATTAGAGAATTTTAACTCTACCCGTATTTACGCCTTTTCATTTTGGCAAATCATACTTCATTCATAGGCGGATCTTATTTATTGATCCTCAGCATTTCAAGCGCTATTTTATATACAAAATTATCATCAACGTCTATTTTGTTTCGATTCCATATAAATGTAGACATTATCATTTATAGATATCTCTTTATTTTCAGTACCCGAGGTTCTTCTCGAACCATCATGTCAGGTGTCTTTTTTCCTGTTGACTTTTACCTTAACTTGACCATCTTCATTACATGCTCTAATTTTTAAGGATTTTTATTCTTGGAATCGAATAGTTTATCATGATTCAAATATGCCTTAAACTTATTACTAATACGTGGTTGTTCTATTAGGACTTCAATTTTATTTGGAGCATTAGCAGTTGTTATATGTGACTTAGTCACTCTTTTGAGGTCAATGAATATGTCTAATACTTCTTTCAGAAATCTTTCAGAATGAATTATCTTTAAACTTCTAATTCACATTATTTAGGTTAAGGATCAAGAGAAGCACTGCAACTAAGTTCATTCCAAAAATGCTTTATATCTCCCCCTTCATATTGGGAATGATGATTTTTAATTAAAAATTAATAAATTGAGTCGTAAGCAAATCTCTCGTTAATAGCTCTAGTTACTTAAACTTTTTTACCCAACAAGCATTCAAACCTCCCTTTAAGGTACCATCTTTGTGCGTTGTGGTGGAATATTTATAAAATATACTACACAATCTAATAACCTTAGATGTTATATTATTTGAAAACCTGGCCAAAAACCAATTGTAACGGGGATGGTGTACAACAATATCCGATGTAATTGACTATTTTAGCATGTATGTATGTGGTCTCGAACACAAACACAAACTTTTGCTCTCATGATTATTGGTTTGTAATCAATGGTAGACATTTAGTAATTACCTCAACAAAAGAAAATTTGTGTATGAACTTAATAAAGTTCATCACTTATTCTTATAATTATTTGTAAATTGTGAATTATGTTTGCCATTATAGTCAAAATAAATATGGTAATCAAGAATAATGTGTTTGATATCTTTTTAGCTAAGCCTCAAATCATGCCTACTTCAAGTTGTAAATATGATAACCTTTTAGAAGATACATCCATTTAAAACACTAAATGGTATCAAATTGGGATATACAAATCCTTTTATTATTTCCAAAACTATAGGGATTCAAGCCCTACTTTGGTTGAAAAATAACTAACTTCATTTGAGAGCAAACATAATATGTACTATTATATATTTGAAGAAACTCTCGGTTCTTTAATATATTTCACATCAATATTGACTCGGGATGGTCTAACCGGTCACATCAATATATTAAACAATCACGATCATAAACTTCTAGTTTATGATCATATATGCTTTAGTGCACTTGTGCTTGTTTCATACATGACAAAATAAGTACGAGAGAATAATGCATTATTATTTCAAACAGACATTTTATATCACTTTTTTCATATCTTGTTCTCATATAATCACTCTTAGTGTGTCTTGTAATCATGATCATGAATTTTATAATGATCAATGTATAAACACATTCACCTACTTCAAGAAATGAATAGAACCATAAAACTTTTATATATAAGCACATTCATTTTAAAATATGGATTAGAACCATACAGTTTTTATGATGGTTATTTCATGATTTTCAAATACTTATAATAACATTGTTATGTCATGAGCATAAATGAGGTTTGATAGATAGAAATTGCTTTATTCAACTTTGCTAATAAATAATCTTCTTATCCCATACTATCAATTATTATGCTCATTTACCAATCAAAAAACTTACAACGTCATATAAACTTATAATGAGTTTTAGGGAGATCACACTTTAGGTGTCGTATCTTTACCTTAAGTATTCTAATAAGTTAGTGGGTCTTTTGCTCTATATAATATTCTATGATGGTAAGTAAACTACAACTTTAGTCTTTCGATTATTCTACTCAAGATAGACAAGTTCAACTGTTGTGGTTGTTGATCTTCAATCGAGAATCATTACAACAACTGGTGAACACCACAACAACAATGAACAGAAACCAAAGATCATCCAGTTACATGTCCATTAATATGCGGTGGCAACAATCTTGAAACCCGGTAGCCACTAACAAACAGAGAGGCGTACAAGAGTTAGGAAAGAGAATTCAAGAGACACGAGTAAACTCGTGTTGATAACGTGTTGTAAATAACGACATACTAGCATCACATATGGAGATAAAGAGAATTTGAAAAGGTAGAATTCTTATATGTATTCCCATCTTCTCAATAACATACATCATATACATATACAAATACAACGCAAATGAATCGATAATAATGAGGAAAGATAAGGGTACATAAAATGTGTGATAAATATTATTTATAACAAAAGTTATAATTAACTCCAATATTTAAATCTTATCTTTTATGTATTATGTATTTATGTTCCAAAACTCCAACAAAAAGTCCCAAGTCAAATTATGGAACAAATATAGTAGCAAACAAATATAGAAATGTATTTAAATTTTTTTAGAGAAAATAACCTTAGGTATCAAGGTGTGTTTAAAAAATTGTCTTTAAGAACCGTCCATGTTTTGGGAAGTGATCTTAAGAACTTCCCGAGAACATTATTCTCCATCTTCACCACTGCTTCATTTAAAGGGTCTAGAAGTTCTACATATACGAGACATGTAGCAGTCGTGGTTTCTCCCCTAATGAAATCGAAGTTTTCAAACTTATGCTTCACGATATTTCTTTTGTTTTCCTTCATGTCTTTGGTCCTTTCAAACCTAGCTTTCAATGCTTACAACAACTTCTAAGCAGTTGTGAATTTCTTAAAGCCATAGATTATGTTGTTTGGTATACACATCTTAATCAACCACAGAGCTTTAAAGTCGAATCCATCTTCTTCAGGTCTTCTTTTGAGTACTTTGTGGTATCTTTAGGAATCATCCTACCTCCTTCACCAGCAACTTGAACCACTAGTATATATGGTCCATTTGTGAGGCCCCATTCCCAGGACGCTTACAGCTGGACCGTCATAGCATAAAATATTCAAAATAAACATTTCTTTTGCAGCGGAATTTAAAAACTTTCATTAATAATTAAAACATGTTATCTCGTTACATAAATTGTTTACATATCAAAATACAATAACATGTCAAAATGTGGATGCCAGTCTTCGAAACACTCCCAGTAGCTTATGCATCCATGCATGCAACTCCTCAGCATCAACAAAATACCTGCCGACTATCATGCATACAAAAAGTTACGCTGAGTGAGTTCTAGTTTTATAAGTAAAATACTTTACTTTCCTAAAACATAACCTTCGTATCGTATGCGATCACACATCATACGTACACATTGATATATTATTATTATCTTCATCACTGTTCAATTCGTACATTTCGTACTTTTTATCATTATCTTCACTTCAATCTGGATCATGTCTCATGCAATACCCCCGACTCATGTCCGAAGACCGATACTGTACCGGGGCCTGTAAACAAACCCCCGCGTCA